>WOXC01010083.1:0-104332 GCA_011680675.1 Gymnobelideus leadbeateri | reverse complement strand
CACACACACACACACACACACACACATACACACCTATGTTTATATCATGTGCGTATAATTTCTAAGATGATTATTTCCTGCAACTTGTGTTGTTTCCTCCAAAGTATCTTTTTTTGTTTTCTATTCACTCTGGTAAATGTGAGGTTTCAAGAATAACTTGTCACTTTAAAGCATGCGCCTATTGACTCTCAAATCTAAGAATACAAGTGACAATTAAAAGGTGGAATTTTGCTTTGCTGTTCACTGATTCCACAGAACTTATGCATACACACATTTATATGTATATTTATATATCATATATATGCATACATATGCATATATACACACATATGTGTATGCATATGTATATACACATATATAAATGATACTTTATAGGAATGCCTATAGAAATTTCATTACAAAAATTTAAGTCTATTAAGAACAAATATATTTACCCTGAGCAAAACAACATTAAAAAAATAGACATCTCATTGCTTGCACAGGGCATAAATATTTGCTTTTCTTCTCTGCAAATAGCAACAGTCTGTCAAATATGTAGGTATAATAAATAAGGTAACTATCATAATAGGTCATCACCTGCAGAATGACTAAATGCTACACGGACTCTTCGAGAAGGTATAGTTAAAAATTGCTGTCAAGACAAATGTCTCTTCTGTTTTGTTCTCCAATATAATGGTGTTCATTTTTGCAATACATTTAAAGGTACACAACTGTAGCTATAGCAACGTGAGGAAGATCACTTTGTTTCCTAAAGCACATGGAGCCCTGTAACTAGGCAGCAGCACATTTCTTGAGTTCTGTTGTGCTGTGCATTTGAAATAAGGAACCAGTTTTCAGTCTCAATTCTTCTCTCCTGAAATTGGAATATAGCTATTTCATTTTAATATGGAAAATGTGTCAAATTACCATAGTGCAGTGGAAGGGTCTTCTATATTTGGGTGTCTTATATTTTTTATACTAATTCAACATATTTATTTTGCAGTCAATAATTGTATATAAAAAGATACTGTAAGTATTCTGTACACAGAGGAGGTGAAGCTGTTTGGGACATTCAAGGCATTATCTGGCTAAGTGAAATATCTGACTCTATTTTAGACATCTGCCATGACCATAGTTTGTAAAATTGGGTAAAGTGATAAATGATATCCCTGTTTACCCAAAGAGGTAAGTGGAAGAGTCAGTTGACTTTGAGATTTATTGTTGAAACATAAACTTCAGCTTCCACATAGAATGAAGAAAGGTACATAAGTGCAGAGCTGTGAGAAGGGATTTTGGGTCACAATTTATTCCCTGTTCCAGTTAGTGATTTGAAGGATATTTTAGCAAGTGACCAACACTTTATTGGACAAACTCTCCTTCAATATAATGACAGAACTTCTCTCTTAAACGCTATATGAGAGGAAGTAGTATTTTTTTTTATAATGAAGACAGGGAAGCATGAAAAAGCAAAATGGAGTACTGGATAGAGATGTTCTTGAAATTAGGAAGACTTAGTTTCAAGCTCTGGCCAAACAAGTACAGGGTCTGTGGTCCTAGACAAGTCAGCTTGGTGCTTCAGTGTGCAAAGACAATTCTGCAAGCCTTTAGCTACCACATTTAGAACCATCAGATTCGGATCTGCTTTGGTACAGAGAGTTTCTTTTTCTGGAGTTCCTATGCTAATGAAATAACAAGTCTGGCCCACAAAGAAAAAAAAAAGAGAGATGAAATGTATGAACTTTTCATTCAATAAAATCATATATACACAAAAAGGTGACTTCTTGAGAATGGAGATATAATTTTTAACAATAATCCTAGTTAACGATTCAGACAAAATGAGAATTGCTGCATGTACAGAAGGTTCTAGGTTCTAGGGGATGCCTTGCCCCCCAGGAAAAACAAACAGACAAACAAAACAAAGAAAAACAATCAAATCAATTGACAGAGATAAATAGGTGGAGACACAGGGAGACAGAATGACAGAGACAGAGAAATGAGATATGCAGAGAGAGAGAGAGAGAGAGAGAGAGAGAGAGAGAGAGAGAGAGAGAGAGAGAGAGAGAGATTGAGATTACTGCCCCATGTGGAAGATGAAAACCTTCATTTGTGTGTTTCTCTGCCCATTGGACCAGAAAAAGAAAAGAGATGAAGCAGAGAACAGAAGTCCTTTGTGTATTCATCCTATATCTTTCTCATGACTTCCAGCTCAGTAGGGTGATGTCTAATTGCATTCCTTCCTGATAGACTCTTTATATCCTGCTCCACAGCTACTTCTAAAGGTTGTAAATAAAATTTTACCACCCTGTGAGTCAATCTCTTTCCCAGATTTGAGGGTCATTAGATGTATCTCATTTTAAAGTGATAGTCTGCATTTGAATTAAGAAAGTTTGTTTAAGTTCAATCCACCATAAGATTTGTCATGTGCAAGTTTCTGAGTGTGCAAAATTGAAAATAAGACTATATCTATCCTCAAGTTGCTTGTGAGAGCATTGGATTTGGAACTTAAGAACCTGGGTTTCGAAAATGCTTCTTCTGTTTCCTTGCTATTTGTATGACCTTGATATGGTATAAGAGGTATGACCTCTTAACTTCTCTAGACTGCAATTTTCTCATCAGGAAAGTGAGATAGTTGGACTACATGACATGTCAGCAATATACTGGGGATTAAGAAAAACAGATAAATGGGGCAGCTAGGTGGTACAGTGAATAGAGCGTCAGCCCTGGAGTCAGAAGGACCTGAGTTTGGATCCAGCCTCAGACACTTAACACACACAAACAAAAGCCTAGTCGTGTGATCTTGGGCAAGTTACTTAACCCCAATTGCCCTCCAAAAAAAAAAAAAAAAGAAACACAAATAAGTAAGTAAAATATATATTTAAGGAGATGATACTCTTTCCTATTCTATAGCATATCTGTCATGAAAATGTCTTACAATTATTTAATTGCTAACAAATCCTAAGATAACCATTCTACATCTAATTCTGGCTTTGATACACAGAATACTCTAACAAAATACCAAATAAGCTATTAATGAAATGTTCTTTGTAAAAATATTATAAAACCTAAAACTCCAGTAACAATAAAAAATACCAGTAATAATCACTCCATTTTTATCCTGTTTTTATAGTTTTCAAAGTTTTTATAGTTTTCAAAGCACTTTAATCTAATTTATCTGATTCTCATAAGAAAAATGTGAAAACTGGGTCCAATTCTCTGTTACTTGGGTTCATCACTTTTTTGACCGATCTTTGATCAAACCTATAATTCCATGCTCTTCATATCATTCTGGAAATTGCCTACATTCCTGCTTGTGCCTTCTAGACATCCTCTTCTGTTAGGTACTTACCTTAATGTCTTAACTACCAATCCAGTGGGGAATTGACTTCTGCTCCATTCCAGCAAAGCCTACGGACAGCTGTCTCACTTTCAGCGTTTCCCTTCCAACCCCTATGCCTCAGTGTTTCCTTCTCCCAAATCAGGACAGAATAGATAGCGAAAAGTGGCAGGTGTTTCCTCCTTGCTTTTTTAAAGAAACCCCATGCTTTTGTTTTTCTCATAAGAAATAGATTTTACTCCTATTGCCATGGTACCAATTATACTATTCTATTCTCTATATTCAGACATTTTCATTTTATGATTTCCCCACCTGCTTCTGAACTTGCTATTCATTTCCATTAAAAGACCTACAAAGCTTAAACAATTTTCAACTTAACCTGCCTATAACATAAGCTTTTAAATAGGTATGCCAGTATATTTTTCCCTCCAGGGATCCACTCCATTTCTCTCAGCCCACAGGAAGAAGGTTGCCTGAATGAACTAACCTGAGAATAGTGTCTTTTTGTTTTCTCAGCCTGAATGATATGTGGAAAGTGCTTTGAAAACCCTGAAATGCTATGTTAATTACTGATGGTGGTAATGATGATGATGATGATGATGATGATGATGATGATGATGATGATGATGATGATGATGATGATGGCATACCAGAATGCTTAGCCTTAGTCAGCATTGGAGTCAGCTCAGATAGAAAATGGAAAAAAAAATAGAAAGCATATGTTTCCCATACTTTCAAAGCTATTTATATGTTTCCCCATATGCCCTGCTCTGGAGGAAGCAACTACTCCTCTGACTAACCCTCATTCATTAGTTTAGAGAAGAGGTTCTTGGGATCTGTGTACAGATTTCAGAGGGACCTTGAACTTGGACGGAGAGATGTTTCTTTTCATTGCTTTTTAAATATTATATGTTATTTTCTTTTAAAAATATTAATCTGAGAATGTATCCATAGACTTCATCTGATTCCAAAGGGGTCCATTAGACAAAAAAGGTTAAACTCTGGGCTTGGGTATATTATTTTTGTAATTCAGTGAAAAGGTGTATATTTATCTATATGCAACTGAATACACTGATTATGCTATACTAAGTAGAATACGCTAGGTATTCCTCACTAACACTACTTACATTACGAAATAAATTTTTAGGTTGTATCCCATTTCCTGGATACATTCTGTCTTCAACCTGTCATCTAATATAATTTGATTCCTTTGAGGCTCATTCTCTTGTTACCTTCTACAGAAGGATTTTCTCTATCATCCTGTAATAATTGTGTGTTTACTTTTTTTTCTGTTTATATTTTATGACTTTGCTGAAAGCAAAGTTCATGAAAATGAGGCCCATGTTATACAATGCCTTCCAAGCAGTGGGTTCTTAACAAAACTTTGTTGAATAAAATTGAAGTCAATCTTTTAGACACCTCAGTTTTCAGATATAGATAAGGAAAACCTGATGTAGAAAATTCAGCAAATGGAAAAATATATCAGGGATCTAGGAGTAACAGTGGTCTCAATTCTATGTTTGGCATCAGGAAGATGTGACTCAGACTTTCATTTTATTACCTCTGACATTTGCTTTCTTTTTTCGGAAAATGAAGGGATTAGCCTTCATTTAAGAATACTTGATGACCTCTTAAATTCTCTGTGCTAAAACTGTGATCTATATAAATGGAATACAGGAATTCGACATTTTTTGTCATTTATAGGGTTAACATTTTCTCACATTTTAGCCATCTGTTGCTGTACATCATCTTGTTTTAGTGATAATTTCAAGGCACAGTTGATGTACAGATTTTATGTTATGGATGTTTAGCAATCTATTGGGCATATCTAGAAGAGAATGTCAGAAGTTCCATCTGTGTCAGATATAGAGCAGAGTGATATGATGACAAGATTGAGAGAACTACTAACTGCTTTTTGCAATTTGAACACTTAAGTCATTATTCACTTCTACACAGGGTGCAGGTTTAATAGAGCCTCTTACAGTTGACTACTTTATAACAACATCAGGATTTCAGTTACAATAATCTCATCTCACAGGCATGGAAGTATTTGACTTCATGTGTGGGTTTGCATTTGTTGTATTCTACTTCAATATGTTTTGTCCACCTAAGACTTTGCCATGTTATCTACCAATGATTTCGTGTCTTTGTTTGCAGCTATTTATTCATAAAGAGGGCAATCTAAGTTCATGGCTTTGATTTACCGAAGTAGGTCTTTAGAGTTCAGTCGCATCCATTCCAAAACTGCAAACCTTAGATATTTAGTAGGATTTGAACTTTGGCATTCCTGAATCTTGACGTTTAGAGCGTAGGATATATAGACTATACAGACAGTTTGGCTTGCATTTTGCATACAAATATACCCAATGTAAGATCTAGCCCACCCCACTCCATGGGAGACTAATTTCCTTCTGCTCCTTTGTGGATAACAGAAGGAGGGCCATTGTAGGATAATTTTTACTTCTCATGTGTATTTCCAAACCAGAGTTGGGCCAAAATTATATTTATCTACCACACTAAAGATACTGATAAGCTAAAGTAACAATATTTTTGGAGGCCTAGGACTAAAAGACACTTTACCTAATTGCTCTAATGGGTGGTAGAATAATAATTTAGTATCACCAGTTTAGCTCCTTCCTATCAAAGCTAGTTATACAGAACCACTTCATGAAAAGCTAGTTCAGCTTTTCAGCAAATCAAGCAATAAATAAAAGTCAAATAAATTATACAGATTAGAATAGATGGAATAAAACACAAGATTGAATTGACTCCAGCTGGGATGGAGAAAGAATCTCATCTGAAAGGAGTACACAGAACAATTTCATTGAGGGCAAGTTAGCTATCAGCATTCTCTAGGGTTGCAGGTGCTACCAGTTTGGGAATATACTGGGTACCAGATCCGCACATGTCTGGGACTCTGAAGGATCCTAGTACTAATCTGAAAGTTTGCTCTTCTCTCTAGTGACTGCTTTTTTCAAATCTGTCCAAGCATTCAAAGAAGTACCTTCTGCCTCTACACAGCCTCAAAAATCATCATTCTCTCAGAAACTCAGAAGAGATGTCTTTCTTAGAGAACTCATGCAATGTCACATGACTGTGACTCAAGAAGCACTATCCAATTCCTGTGGGCAGAGACATTACAAAAATAGTCACTCATTTTTTTTTATGTTTATGGATACTTGATTGAGAATGTTTAGTTGATCTAACAATTGGAATGCTCGAATGCCATTCTCTATTTCTGTCATATTATGATTTTTGTAATTCAAATGATCCCTACTGACAAACCTGCCCAGTTCCTAATTGTCTGTGTGGTTATAGTGAAGTCATTTGATATCTCTGAACTTTAATTTCCATTTCTGTAAAATGGTTATAATAATAAAAGAAATAGTAATCAATTCATTGTCAATCAATCAATAAATGATAATTAAGTATCTAAAATTCTGTGACAGTCACTGTGCTAACTACAGACACAAAGCAAAACAAAACAAAACAAAAAATCTGTCCTTAAGGAGATTTTGTTCTTTGAAGGGAAAAAGCATGTTTGCGCATAAATATCCACATAAATAAATACAGGGTAATTTAGCAAGAAGGGATGCCAGAAAATGGACTTATCAGGAAAACAACAAAAACAACAAACCTCCATTTAATATGCCACTTTTAAGTGAGTTTTGAAAAAATCAAAGTATCCTAATCAACAGGGAGTGAAAGAGTATATTCCAGACATGGAGAGAAGTAGGAAGGGTAGCCAGTTCAAAGATTTCAAGCAAGAGGGAGCCTTTCAAATTACTCATTTTAGGCCCTTTATTTAACAGATGAGGAAACTGATGTGAAGAGAGATTAAGAAATTTGCCCAAGCACACATAAGTAGTCTAGTGACAATCAGGGTTTGAACTCTTCCTACGGTTCTGTGTTCTTATCAAATTCTTTAAGAGCTCTACAGTATTTCCTTATCCTTCCTTCTTTAATTGTTTTTATTAAAGTTTTATCCACTGTTGAGATTTTAGTACTTGTTATATTTCTTTTAAAAGAACATACTTGTAAATAATGTAGTATTCTTCCCGTCTTCATGGGGTTCTGGGAGCCTACAGGTGCAGATATTGAATACTGGTCCCTTTTTGAGGTGATTTATCCTTATATGATTGTTCCTCATCATTTTTCTTCTTTGCATTCTAAAAAATGTTTTAAAATTATTTTTTTTCATTTTAATGTTTTTATTTTTTCCTGAGGAAATTTCCTTTTGATGATTTCTTCTTTTCACCTCTTTTGTTGCTGCAGTTATTTCTTTTACTTTGACTTTTTTTTTATATATATTTGGAGGTAATAAAAGGAAGCTTGGACTTAGAAACCACCCTCATTTCAAACATCTTGTGAGAAGACTCCTACGCTAGGTCATAGTTCAGTTTACCAGATTTGGCAGGTTCTACCATTTGGATTTTTTGTGTAGTGAAGGGAGGAACCATGTATCTGGCATCTCAAAAATAGCGTACCTTCATTTTGAAAGATTCATAACTGGGTTGGTCTGCTTAATTGGACGAACTTCGTAGTGATGATGACATTCTACAGACCGCTAGATTGTGGATTTCTGGTGAATTTTACTGGTAGAGAGAATAGTTGTACCAATGACACTGTAGATCCTAAAAGTATTTTTAAAAAGAAGGAATAGTAATCCTAATTCATTTTACTTATTTTTTTTTATTAGAAACACATCTGGGTCCTGAATTCATAAACTTAGAAGGCATTTTTATTTGTTAGGTTGTTACATATATTACCCTGATGTAGGAGGCTATTCAAAATTTGCCTAGAATTGTTAAACCATTCCCCCCCTGTAACTTCTCTTTCAGAACTTGAATCATGGTCTTAATTACAGTTCTTATTTCTTGATGCCCTATTGAATCATCTCTCATATATTTTTAAATATGAATATTTTTGATTGCATATTATTCTACCTTCTGAATTATCATGACTTCTGAATTATTTGGGATAATGAAGACCATACAGGGTGAAGAATAAAGAAGATATTATTTTCTGAACTTGGAAAATGTTCAGTGAAAATTTTATAATTTTGAGAAAATGATAAGGATATAATAGAATGAGCAGAACTCATCTATCACGTGAAATATACTTTAATTTGCATCAATAATAACAACCTACAATAATATAGCACTTTTTAGTTACAAAATACACACCCATTCACTTATATAATTTAGTATTCATAACAAGTAGGTAGCATAAGTTATTAGCCCCATTTTGTAGATGAGGAAACAGAGGCTTAGAGTTTTAATGATTTACCTAATGTTGCAGAACTATAAATCAATGGATTCAGGTCATTGTGACAAGTTGTGTTTACTAGGTTGCTCCCCTGCACATATAATGAACTAGAGAGTGAGCCTTTTTTTCTAGTAAGGAATTAGGAATGATTACTCTTGCCTTGTACAAACTGTACATTAGCATGTGGAAAAGAATATATTGTTAAAATGTCAGGGTTTTTTATATCTTAAATACATATAGCATATCTTAGTCAATGTTTTGACACTCCAGTATTATCTTAGATCTGTTTGGCCATCAGATATGGTGCAAAATATCTCTAAAGATAAAACCTAGTACAAGAAAAGAAAGAAAAAAGAATCCAGATTCATGTATTCAAGGTTTTAAAGCTCTTTGACATCATTTAGACAATCACCCCCAATCCACAACATATTTCCCTTCCAAAATAAATTTATGACTCCCTTGCTCAATAATGTGAAGTAAAGTGAGAAAGCCTGGCAAAATGGAGGGTGGAAAGGAGGTAATATGGGAAAAAATAGCAAAGAACTTGAGATACAGGATAGGCATTGGCAGTAAAAACTTAAACATATGGGTTTAATATGGGGGCAATCAATTTTTTTTTCCTTCTTTTCATTTTAAAACCCTTTTAGAAATGTTGTTCTAAAGGAATCCCCATAGGCAAAATCCTCCCCCCCTTCCAGATGTGATATAAATAATAATAAATAAAATAATAAATAAAACAATAAATAAAAATAAAAGATATAAATCTTTCTTGCCCTCCTTTCTATTTTCTATGTATGTTCTTAAACACATATTTACATTTTAGATTTTATCTGCATAACAACTTTGTATTGTATGTAATACAAATATCATTTTCTCCATTTTAGAGATGACTGAAAATTTAAGTGACTTCTTTGTAGCCATATAGGTAAGAAGTAGTAAAGCCAGGACTTAAAACAGATCTCATAAACCTAAGCCCAATTTTCTTTCTCCTCTATTTCATTATACCTTTTATCTTTTGTCAACCATGGTCTTCTGTCCCTCAGGTTCCAATACCTACATGATGTTTTGTGCTTCTCAGAGCAAACACTATGGTAACCCAAGCCAACTTACCTTCATTTCCAGTGTCCTTTGATATAAAATCACTTCTCCTTTGTTCTTTTCCAATTTTCCATCAATCAACAATTCTGTTACCTCAGTGTGGCAGATATAATCTAGGTAGGTGTAAGGAAAAAATATTCTGTTTCTTGAATTTTGACCCCAATAAACCCATAACTGATAAAATTTAAGAAAGTAGGGAAAATAAATTGTTGTCTATCCTGAAATCTTGGCAGCCTGAAATCCCTTTATATAAATAGCTGTTTACTCCGAAAGCTTAGTCCTGCTAAATTTTATTCTACTTGAGGTTATTCTTGGTAAAATTCTATATGATTATGATAAAATCATATCTCTATTAAATATCATATATGACCTGTCACTTACAAATAAGTTAGATAATATTGCTCAGTATTTATATGAAATAGAAGAAATCCTGCATCAACTGTAGTTATAAAATTTTAGGGCAGTATGGGAATTTGGAGAAATCACTTTATTATATACATAAATTGAGGCATAGAGAGAAGGAACGACTTTTCTAAGGCCTCTCAGCATGTTAAGGACAGAACTGAGAGAATAATTTGGGTCCCCTTCTCTTACATCCACCTCTGCTTTGTATCTTTAATTTCAGTCTTATAATCATGGTCAGAATATAATGATATTGCCGTAGATATTATCAGTATTGTGAAAAATACATGTCGGATTATATGCCCATATAAATAAAAAATTATATTTTTTGGCAAAAAAGAAAAAAAAAAAACATTGCCATATATAAGCCAGATGAGGAAACTGACACTATGAATTAAAGCTTTAAATATTTTCAGATTATAAAATTTCTTTTTTAATTTTAGAAATGTTATAAATTTGTTGCCAAATTGAATAATGTCATTTTAATTTTGTACTGTTTAAATTCTTTCTTCCATGCTATCTATAACCTTTAGTTATAGGAGTTATTTTAGTAGTTTAGTTAGGAGTTATTATTCTAGATCTTCCCTTTTCTCTAAGTTGCTCCCATCTCTGCTTTTATTTGTGATTGACAGCTGTATACTCTTGTTTTATGTGATGACTCATGTTAAGAGATTCTTTGTGGAAGGTGTTGATTAGCTTTTATTGACTGCTATAATAAAAATGCCTGAAATAGTTTTTTTTTTCTTTCACATTTGAGCATAAGTAGGTAGTATTTATATATCTTTAAATTCCTACTTGCTATATTATAAATAGAGCATTTATGATCCTCTTGAGAAGCAGGGAGACGAATTTAGGGAAAAGTCAGTCATAGTTGATGCTATTTGAATCTGGTTTTTTGTTGTTGTTGTGTTGTTATTGTTTCCTACATTAGTCTATGAAGATGACAGAGGTGGTATATTTTAATAGATATCTGATGTTGAAGTCAAGAAAACATGGGTTCAAGTCCCATCTCTGATGCATACTGTGTGATCTTGGCTCACTTGAACTCTCCTGGTCTCTGCAATTTTCTAAGACTATAATTTGTAGAGAAAGTACCAATGTACATTGTGAAAGATGTCTGTATGTAGCAGGCAAATAAGCAAACACAGACACACATATGCATACATGCATGGATATATATCTATATACATAAATACATGTTTGCCTGCATACATATGTGTGCCTACATTCACACATACATACACACATATATATGCATATGTGTGGAGGGGGACCTCACCTGTGATTGATCTGATTCATGTATGTTGATAAAATCACATGGGTGATGTCTTTTGGGCATAAATGAATTTAGGGAACTCCCACTGAGTGAGATCCCTTCTAAGTGAGATCCAAACGAGTTTTAAATGTGATTGGAAAATATTTAACAAAATACAATTTAAAAACCAATAAACTGTTTATTTATCTTAGTCCTATAATTTGGTTGGTCAAGAAAAATTGTGATTAAGAAATCCTGTCTTCTAATGCCCACATTCCACCTACAACTATTAGTGCTAGAAAACAGAATTAACTGGGAAACTGAGAGGTTGTGACTTCGAGGCTCTCAAAGGTATTCAGTAAAAGAGGTAATAAGGCTTTCTGACTCCAAGGTTTAAGCTAGATCTGCCTAATACCTTCCATTATTAGTGATGTCAAACTCAAATACCATACCTAAGATCCTTGTATGTTGCATATTGACAGTTTAAAAGTATAACATTATGTATTTAGTATATCTTAAATATTCATTTTGTTTCCCAGTTACATTTTAATCTGGTTTGAGCCTCACTCAAAAGTATTGCAAGGGCCTATGTTCTGCAATCAGGTCTTCACTGCCTCCGTATAACATCATGCATTTCTCAAAGTTATTACATAATCTTATTTTTTGTAAGTAGTGCTCTATGGAAGGGTTTTCAGTTTGTCTTTTAGTAGTGATCTATGTTGAAAGGGCAGATAGGTGGCACAGTGGGTAAGAGTGCAAGGTCTGCAAATTCAGCCTCTTAACACTTACTGGCTGTGTGACCCTGGGCAAGTCACTTAATCATGTTTGCTTCATTTTCCTCTTCTGTAAAACCATTTGAAGGAAGAAAATGGCATAACTCTTCAGTATCTCTGTTGAGAAAATCCCAAATAAGGTCACAGGAATGTGACACAATTATGTGCTGATGTAAAAAATACCCTTTTACCAAACTAATTTTCTTTATTTTCTAACATACCTGAAGACGCTTAAGGGGAATGTCTCCAAATATTTCATGGATGAATGTAGCAATCTATAAATAAGTGGGCAGTGGAAATCATAGATGAAATATATGTGCCTTGTCATTCTCTTTCTGGCTATAGATATAAAATACTAATATAAATGTTAGTTGTTTAGGTAATTATTAATACTGACAGTCCCTGCCCGAAGCTAATTATGGTCTGTATTCACAGTCCATGTTTAATGCATGTGTTTGGTCTCTGGAAAACTCTTAACCAAGTGTTTGTACTTTAATGAACAGAGGCTGCTCAGCAGCCCCTCTATCCCTCCCCAGTCCTTAGTGAGGTAAGGGACTTGAATGGCTGTGTGCAAAGGAATTCACTGTTGCTTTGACAATTCCATCTAGTGACATGGGAGGCTATGTCCATTAGGAAACAACCATCGTGACAATATTTATTAGATGTTAATCCCAGCATCAAGCTACTGATAACATGTAAGTGACTATTGTGTAAGCGTCCCAAGAAATACAGACTTTTTGAACTGGAAGCATTTTTAGAAATCTTTCTAAATCTTAATTCTCAGATCACAGTATTTTTATCTGATACAAAAAAAAATGATAATGTGTAAATGGACAAATGTAAGATAATGACCCTAAAACTGTAAACTTTTTGGAATTGCAAAAATTCTTTAAAATTATCTAGTCCTTGAATCATGGCATTGATGTCTGGAAGGGGCTGTAGGGATTGTCTAATCCAGACAGGTGGTTTTACAGAGGAAACTAAGAGCTCAAAAATCAGTTACAAAGTAAAGCAAAGCAAGTTTGCAGGAAACTCCCAGAGCTGTTAAACCAACCTTGTTAAAGGGGATTAAGGGACTAAACATAAGCAAACAAAGTCTGGCATTTCAACTGCTAAGGAAATTAGTGACTAAGAATAAACAAACAGACTCTTGGCTCTAAAGGCAGACCCAGCCCATAGCCAGGGGGTTTTAACTAGGGTGTGGACGTGCTTAGGTGAAGGTAGTCCATCCAAATCTGTAGGAGATAAACAGCTGTCCTCCACCAAGAGCTGCCCAGTGGTTTTGGCAATTTACTTTTGCAGGGGATAAGGTGAAGATAAGCTTTGTGTTATAGAGGGTCAGGACTCTTTTAGGTACCATTAATTTATGAGACTTAAAGAGGTGAGAGAAAGCATTAGTTTATGCTTTATTTCATTCCCTTCACTTGTAACTTTGATGTGGATCCTTTGATTTTCTCCTCTGGTGATTTGCTATGTAGTGAGTTAGGTTTTTGGAAAGAGTTAAGTTGAGGGAATATACATTTGTATTTGTGGTTGTTGGGGTGAAGGGTGAGCAGTTCCCCTAGACCAAAGAGAGGGATTTGGAGAGTTATCCATGAAGATATTGCATACATCTCTGAGAGCCTGGTATAAGAGTTGTCTTTTCCTCAGCTGGAGTATACAGAATGGGAAGGGAGCACAGCTGATAGACAGTAGCTGATTTCCCCAGTGGGAAAGGTCCCAATAATAGATAAGTTAAAATGGGACAATTGTTAAGAATGATAGGTTATTACTTTTCCTACAGGCATATCAATAATTATAAATAATGAAGGAATGAAAAAATCATTTATTTAACACTTACTACTTGCCAAACTCTGTGCTAAATTATGGGAGTAAAAATAGAAAAGCAAGACAGTAACTGTTCTCAAGCTACTTGTCATTCTAGTAGGGAAAGAAAACACATATAGTAGATTTCATTCTAAGAGATGGAAAGAAAAGTTCAGTGGTCATTAGCGTGAAGGGACAAAACAGATGGTAATGTGTTTTCTTTAATGCAGTTTCCATTATTAAAACCATATTTGTTTCTAATATTGAGGCATTTGCAAAGGACTTGGGTGATAACTTTGTTTTCTGGTTCATCAATAGCTAGGACTGCATGGAGAGGTAGGAACTATAGTATCTGCAAAGACAGTTGACAGGTCAAATCTCCACAAGCATTGTTCCCCTAAATAATGGCTCCAGGGATTGAGCTGGCACACTGTTGAAAATTATGGACTCCTAAATAATGTTCTTAAATGCACAAAAATAAAGTATAATTGAATTGTGAAGGAAATCAATTGAGATATGTGTGTATGTGAGTATATGCATATATATGTGTTTGTGTGTATATGTACACACATGCATACATACATATATATGTATACAGATATGCATACATATAATATGTGTGTATTTTTTTCTTATGTAAAATTAATGGATCCCTGAAATGAAGTGGAAGAATGTGATTTGTGAAACCAAATTAAGAACTCTTGCTGTAGGGGGTCTTCCAAGTCTAAAGCATCATCATAGATACTGAGTATACAACACTAAAATGTACTTCATATACTGAATAACTTCCTTGGCCACTTATTGATCTTTGTAAAAAGCCAGGTAATTAAAAGGCTTTCCTCTTTATTATTAACACAGGGTTGGATTATTAACAATTCTTTAAAGGACTCTTATTTTTGAAATGTCTATAGTACAGATAGTACCTCTAATATATTTTAAAGGTGAGATAGCTTTTCTAAGGGCCTCTGATGTGAGAGGTATTGCAAGTAAGCTACCCATTTCTGGCACTCAATAGATCCATGTCCACATAAAACCATACTTAAATAGGACCAAAGGTTTTCCTTTTACTAATCAGTCAAAAGATATAAGTAGTTCAAAGCCAAAGCATTTAATGAAATATTTTTAATAGTGTAAATGAAAGAGTTCATTTTCTTCTGCTGATAGATCAAAGTCTTTATCTCATTCCTCTATCTGATTTAGGGTCAGAAGATCAAACTTAACTAAAGCCAAATTGGAATCATATACTTTAATTTCCACTCAGGCTATTTCAGGAGGTTGATTAGTAAGAAACAAGGGGATATGGGTAGGTGAAGCAATAAAACTTCATTCCCTAAAATTCTCTGGATCCTGAGATTTAAATGAAATTAAGAATCACAAAATTAGACCTAAGAGGGAAAAATATTTGTATTCTATCCTTGTAGACTATATCCCTGCCTTTATTATCTATATATGACTGGAAATAGTCTTCCTATGCTCTGAGTCTTGTCCAAGGTACTACCAGATCTTACTCAAGACCAGGTGATTATAGCTGCTTCCACATGGTGGAAGAGTCATTAAAACCTGATGAAGTATATCTGACTGTGGGATTCCTGTAGTACAAATAAACCCTTCTAATGGTAGGCACTAAGCCTTAATAACTACTAAATTGATATCTACTAATGGAGCTTATTTAGTTGTGTGGTAAGTTTGCCATATTTGCCATGTGTTTGTGGGAAAGTAGGGCAATATACAGTAGTCTCATTTTGGGAATTCAATTGATTATGTAATATGAGAAATTGCTTGAATAGGCGAAAAGGGAAAAAAAAACATGTCAAGCAAATGAGGTTATTTGTGATAAAGGCAATGTGTTCCATTGCATTGTATCTATAGTTTAATGTTCTTAAATTGCTTTTGAACTCAGTATCCCCCCTCCCCCTTCAGTTTTACAGCAGGGGCTTTTAATGAACTCTAAGCTCAGTGGGAGTCAACAGTGTGATATTGACAGGCAAAAGCAAAACAAAATAAAAAGATGGGATCTTAGGCTTTATTAAGAGAGATGATTAATCATCAGTGATGAGGGAGATGACAGTCACACCCTGTTCTTGCCACATCTCGTGTATTATGTTCATTTCTAAATACCACATTTTATGAAGTACATTAACAAAAAGGATCTCATCCAAAAAATAGTAACCAATATGGCAAATGAGCTAGGAATCATGGCATAAAATGATGGGCTGGGAAAGGATATTTCAGCTTGAAGAAAGAATGCTTGGAAGGGGCAGATAAGCCATTTTAAAATATATGAAGGCTTGTCATATGGAAGAGAGGTTAGATATTCTCTTCTTGACTACAGAGGGCAGAACTAGAATCAGTGAATTGAAATTAATGGGAGACAATGGATACAGCACTGGGAATAGAACAAAAAAGATTCACCTTTATGAGTTCAAATCTAGCCTCAGGCATTTATTAGCTACATGATCCTGGGCAAGATTACTTAACCTTAGTTCTTTATCTATAAAATGAGCTAGAGAAGGAAATAGCAAACCACTATAGTATTTTTGCCAAGAAAATACCCAAAATTGGGTCACAAAGAGTTGGACATGGGTGAAAAATCACTTACCAGCCACAACATAAATAGAAAACAAGGCAGTCATTGTAGGTGTCCCAAGGTGAAATGAATTGCCCAAGGAGGTGGTGGTTTCACCTTCAGAGAGACCAATAGTTCCTTGAGATCAGTGATGGTTTTCTCTTCTGTGGTTCATATATCTAACATGGCATAGTACCTAAGATATAGTAAGCATTTAATGAATATTTGTTGATTGGTGCTATAGAATAGATTCTCTGATGAAATAATAGATTTTCCCTTCTAATTTTCAATCTATAGTTCTGTGAGGTAAACTATAAAAGTGAGATAAAATCTAGCTTCTTTTTACTGTCCCTTTAAGTTCTTGTATTTCTTTAAGATTTTTTTAAATTCTTAGTATTTTCTTTTTCACCAATTACATGTAAAAATGATTTTTAGCACTAAAAAAGACATTTGAGGGGCGGCTAGGTGGCGCAGTGAATAGAGTGCTGGCCCTGGAGTCAGAAGGACCTGAGTTCGGAGCCGGCCTCCGACACTTAATCCACACAAAAACCTAGCCATGTGTAACCTTAGGCAAGTTACTTAACCCCAATGGCCCTAAAGGGGCGGCTAGGTAGTGCAGTGAGTAAGAGCGCCAGCCTCGGAGTTGGGATGACCCGAGATCAGATCCGGCCTCAGAAAATGAGCACCCACGCATAAATAATGACTAGCCGTGTAACCTTGAGCAAGTTACTTAACCCCAATTGCTTAAAAAAAAAAAAAAAACAACAACAAAAAAGACATTTGACTTCCACATTCTCTCCCTTCTTCCTTCCCCATCCCATCATTTAAAAGGCAAACAATTCAATTTATTTGTAGGTGCGTAGTCATGCAAAACATATTTCTCTATGTTAGTCCTATTGTGAAAGAACTCACCCCACCAAAAAAAAAAACTCAAGAAAGATAAAGTTAAAAAAAAAAGTATCTTTCAATCTGTATTAAGACATTATCAATTCTTTCTCTGGGGATGGGTAGCATTTTTCATTATAAATCTTTCAGAGTTGCCTTGGATCATTATATTACTAAGAATAGATAAGTCATTTACAGTTGATCATCTTTTCTTTTTAATCAAATGCTTTAATAACTTCCAGTTTACATCATTCATTTCTGCAAGATTTTGAGTTACAAATTTTCTCCCCATTTTTCCCCAACCCATCACCCCAAAATAGTGATCCCACTGGATATCCCCTCCTCCAATCTGCTCTCTCCCATACCTTCTCCCATACCCCCTCCAACTTTCCAGCAGGGCAGAGTGGATCTTTATGCACCAGTGCTTGTATATCTTAATTCCCAGTTATGTGTAAAATAATATTAATAATAGGATATATATATTTAAACATTTGATTTTAAAACTTTGAATTCCAGATTCATTCCCTTCCTCCCTTGTGTAGCAGCAAGCACCCCAATATCCCCAGGGTGACTGCCAATATAGGTTCTTAGATCTGCTTTTCAAAAGGAAAGCAACTCAAAATGGGTTAACAAGCTTACTTTAATCAAACAAACATATTACCTAGTTCAGGGGGAAAAGGTCAGCACCCCGAACTTCAGAGTTACAGAATTTACAGATCAAACAGACAGGCTTCCAAACTGTCCAACCATTATATCAATACCAAATCACAGTTACCAGAGAGGGAAGCATCAACATCTGGGTTTTCAAAGCCGGGGGGCTCTCAACAACGGCTTCCCAGAGTCTCATCTGGTCAAATCACACAACACTTCTCAAAGTGAGCCCCAAAGCAAAGCCTCTCCTAAGGGTTTATATAGCCTTTCTCCTGGCTCAGAGAATGTAACAACCTTCTGGACCCACTGCCCAATCACAAAGTATCAAGGTGTGGGCTTTCCTGAAAAACAAGCCTCCCACCACAGGCTCCAGGTGCACTTAAGCTAGGGGCAGGGAAGATCTTTAAATCTGCATTTCCATTACACCTTGTCACCCATCCTCACTGGGAAGATAAGCAATTCAGTATAGGTTGTACATGTGTTGTAGCTATGCAAAACATTTCCATAGTGGATATATTGTAAAAGACTGGTTACATTTCCCTCCTTCCTATCCCACCTCACACTTATTCTATTTTTTTACTTTGATCCTGTCCCTTTTCAAAACTGGGTGCTTCCAACTCCGCCACCCCAACCTGCCCTCTCTTCCATCATCCCCCCTCTCATCTCCTTCCCCACTACTCTCCTGTAGGGTAAGATACCCTATTTAGTGTGTATGTCATTCCCTCCCTAAGCCAAATTCAATGAGAATAGTGTTGACACATTCCCTTTTGCCTTCCTGTTCTTCCCCTCCATTGTAATCATTTTCCCTTGCCTCTTCTATATGAGATAGTTTACCCCATTCTGTCTCTCCCCATCTTCTCTCTTTATATTCCTCTCTCACCTCTTTATTTCACCTTTTAAGTATCATACCTTCCTATTAAATTGGTCTTGTGCCCAGTATGTATAGCTGTACACACACACACACACACACACACACACACACACACACACACACACATATACATTCACATATGTATCCATACAACCATATACCCACCTATATATCCCTTCAACTATGCTCATTCTGAGAAAAGTTTCATAGGTTACAATGATCATTTTTCCATGTAGGCATGTAAATATTTAAGTTTCTTATGATTTCTTTTCCCTGTTTACCTTCTCATGCTTCTTTTGCTACTTGTATCTGAATGTCAAATTTTCTATTCAATTCTGTTTTTTTCATCAAAAATGCTTGAAAGTCCTCTATTCCAATGAATGACCATATTTTCCCCTGAAACATGATACTCAGTTTTGCTGGGTAGGTGATTTTGGTTTTAATCCCAGCTCCTTTGACCTCTGGAATACCATATTCTAAACCCTTCTATCCCTCAGTGTAGAAGCTGCCAAATCCTGTGTTATCCTGATTATGTTTTCACAACATTCAAATTGTTTCTTCCTGGCTGCTTTTAAGTGAGCTTTTAAGATTCTTTTTCCATCTAGCAAATTTGGATTTTTAAGGCATGCTCCTCCCCTTTGCCTTTTTGAACCTCTTTTACCATTTGAGTTAGTCTATTTTTTTAAGATATAATTTTCTTTAGTCAGGTTGTTGACTCTTATTTCATTATTTTCTTGCATCATTCTCATTTCTCTTCCCAATTTTTCCTCCCCTTCTCTTATTTGGTTTTCAAAATCCTTTTTAAGGTCCTCTGTGGCGTGTAATCAGCTTGCATTGTTCTTGGAAGCTTTTGGTGCAGGACTTCTGACTTTGCTGTTTTCCTCCTGTTCCATGCTTTGATCCTTTTTGTCCCCAAAACAGGAGTGTAAAGTTGGGTTTCCTCTGCTTGCTTTGTTTCCCTCATTTGCTCATGTTGCTACTCAACTACTTGACTTTTGAGCTTTTTGCCACAGTAGGACTCTGCCACCAGACAGTGGAGCTTCGTCCCAAATACTGGGGTTTTCTCACCTGCCTTAAGGTATTAGTTGGGTGCCCTCTCTGATGCCTCCACATGCTCTGGCAAGCTGGCAGCAAACCCTAGGACCTCCACCCTAGACAGCAATCCATATCCAGGCAGTTTAAAGCAAGAGCGATTACCTCTCAGACTGGTCTCTTGGTCTCCCTACACTCTGCAGGCCAGGAGCTGAAGCAGCCATATGCCTGTGGTTGCATGGCCTCTGCACCTCAGCTACTTCTCACTCCAGGGCCAAAGGCCAACCACACTCCCAAACTACTGGATCCCGGAGTCCACACTGCACTTACCTCTTACTTTGTCCTTAGCATCTATGTGTTGATAATTCTGGAAACCACCACAGCTGCTGGTGATCTGAAGTCCCTCCAGCCAATGATTGGTCAAGCCCACCCTGAGGTAAAACCTCCAGCTTGTGGGGGCTGGGGTCAGCTCCAAGAGCACTGTGTTGGCTACTTCTTGCTGGCCTGCCGGGCTATCCTCAATGGTAGGTTAGCTTCTCTGTGTCATTTTGTGGGTTCTATAGCTCCAAAGTTTGTGCAGAGTCACCTTTTACGTGAAATGGAGGAGGTGGAAGCCAGAGCCCCATGGAAGTCCTGTTTCTACTCTGCCATCTTGACTCCACCTCCCCCACAGCTGATACAATATTATTGCTGATACTTTATAGATGTAACATTTCACTTTGCACTAGCTCATGGAAGTCTTTCCAGGTTTTTTTCTGAAAGCATCTTGCTTATCACTTCTTATAACACAATAGTATTCCATCACAATCACATAACACAATGTGTTCAGCCATTCCCCAGTGGATGGACATTTCCCTTTCCACCCTAATTCCCAACTCCCTACCATCAGAAGAGAACTGCTATAGATTCCCCCCCCCCAAATATATATATATATATATATATATATATATATATATATATATATATATGTCTTTCCTACCTATTTTTAATCTTCTTTTTGGATACAGACTTAGTAGTGGCATAGACTCTGATATTTATAAATGTGTGACAAAATCCTTTTAATTTAGTTCAACTTAACAAGTATTAATTAAGTACTTTATATTGCTAGCCACTAGACTAGCAAGCACTGGAGGACTTAAAAATGAGTATAAAATAGTAGCCTCAAGGAACTTCCACTCTACTGTGAAGAAATATGTATGCAGACAAGAATACATAATATACAAATGCGTATAGTACTACATATACATATATACATGAATGTGTGTGTATATATATATACATATATATATATATATATATACATCTCTATCAATCATTATATTTGTTGGGTGGATGAAACAAATTAATACTAGCATATATTAGAAAAGGTTTTATTTAATGGCTGATCTTGAGTTGAACCTTAAAAAAGAGCTAAGAATTTTTAGAGGCAGTAATAATCAAGGAAAATATTCCAAGTCAGTGGGGACAGATAGTAAAAATGCACAGAGACAAGATGTAATGCCATGCACGGGAGACAGCAGTTAGGTCTGGTTGGTTCAAACCAAGAGGGTGAGAAGCAAAACAAACCTGAAGGACTGAGACCCAGAAAAGTTTCATAACCTTTCGAACATTACAGTTAGTAGCAGATAGTATACAGGGAGTAAGGAGCAGAGTTAGATTTCAACAAACTCTATTCCTCTGACCCTAAAAACAGTAAACTTTCTACTTTCTTAATCGCAAAAGATAGGCTGTAATTAAAAAGTGGTATTGAAGGTCAAAGGATTCTTCTGTATTTGATGATTTTACCACTTTTCCATTGTACTGTGTTCTAGAAATGCTTATTGTGTGAATTTGTAGTTCTTTTAATTTGTCCTAATCTTATATGTACTTCTAATACCTTTTCATCACTATTACTCTGGTAACTACCCTGACCCCTCTTTATCCATTCATCCTCTGGCACACAGTTTAGAAATACACTTCTAAGCTAGAACAGAAGTTTATAAAAATAACTTTTTTTTTCCCTAAAGAGATTATCTCTGATATGTATTGGGATTTTTGAAAGCATACATTCTAAGTGATATGGGATAAGATCCATTGATGTCCAGTGAACTAAGCATTGTCATATTGGGTCCATTTATCAAAAATTGCCATTTCTACACAATTTGAAAAGAGTAGTAGTCTTACTTTAGGCTGCTTCATATTAAAATGGCATTTTCCCCTATAAGTGAAAAAGTGAAGCCTCAGCTAGTATGTCAGTTCAATTAAATGGATATTCAGCACCTGCTATGAGTCATATTATCAGAGGCTCTCTGAAACTGGGGATACAAAGATTTAAAAGAAAATAAAACAGTCCCTGTGCTCAGGGAGCTTACCTTCTATTTGAAGAATATAACATTATACATATGAGTAAATATACATTTTTTTTTATGTTGGGAGCAGAATACTAAAAATAAGGACTCAATAAAGGTTTCTTGTGGGAAAAGTAACTTTTGATTAGCTTTGAAGGTAGTGAGGGGCTTAGAGAGGCTGATGTGGGGAGGGGAGAACAAAATTCAGGAGAGTGATTTACTTTAAATTCCATCCTCATAAGTATTTTGGTCTTTAATCTTTGCAATTTTTGACAGAGCAACCAGGGGCAACTGTTTGAGTAGTGATCATGGTAATTGGATAAAGCACCAGATAAGAGAAAATTACATCATAATGAATGAACATGGAGAGATGTTTTGGGGAGATGGGGCAAGAAATTAAATTTATAGATCTATGAAGCATCAGCCAGTTTAATTTCCCATGTTTTTTTCATAAAGTTTGTCCTAAGGCAGTAAATGGGTTTATCATGGATATGTTGATGACTTTTCAAAGGTTATCAGTGCCTTTATCATAACAAAGCACAAAGATAAGGTGACCAGAAGAGTAGCCTTAGGAATATACCAGAATTTGAGATCCAGGCTAGATAAGTATGTCAGCAGTTAGGAGGTATTCTCTTCTGTAGACATGGATTAAAGATCAATAAATAAACAAACATATATTAAGTGCCTACTTATGTATCAGATACTATGCATTGAGGATATGAAAAGAGACAAGAAATAGCCCTTCCCTCAAGGAAGTTAACATTCTAACCTGGGAAATAGTATGCAAGCAAACACTCATACACAAACACAGACACAATAAGCTATGGACAATATAAATAAGAAATAATAGGGAAGGCACTAAAATTAGGAGGAGTTGGAGAGGGCTTATGGAAAAAGTTGGGACTTTAGATGGGACTTAAAGGAAGTTACAGAAAACAATAGCTAAAGTAGAGGGGAGACAATGTTCCAGGCCTGGTGGGACAGTAAGAGAAAATGCCAGAGCTGAGAGATACTGTATCTCGATCTAGGAATATTCAGGAGTTACTGCATTAAAGAGTACAAGTAGGGGAGTAAAATGCAAAAAGACTGGAGGTAGAAGGGGGGTAGGTCATAAAGGCTTTGAATGTCAAACAAAGAATTTTGTATTTGATCCTGGGCATAATAGGGAGTCACTTGAGTTTATTGAGTAGAGAAATGACATGCTTTAGGAAAGTCACTGTGGTGGCTAAATGGAGGCTAAATTGGAGTGAAGAGAAAGTTGAGGTAGACAGATCCACCAGCAGGCTTTTACAATAATCAAGGTGTGAAGTGATGAGGGATTGCATTAAAGTGGTGGCAATGTCAAAAGCAAGAATGTGATATATTCAAAAGATGTTTAAAAGATGAATTTAACACTTACTAGCCGTATGACCTTGAGCAAGTGACTTAACCCCGATTTCCCTGCCCCCTGCCCTCCAAAAAGCAAAAAAAGAAAAGAAGAGGATATTGAGAGAAAAAAGTGGAAGCACCTATTATAGGTTACCTTTTCAAGAGATTTATCTACAAAGGACAGAAAAAATATAGGAAAATAGCAAAGATATAAGGATCAAGTGAGGGTATTTTAAGGCTAAGAAAGACATGGGTAGATATGTAGGAAGTAGGGAATGAGTCAGAAGAGGGAGTGATTGTAAATATGTGAAAGAATGGGGATGACTACGGAGGGGGAAATCTGATGGAGACAGGATGGAATAGATTGCTTGAATTAGCCTTTGTAAAGAGTAAGACCTCTTCATCATGTGACATAGAGTGAAGGAAGGGACAAGTGTTAGAACATATTTGAGCGGTAAAAAATGAGGAAGAAGCAAGAAAGGGAGGTCACAGTGAGTATCCTCAATTTTTTGCTATAAAATATGACTTCATTCTTGCCTAAGAGAGTCACATGACAGAGAACCATGGGCAGTTAGAGGAGGGGCAAAAAGTTTTGGAAGCTCCACTTTGGAAAATGGGATAGGGAGTGGATAAGGGAGCTCTTAGTAGGATTGCCTAACAGCATTGAGGGCCCAAAAAAGTTATATAACATAAATTTATACACTATGAATTGATAGCATACCCATTCAGAAAAATTGCAAGATTTCCTCCATCTTTGTTCAGCAGCACCTGTATTGAAGCAAGAGTGGCAAATAGTGGGAGTGATCCAAGCCTGAGGCTTGTCTGGGCACAATTCTCAATATAATAAGAGGGCTAAGGATTCAAAATAGAAGAACACTAAGCATCAAATTGGATCATTAAGGGGTTGAGATGGGGAAAAGAAGAGGAAGTGGCTAATGCAGGTGACCTGGCTTGGGCAAAAAGTGGGGAGTCAAGGGATTGGAGCTCATCGTGTGCATAAAGAATGAGGTCTTGTAAGAGAAGACATAGGGATAAGTGAAAAACAAAACAGTAGATTATGGTGAGAAAGATTTTAGAATTCTAGAAGAGGTAGTACATTTGAAGATGATGAAATGTTGAGTTCAATTTAAACCAACTTAACAAACATTGCCTCTTCTATACAATGCACAGATAGAAATGAAAAACATTCTTATATATATTCGTCCTCAAGGAACTTGCATTCTTCTGGAGGATACAAGCAAATAAACAGATAAGTAAGTGCAAGTTACTTTGAGGGAGAAGAAAGATCACTAAACTAGGGGTAACCAGGAGTTCTTGTATTAGGTGACATATGGGCTCATCCTGAAAGGAAGCTAGGGATTCTGAATGTTGGAAAAGATTAGCAAGTAGATTATAGGCATGAAAAATCACTTGTATAAAGGCATCAGCAACATTCAAGGCATGGGTCAGAAACAAAGACTGCAGATAAGAACCAGGAAGATTCATGAGCGAAGAGCAAAGAAAAGTGGGTCAAAAGGTCAATCAAACATGTAAGCAGGCAGAAATCATAATAGTGAAGAAGAGTGAAAAGAGGAAGCAGAACTCATTGCCAGACAATGGTGCCTTTCTGGAAAATGTGGTGCACTAAAAAGAACCTGTGAGTTCTAGAGCTTACTCTGACTTACTAGTTGCATGACCATAAGCAATTCACTCAGGCTTTTGAGTTCTGTTTTCTCATCTGTAAAACAGAGATATCCCATAAGAAAATCTCTAAAATGCTAGTATTTTTTCAAAACCTTGAGCCAGGTTGAAGAATTAAACATTTAAAATGAAGATTTTCAGGCCTGGAAGCAGCTGTGTTGGGCCTCTGACATTGATTGTCAACTTACATTTTGCAGTTTCAAGACCAAAGTTATTTGCATTCTACCAGGTGGGCCACTCCTAGCTTCTTTTTCTTTTTCCCCTCATAAGACTTATAAAGTGGTAATTATTTACATGTATTTTATATTTGTCTTCAAAGCAGGGATTTTGCCCATATGTTCCACCCCTTCCCTAAATCAGCAAGCATGGGAATGATTTTCCAGCAACCCTACTGATCAAGCCTAACGTACACTGTCTCCATCCTGCATGGATGCTAGTTACTAGATTGAAGATCTGTACTCAGAGATATAAGAAATTCCAGATTTTTATAGCTTTATGATTTGTTGAAGTTTCAAATAATGTCCTAATATTAATCTATGTGTTACTTCTATTTTGTGTTTATATCATGACAGCTTTTTAATTTGAGCACAGCCTGTATTTTAAATTTTCTACTGTAAACAAAAAGGAATCATATTGACATACAAAAAAAAAAAATCAGCAGGAAATCCTTCCTTTACTACTAGCAGTATTATTTGGATATTCAATTTTATTATTCTCTTGCAAGCAGACAGAAATGAACCCAGCATTTTTTAGCAGCTGGAACAGATGCCGGGTTCATAAAGTGATACAATGCAGCTGAAACTAAACTAAGCCAAATTTATTCACATGCTTACTATAGCGAGTGCCTTAACTCAACCATCTCAGGACAGAAAAATGAAAAGCGAGTGTGACAAATCACAGTCAATATAGAAATCCTACATTTATTGAGAGTCTGGTAAGTGGAAGACACTGTGATTGGTATTGAAGATAGAAAGACGAAAAAGAAAGGAGAAATAATCCATGCCTTCATGGATCTCATATTTTCCTGGGGGCAGGGAGGATTAAGGTATGTGCCTAGCTATGTAATTACCAAATTTATACAGTTACATTATGTAAATTCAAGACAAGAGAGGGTTGATCAGTGGGGTATTGAGGATCAGGAGAGACCCCCAAAGGAGTCAGTTCTTAAGTTGTGCTTGGAAGGAAATTATGGATTCTAAGATGCAGAGGTGAGGAGGGAGATCTTGTTAGAATTCTGTGATGGTCCCATTGAATTTGAGATGCCTGTGGGATATCCATCAGTAAGTCAATAAGTATTTACTATGTGCCTGGCACTGTGCTAAATACAGTAAACATTTCTATAGAGATATCTGTAAGATTATTGGTGATGGAGAATTATAGCTCATGAGAAAGACAAAAGATTATATATATATATGGACCTTGGAATCATTAGAATAGGGATAAAAAGTTGAAAACAGATGAGATTATAGAGGAGAAGGAGGAAGTAGCCCAGGATAGAACCTTGAGAGTCACCCAAGTTAAATATGCATTCTTAGTCACTGAATTTTGACAAACATGTAGTAAGGAATTATACACAAGGCACTAGGCAGGTAAGGGGAGCTATAGATAGAATGCTAGGCCAAGAGTCAGGAAAACTCATCTTCCTGAGTTAAAATTTAGCCTCAGACACAGTAATATCAATGCAATATTCACAGTACCCATGATCACTATAAATATACCTTCATGGTGCTCAATCACAAAATATAACAGACTCTCCATATAGAAAACAGAAGCAAAATATTTATTCAGACACCAGAAAACCAAATCCCCAAAACCAGTAAACTGATTCCATCATAATAACAGAGAGAGCCACAGCATCCTTTAGCCTTCTCACAAACCAACATAAGACCAACTTATACTCACAAACCTGACTGACTCCCTGGGATGTGTCCTCTCCTACTCCCAGTCTAGCTAACTCTGATTCTTAACTTCTTGTGGGCTCTGCTCCACCCCTCAGCAAATTTCTTCTACCACAGGCAGGTTCCATTACATTCAGCCTATTGGGGCAGAGCATATTTTCAAAGTAGGGAAGGTCTTCAAATTCCCTTATGCTTATTAAGGGGCAGGGAAGATCTTCAAATTCTGATTACCATTAAAGACACTAGCTGTGTGTCCCTGGGTTAAGTCACTTATCCTTCTTTGCCTGAGTATCCTCATCCTAAAATGAACTGGCAAAGGAAATGGCAAACCATTATCTTTAAAAAAAAATGTAATTTATTTATTTTTAGTTTTCAACATTCACTTCCATAAGATTTTGAGTTTAAAAGTTAAAAATTTAAAAGTTTCTTCCCTTCTTCTCTTCCCCTCTCCCCAAGGTGGGGTGAAATCTGAAAAATGTTCTACCTATACATTCATGTTAAACATATTTTCACATTAGTCATGATGTAAAGAAGAATTAGAACTAATGGGAGAAACCACAAGAAAGAAGAAACAAACAAAAGAAAAGGAAAACAAATAGTATGCTTCCATCTGCATTCAGACTCCAAAGTTTTTTCTCTGAATGTGCATAGCATTTTCTATCATGAGTCTTTTGGAGTTGTCTTGGATCCTTGCACTACTGAGAAGAGCTAAGTCTACCATTCACATACTCTGTGACCTGCCCAAATTTTTCTTGTTCCTCACACACTATATACATATATCTCTAATGTATTTCTTTCTTTACTCTGCCTCTTAGAACCCTGGTTATCCTTCAAAGCTCAGTTTATATTTTTCCTCCTCTCTTTTGGGGATTCTTTCCCTGTTCTAAAATTACTTTGTATTTATTTTGCATGTAGTGATGCATACCTGCCATCTCCCCTCATAGCATGTGCTTACATTGAGATAAGTGACTATGAAATTATTGACCTTGTATTTTCAGTGCCTGATACATAGGGTCTTGATAAATCCTTGTGGAATGAATCAAGCACAGCTTTTGAGGAAAGCACTTTGTTTTAACTTACCCCAATAAGGAGTTTTTGTTTAAGTATTCAGTGATTATACGCTTTATTATAAACTCTATTAGTTTTCCTATTACAAACATGAGACTCATCAGTTTGCTTTTACAGTGATCTCCTCTGGACTCCTTCCTATGTTTTGGAGTCAAATTTGTAACCCAACAGTCCTTGTCATGGTAGCCAGCTTTAACATTAGGTTACATATTTTAGCAAACACTTTTCCAATTTCATCCCTGAGTGCCTTCTAAATTATCAGGTCAATGACATGTGGTTTTCATCAATTCACTTTAGTGTATATGGAGTCTTGGCTAGCATTTGATCTATTACTTCTAATTCATTCATGTCAGGAGATGGTTTGGAAGTTGGGATGTCCATCATAGCTTTCTCAGTAAAACTTAAGGCAAAGAATTCAATGAGTTAGCAAATTCAGGGAATTGGCTGAAACATAGAATGCATAAAATAGAGTAATGCAGAATAATGATAAATCTTGGATCACTTTGAAGGTGAGGTATTTCATTTGATAGACAATAGGAAGCAATTTGTATTTTTGACCAGGGAAAGGTTATGTTCAAATCTGTTCTTTAAAGTAATCTTTTCAGGTATGTGGGGGATGAATTAGAGACAGGGAAGAAGTGATACAAGAAGACCAATTTCATGCTGGAACACCAAAATTAGGTTTAAACCTACATTTGGTACCATATGATGCAATAAAAATGGATGTGATTCAAATATTAAAGATCATATAAAACTTGAAGAAAAATCAAATTTTAATTGCTATAACAGGTGCTGATTTCTTAAACAATGGTAGTTAATTACAGACAAATATAATTTCAATTACAAGATATTTAAAAAACTGCTTTTGAGTGACCAAAATGAATCTAATTGAGATAAAGAAGGACAGTGGTGAACTTGGAAAATATTTATATCAAGTCCCTCTGATAAGGTTCTGATATCCAAAATATATTTTAAAAAAATACTAAGAGAAATATATAACACGAAACATTATTCTTCAGTGAATGAATAGTCAAAACATACGAACAAACATTTCTCAAAAGCATTATGAACTAACAACTATATTAAATAAGACTCCAAATCTCTTATATTAAAAGAAAACCAAATCTAAACAGCTGATCCCATATCAACGTCATATCAAGAAAACTGAGAAAAAAGGAAAAAAATGAAATAGCATTGAAGATGGTCCTGAAGATATACATTATTGGTGGAATTGCAAATTAGTCTAATAATTTTGGAGAATAATTTGGAATTATCAAAGAAGTTACCAAACTATCCATACCTTTTGAACTAGTGATTCTGCTGTTGCCAGGAATCTACCCTAAGAAGGCCAACAGGTGGGGAATAAAAGCACACAGGTAATATATGAATCAAAACATTCATTTATTTTTTTTAAATTTTCAGTCATTTTTGGTCATATTTCTTTGTTGCCCCTTTCCATTTTTTTTTTTTTTTGGTAAAGGTACTGAACTGACTTGCTATTTCCTTCTCCAGCACATTTTTAAAGATGAGGAAACTGAGGCAGACATGGTTAACTGATTTTGCCCAGGGTCACACAGCTGGGAAGTGTCTGAGACTGAATTTGAATTCATGTCTTCCTAACTCCAGGCCTCATATTTCTATCAACTGCACCACCTAGCAGCCCTAAATATTTATAATAATACTGTTTACACTAGCAACTAATTGGGGTGGGGGGCAGATGCCAGTAAATTAGGAAATAACATTCCCATTTGAAATGTTGTTATATAAATTATGGTGTTTGCATATAATTTATAGATATATGTATGGCTGTGATGTAAGACATTACAGATAGAGAAAAAAGGAAGATTATCTATAGCAATGCAAAATGGAATTAACAGAGGCTGGAAAAAACATTAAAAGATGAATATTATAAAGTAAATGGAAATAGAAATGTGTTAAATTATTGCCCCTAAAAATATTGTAAGATGGCACCTCCCCATCCTTTCTATGCAGAAGTGGAGGTTATTTGTATGTAACAATAGATAAAATGACAACATTTACAGTAGGCTGGTTAGTGTGACTGGCCTTTCCCCCCTTTCTATTATAATAGGTGGCTCAGGGAGAAGGAGAAAGGGATATATTAGGAAACATAAGTGATGAGAAAAGATAAGTTAACAATTAATTTTTTCTTTTGTTTTTATTAATTAATCTAGTTTTATTTTACACCATTTACTTCTACAAGATTTTGAGTTCCACATTTTCTCCCCATCTCTTCCTTCCCCCAAACCCCAAGATGGCATGTATTCTGATTAACCTATTCCCCCAATCTTCCCTCCTTTCTATCAACCTACTACCTTCTCTTATCTTTTTCCCTTTTATTTTCCTTTAGGGAAAGATAGATTTCTATACCCCATTGACTATATATCTTGTTTCACATTTGCATGCAAAAATAATTTTTGTCATTCATTTTTACAACTTTGAATTTTACATTCTATCCCTTCCTCCCTCCCCATACACCCTCATTGAGAAGGCAAGCAATACAATATAGGTTATACATGTGTAGTTATGTAAATCACTTCCATAATAGTGATGTTGTAAAAGACTAAACTATATTTCCATCCATCCTATCCTGCCCCACCTTTAACCCTGTCCCTCCTCAATGGTGTTTGCTTCTGATTATCCCCTCATCCCATTTTCCCTCCGTTCTATCATTCACCCTCTCTTTTCCCCTTCCCTCCTACTTTCTTGTAGGGTAAGATACATTTTCATACCAAATTGAGTATGTAGGTTATTCCCTCCTTAAGCCAAATCTGATGAGAATAAGGTTCACTTATTTCCTCTCACCTCCCACTCTTCCACTCCATTGTAAAAGCATTTTCCTGCCTCTTTTTTGTGAGATAATTTACTCCATTCTCCTTCTCCATTTCTCCTTCTCTCAATAAATTCCTTTCTCACCCCTTTAATTCTATTTTTTAGATATCATTCTTTCATATTGAACTCATCCTGGGCCCTCTGTCTATATATAATGCTTCCAACCACTCTGTTTATATATAATCCTTTCAACCACCATAACACTGAGAAAGGTCTCATAAGTTACAAATATCAACTTTCCATGTAGGAATGTAAATGATTCAATTTTAATAAGTGCCTTATATTTTCTCTTTTCTGTTTACCTTTTCATACTTCTCTTGATTCTTGTATTTCAAAGTCAGATTTTATTTTCAGTTCTGGTCTTTTCATCAAGAATCCTTGAAAGTCCTGTATTTCATTGAATTTCTAGTTTTTCCCCTAAAGGATTATACTCAGTTTTGCAGGATATGTGATTCTTGCTTGTAATCCTAGCTCCTTTTCCCCCAGACTATCATATTCTAAGCCCTGCAATCCTATAATGTAGAAGCTGCTAAATCTTATGTTATCCTGACTATGGCTCCAACATGATTGAATTGTTCCTTTCTGGCTGCTTTCAATAATTTCTCCTTGACCTGAGAACTCTGGATTTGGATATAATATTCCTGGCTGTTTTCATTTTGGGATCTCATTCAAGAGGTGATCAGTGGATTCTTTCAGTTTCTATTTTTCCCTCTGATTCTAGAATATCAAGGAAGTTTTAATTAATAATTTTTTGTAAGATGATATCTAGGGTCCTTTTTTGATCATGGCTTTCAGGTAGTCCAATAATTTTTAAGTCATCTCTCCTGGATGTAATTTCCAGGTCAGTTGTTTGTTTCCCAGTGTGACATTTCACATTGTCTTCTCTTTTTTTTTCATTCTTTTGGTTTTGTTTTATAATTTTTTGATTTCTCATAAAGTCATTAGCTTCTATTTGTTCCATTCTATTTTTTTTTTTTTTGCTTTTTTGGAGGGCAATTGGGGCTAAGTAACTTGCCCAAGGTTACATGGCTAGGTTTTTGTTTGTGTGTGTTAAGTGTCTGAGGCTGGATCCAAACTCAGGTCCTTCTGACTCCAGGGCCAGCTCTCTACTCACCTCGCCACTTAGCAACCCCTTGTTCCATTCTAATTTTAAAGGAATTATTTTCTTCAGTGAGCTTTTGGCCCTCCTTTTCCATTTGGCCAAATTTGCTTTTTAAGGCATTCTTCTCATTGGCTTTCTGGACCTCTTTTGCAATTTCGGTTAATCTGTTTTTAACGTATTATTACTGTCAGAATTTTGGGGGATCTCCTTTAGCAAGCTGTTGACTCATTTTTCATGATTTTCTTACATCACTCTCATTTTTCTTCTCTACTTTTCCTTTACTTCTCTTACTTGATTTTTAGAATCCTTCTTTAGCCCTTCCATGGCCTCCAGCCAATTCATATTTTTCTTTAAGGCTTAGGATGTAGGACCTTTAAATTTGTTGTCTTCTTCTGGTTGTATGTTTTGATCTTCTTTGTTACCCAAATAAGATTCTATAGTCTGAATTTTTTTTCTATTGTTTGCTCATTTTACCAGCCAATTACTTGACTTTTGGGCTCTTTGTTAAGGTAGGACTTTGCTTCCAATGTGGAAGATGTACTATCCCAAATTCAGTGGTTTTGTGCAGTTGTTTTCAGAGATATTTCTAGGGACCTGTAAATTTTCAGTTCTTCTAAGGTTGTATGATCAAAAGAGAGGTGTTTACTCCTCTCCTGGTATGTGCTCTAATCTGTGAGTGACCAGAAGCACTTTTTTCTGCTTTGGAGCTGTGAGATAGGATTCTCTCTCTACTGTCATCACAAACTCTGCCCACCAGAGCTCCTCCTTGCCCCAGGACCACCATCCAGAACTGCAACCTAGTTCCAAGCACTACTAAAATGAGACAGTCCTGCCTCAGTGCCAGAAAAGATATATCTGCAATCCCACTCTGATCAGCAACTCAATCCCACTCCCTCCCTGCTATCTGTGGGTTGAGAACTATGGAAGCAGCTGCTGAGACACTGCTGCCTCTGCCACCATGCCAGTGCTTTGCAGTTGCTGGGACCAGACCATGTTCCTCTCTCACCTAGATCTGACAGAGCTTTCTTACTGACTTTCTGTAAAGCCAACCATGAGAAGCTCTGCTGAGGATTGCTGCTGTGAATAACTTTAAAGTTCTTATCACGTAGTATAGTGAACTCTCTATTTATTCAGTAATAAACTAAAGCAAAACATGCACAGAAACCAAAGTACGACATTCACAGCAATAACATAACAACTTATTGCTAAAGTGGCCACATAATCTTAAACAAAAGATATTCAGTAAGTCACCATCTCAGTCAATCAATATAAAGTACCCATCTAAAATCTTCTTTTATCTTGGTTGGAGACTGGCTTCCATTCATCCTTAACTCAAAATATCCTTACAGAGAAATCATCTTTATGGAGTACAAAGTACAAAGATCTCCCACCATTAGATCACATTGTCTTAATCTTTCAGTCAGCACTAAGTACTCAAGTGAAGATCCTTTCATCTTTACTCTAGACTGCCTTCCTAACTCCATGATTCTTCTTCCATGCTCCCAGCTTTTGCCTAAATTCACACAACTGTCACCTGGATTCACAGGTAGGCAGCTCCCAGCTCCTGGTATAGCTCCTAATCCAGCCTCCAGACCAGCTCCTGGTCCAGATCCACACATCAAGCTTAGCAGAGTTACAATAATATTCATGTTTATTGCTGGCACTATCAACAATTCATTTCCTGAATGTGAAATCAACACATACAGAGCAGATAGAGTGGTGGCACCACAGCCATCCTCGCTCCCAGTTCTATTTGGTTCCAGTTTGTGCTCCTGCTTTTATATTGTTCTTCTCCTTCCAGTTCCAGTTCCAGTTCCACCTTTCCTATTGCATCAACAAGTTCCTCCCACCTCCAAATCACAAGTAGGGCTCAAAGGCACTTGAAAAACTAAAACAAGGAGTTAAGTACCATTTTGCTTGGCATTAAACCTTCTAAGTAATCTTTGGCATTTGTGGGTTATAAAGCCCGGAAACCACTACAGTTGCCAGTGATTCAGTCCCCTGAGGTCTCCTCTGGACTCATCTGTGCCAGTGTGACCCATGCTAGACTCTGCTCTTCTCTCATACTTGTGTAACAAACCTATCCTGTCAACCTTCAAGGTTGTCTTGGGCTAGAAATGTGTTTCCTTCCATCATTTTGTGGGTTCTACTGTCATAGAATTTGTTTAGAGTCATTTTTCCAGGTATTTGGAGGAGGCTGGGGAAGAACTCTACCATCTTGGCTCCATCTCCTGGACTCCCCGTTAACATTTAATTAAAAACCAGACACACACATGCACAAAATCATGTCAGAAGTATTGAGAGTCTAAAGTATGAGTGGAGGGAAGAACTTAGCTGCAAGTCATTATGGAAGTTGAGCCAAAAAAATGGCAGTGAAGAATGAATGTGAGAAATAAAGAAGGATTATGGTCTTTGGTGCCTGAGAGAATGATGTTGTCCCCAGCAGAAAAATATAAGGAAGTCTGAAGTAGAGATAGGTTTCACTAGAGTGGGGAGGAAATAATGAGCTACATTTCAGGGGAAGATATTTTGAATTTAAGATTGTTGTGACATGTGAGTAGAGGATTCAAGTGTACAGGTAAAGATGTAGGACTGTGTATGTGGGTAGAGGGAGTGTACAGGTACAGATATAGGACTGCATATGTAGATTTTTGAGTTATCTGCTTGGAAAGATAGTGAAATGTATGACTAGCAGAGATTATAAAGGGAGAGAATATAAATAAAAGAGAAGGGCTCAAGACAGAGTCATAAGGGACAATTAAAGTGATGGGAAATTGATCATAATCCAGCAAAGGAAACAGAGAAGGAGGAGATATTGTTGTACCCCAATAAAAGCAAGACATAAGATCCCCAAGATTAAGTTTAAAAAGTGGATTTTATTACTGTGGGACTGTCGGGGTACATGGTCATCCAAATCAGACAGTCCTTTGGCACAGACATTGTGCCAGTTTTATAGAGGCTCCATAGCCAGGTTATGTAAGCTGAAACTACAGTGATTGGTCAGTGTACATTTGAATTTCCTGCCAGTGAGAAACCCTAGGCTGGGACTCCCGCCCACAGATCAATCAAGGGAAAGCAAGGGGTAGGGGTCCTGCCTGTTTACAGATCAATTAAGGGAGAGGAAGGTGGAGTTCTCTGCTTTACAAATCTATGAAGGAAAGGGAAGGTTGAGTTGCCAGCTTTACAAATCAATGAAAGGAAGGGCAAAGTGGAGTAGTGTCCAACAATATATAGCTAGAAGGAATAGTAGTGAATGGGTAGTAATGCCAAAGGCTGCAGAGAGAACATAAGGATGGGGACTATAAAAAAAGGTCATTATTTGTGAGAGTTGGAATTTGAAGAGAAGTTTGAAGGTGTCAGAAAGAATATTATAATGATTGGAGAAGCAAGAGGGTGGTGAGGAAGGAAAGGGAAGTATATATGTATCTAGAAAGTTGGCAATGAAAGGTAGAAGAGATAAAGAATGATACCTTAGGAATGGTGAGGTAGAGGATTTTTTTTGAAGGAAAACTGGGAAGGTTTGTAGGAAGAACAGATGATACAACTAGAGATAAGGCTAAAATCATTTAGTCAGAGATCAGTTAGTCCAACCTCCTTATTAAACAGAAGAAGATCCTGATACTAAGGGAGGTTAAATGACTTTCTTAAAATAACATTGGTGGTAAAGGTTAGAATTGAAATTTGAACCCAGGTCTTTATACCCAAGAGTCAAATATCCCCACCCCCATTATACCAGGAAAATAGAGACTAAAGTTGTGATGAGGAAGGAGAGGAAGGGTGATCAATGTGGCAAGGTTCCCAGATGACTCAGGGGATTGGATAAAGCATGCTTGCAAGGCTTGGCCTTATTTCTTTTAGACTGGAGTAAAACAAGAAAGGACAGTTGAAGCTAGAGGATTTTTGACATACAGAATAAGGGTGATGAAGAGGTTTGTGATAAATGTCCTCAATTTTCTAAGTAAAATAGGCAAGTTCATCCCATATGCTGAGAGAGAGGAGATTGGTATCACACTGGAGTCTTTTAGAAAGGAGGAAATATTTGAAAAAGCAGCTGCTGGCAAGATGATGATCAATAAGGGAAGAATAAAAGTTTTGCAGGTAGAGCCCAGTTGAGAATAGCACAACTTCTAGTGACATTTAACCACATAGGGCTAAAGAAATCATAAGGTAAGGGTGACTTAGGGTTAAAGCTTGGTGGGGCATGAATGGCAATATGACAAGATAAAGAATTCAAGAGTAGATGAAAGTGTATAGTTGAGCTGGTTAAGTTTAGGGATGATCTATGAGGTTTGAGGAACCAATCAACTCTGAGATCCTATGATTTTTTTTAAAGAAATGAAGACATTTGCTCCATTTCTTAAAATTTATTAACTCCCCCCACTTCTTCTCTGTGAGCGGTCAGTGAATAAATACTATACTGAAAATTTGACTAAAGCAAATTGATTTCCTTTTCGAACTCTTCATCCTCCTTGAATCTTTGGGGGAGGGGGAGTGGTCAGGGGAGGGAAGGAGATAAAAACACGATTACCCACATGATTCAATGTCATTTTTGAACACTGGCCTATGGCTCAACTTTTTTTATTCTCTACTTCCTTGGCTACTTTTTATCAGCTGTACAGACTGGAAGGGAGCTGACACAGACATTTCATTTGTTATATACAAAATCTCTGTATTCCTTCTTTTCCCTTATTCATGGTTTAAGTGCAGCATTATATCTCCACTATCCTACTGATGGACCAGTAATTTGTTAGTTTACCTTGGTGCATGGATCCTTCCATTGAGGAATTGTTCTATAAACACAAATCCTTTAGAGTGGTAGAAATATTTTGCCAGCTACAATTCTTTTAGGATACTATTTCAGAGACTAGCATATCTCCCCTGGATTGCATCAGGTTTATTCCTAATCAAGATACCAAGCCCCCAGGGCTATTTGTATTCTAATCCTATTTTAGAAAGGCCTCCCTACCCCTTGTATTTGCATTGATATTGTTTCAATTACTTTGGTAATATCTCATAGGCATGAACTAATTTGATAGAATTAATTTAACATTTGCCCTCATTGGAGTACTGTTTCTATAAAATGATTTCACCTAAAAATTGCTTTTACATGTTAACTTTGTTGGTGGAATCACTTAGAGAAGAGTCAATGTCATTGAGTCCCTTTTTAAACACTTCCTTGAGGTCATTACTCTGTTTATACATTTAGTTCAAGAACCCTCATGCAAAATTCATCTGAGAACAATAGCAAAGCTGATAACTGAGCAAAACAATATTTACCCTCATATTTAGATTTGCTTCTATGCTTTCACCATCCAGGCTTTTGAAACTTGTTCACCAAGTCTTAAGAAAATATCCCCTAGAAAATATAATGAAAACAAGCAAATGAGAAGAGAGGAATCCTGAATTTTTTGGAACCAGTAGGAGTCTTTAGACTTCTGCAGGTTAAGAGATAGAGTATATGTAAATCAACACAATTTAAATCCCTTTTTAGGAAATAGCAGGTGTTAGTTTCTACTTAAAACTGAATGAAGACCATTGAAAGATAAGTTAATATTCTTGGCTTTTCCCCCTTAAAAATAAAAAAAAAATGTTGATAACATTTGGAGCTGCATCTGCCTTGCCTGCACATTAAATATACTTGTAGTTTATTCCTTTTTTAGTGGCCCATTTTGACAGCTTGAAAATGGTTACCAATTGCTAGTAGTTTCATTAGGAAGTGCCTGGAGGCCATAGACTGATAGTCATAAATAAAAGAAGCTATGTAATTCTGACCTTATCAGCCTACTGTGGACAAATACATTTCCAGTCAGAGTATTTGATTCTTTTAATCTGATGCTGTTTTTCTCTACATTCATATTTAGGAAGTCCATTGGGAAGAGGGGAAAAAAAACTGCCTTTCAAATAAGTTCATGTCAGAGAGTCCATCCAAAGTTGAAGCTTGTTTGTGCTAGATAACCTATAACTACTTTGGAAGATTAGACAAATAACATGGTGTGGAACAGCTCCTTTGGAATTGATTTCTCCACCCAAACTTCCCATGTGTGGACAAAGTGACAGGAAACTCTTCCACAGTCTGCTTTGGAAACTGTTATAGAAACAGCGACATGAAGAGTAATCACTAATAACCCATCAAAATCAGGGGGAGAAAACTCAGAAGAAATAAAAGTTTACTACTAGAGTTGGACAGGCTATAATGAGTCTCTCTGCCACAACTCCTCTCAAAGCAGACATTTGATTCTGGCTGGCCATGAATTTTTAAAGAGGAAAGTGCAGGGAGCATCAATTGAAGCCTTCTTCCCTTTCCTGTGTCATGGAAATGAACACATTTGGTTTTGATGAGACTGAGCAAACCTGGTCTACCAAACTTGGACTGCCAAATCTGGTAATCAATAGAGTGCTGGTCTTGGAGTCATAATTAAATTGGTTAGAATCTTTCCTCAGACACTTATTGGCTATGTGACCATGGGCAAATTATTTATTCTGTTTCCATCTGCACCTATTTCAGATGTTTGTTTTAGGGATCAACAGAAATAATATATGTAAATCACTTTACAAATCCTAAAGCACCATATGAAAACATTATCATTGTTAGCGATAATAATAAAACTAAGTTTTAACATTATTTTAATGATTCATTTTTTAATATGGTACTTCTACCAAATACATATAATAATCCTTCCATTAAAGGTGTTGAACAGGGAGCCACAGGGAATGAGTTCAAATTTAGACTCTGCAACTTAGTCCCTATATTTAATTTATTAATGTATTGTGTCTCACCTATTTATTGATAAGCATTCAGTAAGAGACAGCTATGTGCCAGGCACTGTGGGAAGGATTGAGGATGGAAAGTTGTGTTTGTTTGTTTTATAAAATCCGTGCTTTCAAGGAGCTCACAATATAACAGGGTTTTAAGATAGTGGCTTCCCTGCATTGGTCCTCAATTTCTTCATCCTTGAGAGGAGAGAGATGGATCCTTTTCAGGACTAAATCTTTGATCCTATTTGTGAGGTATAGGGTTAGGGGTGCTCAAGACCCCAAAATACCAACACACCGGGTCCTGCCAAATGAATTCAACTCAAACCTTCTCTCAGCCAAAGAAAAGCAAAGTTTATTAGAGATTCACCATATTGAGTAGACTCTTAAGGAGCCCTGGCATCTGTGATATTTGCATTGGGCAAGTGGACCAGAATCATCTGACACAGAGTGAGTCTGCTCTAAGTCATTCTCTGGCCTTCACCTTTCATGTAGGCAAAATGGGGTCTCATTTACAGAAAGGTTGTGGGAGGAATCTAGGGGTGGTCTAGAGGAGGTGTTTGGGGAGGGTCTTCAGGAGGAGTCAAATGAGATCAGACTCCAGTAATGAGTGATTAAGTGTGGGAAGTTGCTGGAGAGTCTACTTGGAGATGGTGGGCTAGTTCAAGAGTGTTACAGATTTGGGTATAGATATTTTGGGAGGATAAAGGGTAGGGACTAGCTGGAAAATGGAGGGCCAAGCTAATAACAAAGGTTTGGGCAGAGCCACAATGAAAGGTTTATGGCCTCATGCAAATGCCCTATGTGGGAAGATTCAAGGAGAGCTCAAGGTGGGTTCCCAGGACCTGTACCTCATCACTATGATCCAAAATCTTAGTAGGATATCTTTGATAAATATTATAGCCAAAAATACTCTTCATGTAATTCTTAATCTCCTAGCATTTATTGAGACTTGGCTTCAGATAACAGACAATCATTTGTTAATAGTCTCATAAACTAATCCTCTCAAGCTTCATAAAGCCTGTAGGCACTGCCTATAAATTCCAGGTATCACCTCTAGATCACCATGAGGCCCAAGAACAAGACTTTAGTTAAGGTTCTATATAAGAAAACAATGTACACACACACACACACACACACACACACACACACACACACACACACACACACACACACACTGTTTGGTTGGGCAAAATATTTAATAGCAAGGAAAGTACCTGTAGTTTCACTGGTTTTACTAGTATAGGGACATCTAGATTGAGTGAATCTCTTCTTTTAATGCAAGCCAACACTTTTTCATATAATTTTTAGTTTTTGTTTTTGTTTTTTTTTTTTGTTGTTGTTTGTTTTTTTAAGCAATTGGGGTTAAGTAACTTGCTCAAGGTTACAGGGCTAGTCATTATTTATGCGTGGGTGCTCATTTTCTGAGGCCGGATCTGATCTCGGGTCATCCCAACTCCGAGGCCAGTGCTCTTACTCACTGCGCCACCTAGCCGCCTCTTTTAGGGCAATTGGGATTAAGTAACTTGCCCAAGGTCACATGGCTAGGTTTTTGTTTTTGTGGGTTAAGTGTCTGAGGCCGCATCCGAACTCAAGTCCTTCTGACTCCAGGGCTGGCACTCTACTCACTGCGCCACCTAGCCGCCCCAATTTTTAGTTTTAAAGAGATGCCTAGAGCAGAGGAGTCCAACAGGAGGCCAATAAAATTCCCCAGGGGCAGCTAGGTGGCACAGTGAATAGAGCACGGGCCCTGGAGTCAGGAAGACCTGAGTTCAAATCCAGCCTCAGACACTTAACACAAAAACTAGCCATGTGACCTTGGGCAGGTCGCTTAACCCCAATTGCCCTCCAAAAAGCAAAAAAAAAAAAAAAACAAAAAAAACCCAAAACCAACCAAACAAACAAAAAACAGTTCAATAAAATTCACCAGTGGGTGAAATAGATTAAAATGTAATTGGAAAAATTTTAGTAGAGTAAATAAAAATACAATAAAATATAGATAATGCTAATTTGAGATTTTCTTCGGCAATATGGTGCCTGTAGCAGTCTGTTTCCACTGAGTTCAACACCACTGAGAGCACTGAGTTTGCATGATGCCCCAGAATCACAAAACCAGTATGTATTAGAGGAAGGATTTAAATCGTGGTCTTCCTATCTTCAGTGGTAGCTTTCTGATTACAATTCCACATTGCCTCTATCTATCTGTTTAATTCCATACCACTTCAAGTGGTCTCAGCATTTGGGAAGAGGATTAGTGTTGTACCCAACACTGAGTCACCCTCCATCTTGTCTCAGTCCCCACCATTTTGTGCTCCCTTCTTCATGGAAGTAAAGTCCCCAAACAGAGAAGCCATGCATGCTGAGAAAAAACGTTCAAGGCATACTTCTGAGAAACTGCCCAAGGCATAGTCACCCACCCTGTTCTAGGAAAATGAAACTTAACAATATTCAATATAAGGCCCTAAGCTAAGGATTAACCAATTGCATTCCTCTGTTTCTGTAACTTCCTGCTTTTTGTATAGTTCTGACCATTACCTTGTGGTTTTTATCTTTAAATACTCTGGCTCTGCCCCTGGTCAGGCCTGTCTGATTTGAGTCTGAGTTCAGGAACAGTCAGGCCCTCAATAAATTCACATTAAATTTATGACCATGTCTCTCCTTGCTTCATTTTCAGCACAACATTAGCAGCAAGGGGTTCTGCATTCAAGTCTCAGCCCTTCTAGTAACTGGCTGTGTATCATTTCATCTATTTGATGTATTTTCTTCACCTTTAAAATCAGAGTTTGGATTCAATGATTTCTAAGAACCTTCTGGCTCTAACAATCCATGACTTCATTTGAATAGCTTAGTATGGCTTCTGCTATATCCCATAAATTTGCTACCAAATTGTGGCATAGTGCCTGCCACACAGTAGGGACTTAAGAAATGCCTATACCAATTCCAATATCAATAGTGCCCTAACATTCATGTTTTTAAATGTGATACTTGATTTTCATTTTCAGTATGAATAATAGCAATCAGAGATATGAGGCCATTTAATAATACAACAATAGCTAACATATTTTATGTAATGTGTATTTTAGTGTGTGTAAGGTGGGTTTTTGTTAGTCTTTCTTAGAACTCAGCTTCCCAGGCTCCATGGCCATAACAATCTCTAGTTTCCAGGTTTTAGATAATATTTCCCAGGCTCATGACTTGTAAACATCTCCACCATGGTTGCACAGTGAAATATGGGAGTGACATAATGTGATTTTTATTATGTTTACACTGAATGACGATATTGATAAAAGCTAACCTGTGAGGCTATTGTTGGCAATGTGCCATCTTTGTTGCCCTATAAAATCAAGTGGGCACTGGTAGTAAATGGGTAATCCATAAGGGAATAAATATGACAGTGTAATGGTGTGTGTGCCTTGATTGACCCCCATCTAGGCTTGGGGGAACCCCATAGGGATTTGGGATTTAGGTAATGCATAGAAGAATGCATGTACCTGCCTCAACTGACCCCCCATTGAGGCTTGAGGGGACTTAAGGGAGTGCACAAGCTGGAATACTTTGCCTGTCTTGACTGACCCCATCAAGACATGGGGGTAGCTGCCCCAACTTCTTGTCAACCCCTGTGAGAAGGGTGATTAGGGAATGCTATAGGAGTTGGTGCTCCCATTATCAGCAATCCCTTTGAGAAGACGACTAGAATAAAGAAAAAAACTAACTTATTTAACCCTTTATTATGATTCCATTTCTGTCTTCCTGTCTGCCTAGACCAAGAGTAAACCTGTGCTAGTGTGTTCCTAGTATGTGTGCATGTGTGTAAAAACAAGAGTAAGGAACAAAAATAACCTGATTTCTGTTGAGAACACCTGTCTTACACATATAATGCTTTAGAGTTTGTAAAATGCTTTATAGAGTCTTCTGTTTTTCTTAGGGTCCCACAACTAGTAAATGTCTTAGGCTATATATGAACTTGGCTCTTCCTGACTCAGCTAGTACTAAGTCTATGGTGCTTTCTAACTGGCGTTCTACTCCAGAGAAAAGTTTGTTGCCTTCTGCAACACCTATGGTATTTCTGTGGTCATGAATACCTAATATAGAATAAGAAAAGTTAGTTGGCCTGCAAATTATTTGGTATATGATGCTTTCAAATGAGGAAACTCTGTCTCCCAATGTAGATCAGTCCCTTGTCTGAAACTTACAGTCTTAGAGACTTACACAGGGGTAGAAGGTGGTAGGGAAGAGATTGAGTGACTTAACTAAATCACATCTCTAGAATTTGCCAGAAAACTTGAACCAAGGTCTTCTCAGCTCCACAAAGAACTCCTTCACTATATAATGCTGCATCTCCACGGGAACTGAATTGATATTCATAACACTGAGGCGCTTCACTAGTAACCTCATTATTAGGTCTTTAGAGATGCTTGAAGATCTTCCCTTTGTGTGGTCTGGTTTTTAAAATCAGCTTGCCAACATCAATCAAAAGAAAAAAAACAAGTCCCAGGGTAGGGCGTGATAGTCAGTCTATCGCATCATAAATCATGCAGCACTTTTCAATTTAGTAAAAATTCACATTACTGCACAAGGAAAAAAAAAATCTCTTCCAATATTTGTTTATATATTACATGCTAATGCAACCACTACACACACACATACACACACACATATACAGACACATGACCTAGATTAATTGATTCAATAGACTTGAGGTAAATAGAATGCTTTTTCCCTAAATTTGTAAAGCTTTACTTCTAAAAATTTTAATACAAATAGCACCTTACCAAAAAAGCTCAATTAATAGCATATATACATAAACAAGGACTATGATGGAAATAAACATTATTTTCCTTGGTTACACCTGATCAGAATTTGTGGTAAATTATTTGTGTGGCCTATTAGAATTTTTACATTCTGATCGGGTTGCGAAATTTTAAAACCAACTACCTAGGTCCAGTCTACCCTCTCTGTTGCTTATATAAAATTGACTATATGCTCGTTAAGGCTATATAGTCCAATTGTCTCATTTTATAGATAAGGAAACTAAGGCTAAGGGAGGCTGTGACTTGTCTACTTCCTCCACGCTGATGGGAAGAGTCATAGCCTCTTGGAATTGCACCAAGATCATCAGATTGCATAGTGGGGACTGTAACACAGTGCCTGACTAATATTAAAATACTCATTTATTTCACATACCTATTCTAATTTCAGGAGATAAAAGATGATGCAGTTATCCTGGTTAGCAATGATATCCAGAAAAACATACATTCAATATTTATTTTTATTCTGGCTGTAATACAAGCTTTTCCAAGAAATAAATGTGTCACAGCAAAGTGAATACCCTTTAGGGGTATTCCAGAGAACTAAAACCTAACTCTCATCTCTTGTATCACTTGATTTGAAACCAATTTAACTTTGTATAGTAGAGGATAAATAATAAAATGAATGTCATGTAATATTGAATAGAACACTGAAGGTTTAAGTGACTTTCCCAGGGTCACACAGTTTGTTAATATGTGTCAAAAGAAAATCTTAGACGTAGGGCTTCCTGACTCCATGGCTAGCTTTTTAACATTATGGTCCTGTGTCATACTGCCTAATAAACAATGATTTAATTAATCAGTTTATGTTGAGATAAGTGTAATAAGGTATTCTGAACTTATTAGCATACTTCCAACAATATTCCACATTAAAATCAATTTAAGTAGACCCTGGTACTGATAGCTTTTGTGCTAATTTGTGTGTGTGTGTGTGTGTGTGTGTGTGTGTGTGTGTGTATGTGTGTAAAGAAGATTAAGAAACAAAAATAATCTGATTTCTGTTTGGAAAAAAAAAATCAGTCCTGACTAATATAGTGTACTTTTTTGAGCTAGTTAATAGGTATGTGGAGGAAATTTTGTTAAAAGAATCTACCTATTGAATGTTTAAGTACAACAGTCAGGTTTTCAAAATATTTGGAAAATTATGCTTTTGTTATATATAATTTTTTTAGTATCTAGGTGTCTACTACACATCTATGGGCTCAGTGGGCCCAAACCAGATTAGAATGCAATTGGAAAATATTTAACAAAATGAATTAAAAATATATAGAAAATAAATGATGTTAATATTTATTTTCCTAAGTCAATATGCAGCCTGAGGGGTTCCTTATGTACCGGTTAGAGGAACCATTTCTTTTTGAATTTGACACTACTGTTAAAATATATATGGTAAAAGGATATAATTTGAATTTAGAACTAAAATGAAGACAAAATAGTGTTGGATGGGTCTGAGGTTGACACCTACTCAGCTTCTGTTTTAGAATAAAGTAATTTAATAACCAACAATAACAACAACAACAAAATGGTGTCTGAGATGCAACAACAATACTGTGGTGTTTAGCTTCTATAGCAAAGCCCCTTCCCCCACCTCATTCACTATAAGGAAGCCTGTCTAGTCAGCAAGGCAGAGTGTGTTAACTCATTTGGTCTTCAGATATCCTCTAAATCTAAGCATTTACTGATTCCACATAGATGAAACTCTTTAATGTCATTAGGAGACCAAGAATTGCATCATGGGAGATAGGTACAGGAATATGTTAAAGATCGTGTTAACCTGTGGTGAGAATCTTTTATTAATTTTTCAGTGTGAGCATTTACTACTCAGAAATCAACAATTGCTAAAATCAGAGCTTGATTTAATGCTGTGTTGATTATTTAGACTTAATAAAAGGTTAATGATAACATATTAAACTTTTAAAATGTGTGTACATATATTTTTCTGGAAATCACAGTTTTAAAATATTTACCAACATACCCCTATATAACTCTACAAACATTGCTTGAACTTAGCAGGAGGGCAATAGAATCTTCAGGAAATGAAGTCATTAGCAGCCTGGACACCTAGTGACTGGAGTTTCATCCTAGTCACTCCTAGAAGGCTAGTTTATACAACATTTTAAGATTTCCAAAATACTTTTATGTATATCACCTCATTTGAACTTCATAACACCACTAAGCATGTTCTAATCAATTCCCTCAAAAGCTTAGTCACCTTTTAGGGCAAACTCATCCCTGAGGGAGAGGGGAACCCTGGTACATATTTCTGCTATCACAAATGAGTAGAGTAGGCTGGCATATTATTATAAATATTGCCATTTTCTAAAATTGTTTTGATACAAAATAGTAGGCTTGTAAGGCTATCTGGTATTGAATGGTCGCTTTTCAGAGCAAAGAATGAGACAGGCATTAAATATTAACATTTTTTTAAAGCTTAATTGAGTAAACTAAAATGGTTGAATACATTTATAAAAAAGATATGTTCATCTGCAAAGTAGAAATGATATGACATTAAGTAAAACACAGAATAGGCAATTATACTGTTAAATAAGCTACATTTATGATGGGTTTCTAAGCTTTAGAAATAGAAGTTTTTATACTGATTCCATGTCTATGATTTTCTTAGTCCGTTTTGTGATAATAATTTCGTAGTATGGGAAGTGTTGTTATGGGAAAATGCAATTTCCAAAGTATTAGTGAAAGAGCTTTCTGAAATACTTGCTCTTATATTAACCCACCTTACCCTCTTCTTTCTAGTGGTTTCGTGGGGTCCAGTTGTATCTAGCTTAATTTCCCAGGTTCCCAATCTGAGACAAATCAGTGTTTTTTAATTAGATCTACTAGATCAGTAAAGTGTAAGAATGCTAGTGTATCAAAATTTTAGCAGGACAGTTAAAAATTTTCATGCTATCTTTATGGAAAAGATAGGGAATTGACAATTGAATGGTATTACTAGATAAAGGATTTCAGAAATGGTTAGATAGAATACAAAACTTGTGTGGAATAATGGAAGGACAGGTCTATTTTTGTGCTCCACTGGTCAGTCTTTGGCTATATTCTGGCCAACCTGTTTAGATTTTGTTTTTGTTCTATTTTGTTTTTTTATACTGAAAAGTTATTTTCATTTAAATTGTATAAAAATAATTAAATGCATAGACATACAGTATGTCTATCTATCATTTATCTATCTATCCACACACACATACATATATACTGTATGTATATTATATCATATATAAGTAGTTGTATATATATAATTTATAGACATAATTTAGATATTTAAGTGTACAATAAACAATATTGTTATTTTCAGATGTGAACTATAAAGGTACAGTAAAAAGGGAAACTAGCATGAGAACCTATAATGGTTCTTTTGTGACTGGTATCAAATCTTAAGTCACTTGTTGTTCAGTCATTTTTCAATCATATGTGACTCTGTGTGCCCCATTTGGGGTCTTCTTGGCAGATGTACTGGAGTGATTTACTATTTCTTCCTCCAGCTCATTTTATAGATGAGGAAACTGAGGCAAACAGGGTTAAGTGACTCATCCAGGGTCACACAGCTGGTTAATGTCTAAGACTGGATTTGAACTTGGGAAAATGTCTTCCTGATTCCAAGCCCAGTGTTCTATCCACTTCACCACCTAGCTGCCAACCTTTAAATGCCCTCAAGGTGATTGTCTTTTGCTTGTCATCTCTGCAGCCTGACTTGTCAGCCTTCTACTGACATAGCTTCTCTCCTAATCCAGATAAGGGTTTCAAGGTGCTGCGCTGAAATGTTTCTTTGTTCTCAATTTTGAATTACCTATTCTTAGTCTATGCTCTAGATTTCTTCTGTCCACTATTTCTCCATCTCCTTGACTCATTCCTGCCCTACCTCCTTATGGTGGAACACCTTACTAGTCTCTCTTCTCCCAGACAACTCACCCTTTCTGTATTTATGTTAATAAATAGCTGCATGTTCTTGGCAATACTTGAAAAGTTTACAATAGTGATGATGAGGAAAGCAAGATCTATCCACATTCAAGTAGGTAAAGTACAGATGAAGTTTGTGTGGAACACAGCTGTTTTTAAAGTTGGAAAAGTATTTATTTAAAATTTCTACAACTTTATATATTTTTCAACTTAGTAGTTGATTAATTGATTTTACTATCTCTTCTGTTGATTTTATAACTATGTATATATCTTTCATTTTACAAAATCCTATTTTGAAAAAAATTGCCATTGAGGCTGTCTTTTAAGGGATCTTTCTACCTATCCCTCTGATACTTTGACATTGTTGATTCATGATCTCATTCATATGTCCATTCCCTTTCATTCCTGCCCATCCTCTGGCATTCTAGTTCAGATTTTACATTCTCCCATGAATATGCTCCAGGAGGAGGGGAAGACATTACTTACATATTTTTCACATTGCGTGTTTACAGATTGATATTGCATGTTTTATATCGGTCATCCCTTGTTCTTGCAACATATTCAACTATTTCTTTTTTTTTCCCCGTCTTTGATGACAGCTTTTATACCATTCCTGCCATATAATTTCTAGTTTGTAATAGAGTAAATATTGTTCATGCGCGATACTCACTTTGGGTCCACTTTAATTCTATGGAGTTTCCAAGATTTTCTAAGACTCACTGTACCTGGATGAGCGTTAGTACTCTAAGGACAAGTCAGTGTTTTTAGAGGCAGCCACAGAATTTCCCAAAGACAATATTCACCTGCTTTCTGCCTGCCCATTTGTAATATTTATGCAAGATAGGTGTAATGAGGGGTTGTTCATACAGTTGCATCTTTCAATTTAAATAATAGACATTCTTAGTCCATTTTTTCTGTTAGATAACAATAATGAGGTTTGCATTTATAAAAAAGAGGGGAAGGAATATACATTTATATATCACCACATGTATGTCAGACACTATACAAAATGATTTACAAATATTATCTCATTTGATCCTTACAACAGGTCTGGAAAGTAGATGCTATTATCATCCCTATTTTACAGTTGAGGAAACAGAGGCAAATAGGGGTTAAGTGACTTGCCCAAGGTCACACAGCTAGTAAGTGTTTGAGGCTAGATTTGAACTAAGGCCCAACAATCTTCGTCCTGTGCCACTTAGCTTCCAGTGCCATTGAAACACTTTGAGTGATTATACATCTTATTTAGAAGGTTTAGCCATATTCTTGGGATTGATGCAGTGAGCAATAATGCCACATGCAAAGGCGACCATCATGAAGACTTCACCACCTGTAGGAAATCCCTCTTCCAATTTGAACTTTGACCTGGATATTGATCATAATTATGGTAGTTGCTTTGGGCAAGCATGTCTCACTTCTTTTTTCTGCCTTATATTGTTTTGTTTTGTTTTTTCCTTTTGGAGGGCAATTGGGGTTAAGTAACTTGCCCAAGGTCACACAGCTAGGTTTTTATTTGTGTGTGTTTTAAGTGTCTGAGGCCAGATCCGAACTCAAGTCCTTCTGACTCCAGGGCCAGCACTCTACTCACTGAGCCACCTAGCCTCCCCCTCTGCCTTATATTGTTATAAATAATCAGAGGGTTATCAAACAATTCACTTTGTTCTTATATCTTCTTAGAAATCTTTCATTATTCTGATATATATATGAGAATCACCAAAGTTATTGTTTTATACTCACATTTTAGTTTTTATTGCTAATATGATGAACATAGCACAATATTTTTATGCAGTACAGTTTCTGTCCACTTTGTAACTGTACTCTGGATGATGGTCTGTGAAAGCCAGCCTTTCATCAAGATTGCTTTTAAATGTATACATTATTCTCATAATAATTTTATATGAATAATGCAATTAGGCTCATGATTCAGAAATTATTTTATTTTGTGCCATTGGCATCTTCCCTGTCAGATTCTTTTAGAAATCTTTCAACACCTTTAGGATTGTGTTGCATTTACCACATTTCTTCTCTGTGTTCTTGATCTAGTCGACTGGCCTTTCCAATCTCTATTTCCTTTTGTGGCATTTCCACTTTCTCAGAACAGTGCATTCAGGGCCATGAGGTTATAGTCTAAATGTTATGACTCTACTTTCTATGATGTTTAATAGTGTTGTTTAAATAAAAGTCCTTAATATGCCTTTGTTATACAAGAATTTCAGTTTCTAATACCCTTGGAAAAGAGATAGGTTAATGTCAAGAAAAGTAGGAAGGGGAGGAATCGCTGATTATAAAGAAAAGACACCCCTAAAGACCAGAACAAACCTCTAAGACCATGGCTTTAGGAAACTTTCATGTGTGTAAGTTCACAGTCAGAGTTTTCACTGACAATAGAATATTGCTGCATCCTCTCCTGCAAAAATAAGAAAAAGCAGGCTACTCTGCAGGTAACTGGACAGATTTGTTCATTCATTCATTCAGTCATTCATATGCACAGCACAAGTAGGCCAGTTTGTCTGGACTTCAGAGGGCAATGAAGGGGTATAGACCAGTAACAGATTGTGAAGTGCCTTAAATGTCAAACTGAATTCTCACGTTATCCTAGGGCCAATAGGGACTTTTTTGAGCAGGACATTTTTAGTGGAATAATTTGCAAATATTGGCTTTCTGGAAAGAAACAGAAGATTAACTAGGTAAGAAGAGATGGGAAGACTATCATAAAGTCTAGAAGATGGGGTGGCTAGGTGGAATAGTGAATAGAGCACTGGCCCTGGAGACAGGAAGTCCTGAATTCAAATCCAGCCTCAGACACTTAACACTTTCTAGCTGTGTGACCGTGGAAAAGTCACTTAACACCAATTGCCCAGCCTTCCCCCTCCAAAAAGAAAAAAAAAGAAGACTTAAAAAAAAAAAGATCAGAATGGACTCCACTGTGAAAACCACTATTTAAAAAAAATAAAAATTAAAAAAGGGGGTGGCTAGGTGGTGCAGTGAATAGAGCACCGGCCCTGGAGTCAGGAGGACCTGAATTCAAATCCAGTCTCAGACACTTAACACACAAACTAGCCGTGTGACCTTGGGCAAGTCATTTAACCCCAATTGCCCTCCAAAAAGCAAAAAAATAAAAATAAATAAAAATAAAGTCTTCAAGAAAGCATACTAGTTGGGGGGACTAGCATGAGCTACCTTTCATGAGGGAGAAATAGAAAATCAAGAAACTTGTGGTTGTTTAGTTGTATCTGACTTTTTCTTGCTCCATTTGGGGTTTTCTTGGTAAAGATACTGGAGTGATTTGCCATTTCCTCCTCCAGCTCATTTTACAGATGAGAAAACTGGGTCAAGCAGGGTTAAATGTCTTACCTAGGGTCACACAGCTAGTAAGCAACTGAGGCCAAATTTGAACTCAAGGTATTCATGACTCCAGTTCTTGCCCTCTATCCATTGCCCTGCCTAGGTATCTTAGGACAGTATTATCAAATCCCTGCTGGGATTAAGGGTTTATTTAATGAAATATATGCTATTTTTTTTAAAGTAGGTAAAACCTAGCTTAATGTAGGCTTTGGTGAAGATGGATACCTTCTCTTCCATGTATTTGTCTTAAAGTATTTCCTCTGGCACTTGCCTTGCCTCACACAGCTAGTAAGAGTCAGAGGCAGGTCTTGAATTCATGTTTTCTTAATTAGCTACATGGTGCAGTGGATAGCATGTTGTTCTTTTAGTCAGGGAGTCTTCCTTTCAGACACTTACTAGTAGTGGAACCATCATAAAGTCACAACCTCTCTCATCTTCGGTTTTCTCATCAGTAAAATGACAAAAATAAATATACTCACTGCCCATGAAGATAACAAAATAATATGTAAAGTGTAATATGTAAAATAATGTAAAATATGCAAAACAATATGTAAAGTGTAATATGTAAAATAATGTAAAATATGCAAAACAGTATGTAAAGTGTAATATGTAAAATAATGTAAAATATGCAAAACAATATGTAAAGTGTAATATGTAAAATAATGTAAAATATGCAAAACAATATGTAAAGTGTAACATGTAAAATAATGTAAAATATGCAAAATAATATGTAAAATAATGTAAAACATGCAAAACAATATGTAAAGTGTGATATGTAAAATAATGTAAAATATGCAAAATAATATGTAAAGTGTGATATGTAAAATATGCAAAATAATATGTAATGTAAGACTTAAAATGCTGGCTTTGATTAATGTTGACTATACCTCACTTCAGGGCTGGCTCTGTCTCCATTATACCTCTAACTCTCCATGTATGGGAAATTAGTGCCCCACTGTAGATCATAAGCTCTTTGTGCCCTACAATACAGGTTTCCTTGAGTTTCTGTGGCTAAGAAAATCTATCACCTGCCTCCATTTCCCCCTGGTACAACCTGTTCTTTGTACAGCTACCAAAATAACCTTCATGTGCAAGTCTGAGCATATCACTCCACTGCCCCAAAACCTTTAGTAGTTTCTTGTTGCCTAAAGGCTGAGAGACAGACTTCTCAGCCTGCTATTTAAAGTCCATCTCAGTATGCATTCTGTCATCTACCCTTTCATTTTACTGTCCTTCACATATTGCAAACTAGTTATACAACCCCACATGTTCCGAGTCTCATCCTGTATAATTCTATCACCTTGAATCATCATCATAGCTTGCTCCACATTCCTAGAATGAACTATTTTTAAAAAACATATATAATATTTTATTTTCTCCCAATTATATTTTAAAATAATTTTTCAACATTTTTTAAAGTTTTGAGTATCAGTCCCTCTCTCCCTCTCTTCTTCCCTTCCCCTTCCCTGAGACCTTAGTCAGATATATCCAAACATGTAAAACATTTCCGTATTAATAATTTTGCACAACAAGATTTGAGGAAAAGAAAAAGAATGAAAGTGAAAATATCATGTTTCAGTATGTAGTCAAACAATATCAGTTCTTTCTCTGGAGAGTGTGTTTTATCATGATTTCCTTTGGGATTGTCTTGGATCACTGTATTGATGTGAGTAGCTAAGGCATTCACAGTTCTTCACTGTACAATATTGAAGTTACTGTGTGCTATGTTCTCCTGGTTCTGTTCACTTCACTTTGTATCAGTTATTGTAAATCTTTCCAGTTTTGTTTTTTCTGAAACCATCCTGCTTATCATTTCTTATAGCACAATGATATTCCATCACTATCATATACCACAGCCATTCCTCAGTTGATGAATATCTCTTCAAATTCCAATTCTTTGCCACCACAAAAAAGCTGCTAAAATATTTTTGTACAAATAGGTCCTTTTTCCTTTTTATAAATGTCTTTGGGATACAGACCTAGCAATGGCATTACTGGATCAAAGGGTATGCACAGTTTGAATTTCTTTGCACCATACTTGGAGGGATAGTTAACACTAAATGGGTAATACCGAAGGGGCCAAAAACAAAATCTTTACAAGCCAGAAATTGAACCTAATCTACTAAGATGAATTTAATTTGGATAAATGTAAAAATCGTCCTCCTAGTTTCAAAAAACTTCTTTCACAAGTACAATATTGGGATAGGTGGTTAGATAGGAATTTAAAATTAAACTGTGTTTTGGGATAGATTAGAATTTCAAAATGGGTCAATAGTATGATTTGGCAGCCAAAACAAAACAAAAGGTACTGAGACCTTGGGCTGTCTTAGGAGAATCATTGCTTTCCAGAACAAGGAGGTGAAGTCATTGGGATTATTGTGTTTAATTGAGGGAACTGCGTTTTAGGAAGAACATTGATAAGTTAGATGGTATCCAGAGAAGAACAACAATGATGGTCGAAGGGCCTGGAGCTTATGCCATATAAGTGTGAGTTGAAGAAACTTAGGCTAAAGAAAAGATAGCTGAAGAGGAGGGGAAGAGATGATAATGATCATATGGAAGAAAGATTAGATTTTCATTTTTCCCTCCAGAGGGCAGAACTAGGAACACTTCAGAAAAATTGTGAAAAGACACACTTATGTTGATGTAAGGGGAAAAAATTCCTTACTTCAAGGTACCCAAACGTATAGTGGGCAACTATAAGACATATCACCTTGCCTCCCGTGGAAATGCTCAAGGAAAGGACACGTAGCCATTGCTGTATCTGTAGTAAAGGGGCTTATTTTTTTTACTGAGGGTTCGATTAGAGAATTGCAGATGTCTTTTCCAATTCTGACGTTCTATGATTCTTCCTGTTGCAATCTCTCAAGGCCAACAAGTCATCACATTCTGCAAGATACCTCATCTCAGAAGTGTTCTGTCTTCTAAGTGCTAATTTCCCTAATGTGCCCCAATCACATTTTACCTCTCAAACTTATTTGTTTCAATTACAAGCCTCTTGAGAGCAGGAGCTATAATGGTTTTTACCCTGTAGTATAGGAAGTATTACTAGAATGTAATGATACTGACGATGATGAAGAAGATAAATAACAGTTGTGTAGCATGGTATTTTTTGCAAAGTGCTTTACATATATTATCTGTTTAATCATATCAGAGATGCTGTTTTGACAGTTTAACATTTCTCACAGTCCAAATGGTGCTAAACTACTGAGCTAATAACATTTGGAAGCAAATTTATTCATATTCATGTTTTTATTTTCTGAGAAAAATAATTTGTATTCTTAGAACAAAAAAAAAATTCCTGATAAATAATATGAAAACTTTGGGATCCTTTGCTTAATGCTGAAAATTCTGAAGTAAAATATTGACAATTTTCACAACATTTGATTGTATAAAAAAAAAAGGATGTGGTCTCCAGCGCATTTAGATATTTTCTCATTTAATTGCTTTGTGGAAAGCTTGGATTTTCATTTGTTTGTTTGTTTGTTTGTTTAATAGGCTGATTTATGACATTCATGAGTATAATGTAAAAAATCAACAGGAAAACAATTTAGCAGGAAGGTCTGTGACTGGAAATGTGGATCTTGGAATAATGGGTTCCTCTTATAATCCATTATGGATGAAGTGTCTGGTCCATAGTTGTCCACATCATCTACTGACATAGTATTCCTCATGCCAAACTTGATTAAGGGTGTAACACCTCTTCTGTCAAAACTGTCTGGATTAAGAATTGTATGATCCTTGGGGCGGCTAGGTGGCACAGTGAGTAGAGTGTCGGCCCTGGAGTCAGAAGGACCTGAGCTCGGATCTGGCCTCACACACTTAATGCACACACAAACAAAAACCTAGCCGTGTGACCTTGGGCAAGTTACTTAACCCCAATTGCCCTCCAGAAAGCAAAAAAAAAAAAAAGAATTGTATGATCCTGGCACAGCAACAATTAGCAATAGAAATCAATGATACTGTGGCAGTGTTTTCTCGAGTTCATTGTGGCAAAATTGAAGTGTGTGTGTGTGTATGTGTGTGCAGTAATTGGACATTAAAATTGATACTTGCATTTTAGATCTTTCATGAGGCATCAAATAAAACTAAGAAAAATTCAAGTTAGTGAAAATATCATAAAGAAGAAGCTGGCTTTGCCTTGGAAGAGAGAAGAATATCTGGGCTTGCTATTGTGTGAATAACAGTTTTACCTGAATGTCTAGGTTATCCCATTACTATTATTTTAAATTATGACTATTCTTAGTCATTGACCTTAAATATTTACTTAATGAGGAAAAAGGGAGAGTACATAAATTTCTTTCAAAATTACTACTTTCCAGAAAATAATTACAGATAGTAGGTTTTTATATGTTATTAGCAAGCAATCAGAAGTTTAGCCTCTATTAAATAGTGTTAGTATGGTTTGGGTAATTTTCAACTTGCTAATTTAAACACATAAATAGTAACAGATTGGAGAGTATTCCCTTATACCAGTGTATCAGATTTATAAAAAAATCATCGGCTGCACACATGCTCCATAATTTTTTTTTAAAGCAATTGGGGTTAACTAACTTGCTCAAGGTTACACGGCTAGTTATTATTTGTGTGTGGGTGCTCATTTTCTGAAGCTGGATTCGATCTCGGGTCATCCCAATTCCGAGGCCGGCGCTCTTACTCACTGCGCCACCTAGCCGCCCCACTCCATAATTTTTTAACAGTTATCTTTAGTAGTCATAAGCAAAAGAAGGCATGTCATATTGATAGAATGCTGGATAGGAGCTTTCATACTGAGATAATCAGTATGGAATTTAATCCGTTTTATGGAAAATAATTTGTATTATCCTAATCCAAAATAAATTTGTTCTAAAATCTTATTTTAACTTTTAAGAAATGGTTGTCTAATTTCCTTTGCTAAATATCTTGACTAATATAGTAATGTGTTTGCATGGGTCTGTATATACACTGACAAACATAAATATATTAACAGACATTTATTTATATATTACAGACACACATATGAATGCTTGTATATATATATATATATATATATATGTGTGTGTGTGTGTATGTACACACACATAAATTTATATACTTAGCATAATATATGTGTGTATTTCCTTCTATTTACACATAGTGATAACATGTTACAAATTCTGTCTAGCTCTATATTCATGCTTAGTAGTGGACAATGTTTAGTAAAGAAATTAAAGTAAATGTGTTTTCTTTAATAAATAATAAATAACAATAAAAAATAAAGAGACAAAAAGATTTAACTCTTAAAAGCACAGAGTTAGGAAATGATTTTAAGTCTCTCTTCATGGACTGAACCATTGACATCACCAATGTTTTTAGATGATAAATTATCCCAGTATTTTCTCTTTTCAGAAGATGTTTCTCTTTGATTACTCAATCATGTTCTTTTTCCATACACACATATTTCAAATTTTTCTTACATATAAAAATCATATACTATTTATATTTTTACCTTATAAACTTAAAAATCATATTAGTTCATTGATTTGTGTATTGAACAAACACCTAGAGAAGCTATTAATATTGTAAAATTCTAGCTCTTTCGTTATTTAAATGAAGATAAATACACATATACTATTGTAATCATTTTTGTTGTTATTAGTTAAAAAAGACAAACCCTAGATGCCAATTATAGTTGTTGTACTTGAGAAGTCACTTACGTTCCTGAAGGAGATAGGGGATGATGATGGAATGTTCTTGTGCTGTGTTACACATATACTTTATCTTGTCTATATCTAATATGAAACATTCAGATATGTTTGCCAAGAAAACCCCAAATGGGGTCATGAAATGTCGAACACACCTGAAATAACTTAACAACAAGAACATCTTAATTTTCACCTGTGGCATGATCTGTAATTCTGGAGTCAGTTGACCTGTGTTTAAATCCTTGCTTTGATGTTACTTGCTGTATCACTTTGGTCAAGTTTGTTGACCTCATTGGTCCCAGGAATCCTCTTCTGTAAGATGGAGTCAGATTCAATGCCTTTTGAGATTTTTTTTTCCAATTTTGAATGTCTGTTCCCTTCTAATAGGAAAAAAAAAACTGCTTTAATTTCTCAGTATTTTAAATTCTAATTTATTGCTTTATTTTAAGAAGTATGAAAATAAGATAGTCTTTAAGGGCTCATGGTTTTGTGGGTTTTGGATGGATAAGAATTTAGAATATATTGCCAGATTATCAGTGGTTAGATAAACAGGGCAAAAAAAAAAAAAAAGGATGACTCTCCTAAAAAGGCTAAACTAAGGAATAAGGACTTTAGGACAATTTTAAGAAAAAGGCTTATCAAAAATACATTATGACAGGGCAACTAGGTGGCTCAGTAAATAGAGCACTGGCCCTGGAGGCAGGAGGACCTGAGTTCAAATTTGACCTCAGACACTTAACACTTACTACATGTGACCTTGAACAAGTTTTTTAACCCCAATTGCCCTGCCTTCTCCCCTCCTAAAAGTAAAAGCAAAAGAATACAGATTTTTCTATGTTTCTTTTCTAGTCCTTTTTTGAGGCAAGTTAAAAGCACACAGATAATGGAAAAGTAGAGAATAAAATAAAATGTTCTCAACTTCTAGATCAAAACTTTTTCTCCTATCTCAGAGAATCACAGAATTATGCTAACCCTCTTCAGCAAACAAACAAACAAATAAAAATCCACTCTAACTCTGCTGATTTGGTTAGTTGAAATTTAATTACAAAAAACCAACCAACTAAAACAAATAAATAAAACACGATCCAAACTCTCATTACAAATATGTTTATCCCATTCTCAAGTAAAACTTTCTTTTCTTTCAACTTCTCTTAAGCCTTTCTTGTGGGGAGCCAATTGGCAGTTAAGTGACTTGCCCAGGCTCGTGCAGTTACTTAGTGTCAAGTGTTTGAAGCTGGATTTGAACTCATGTTCTCCTGACTCCAGGGCCTGTGTTCTCTCCATTGTAACACCTAACTGCCTCTTCTTAATTTTTTTTTTTTAATTTCAAAATCCTTTATATCCTACTTGCTAGCTTGGTGGCTGTTGTTCAGTCATGTATGACTTCTCATGACCAATAACATAAAATGCCAGGCTCTTCTATCCTCTACTAATTCTTGAAGTCTATCCAAATTCATATTTATTGTTTCAATGACTATCTATCCATCTTATCTTCTGCCATTCTCTTTTCCCTTTGCCTTCAATCTTTCCCAACGTCGGTCGGGGGCTTTTCCAATGAGTCTCATCTTCTTGTCATGCAGCCATAGAATTTCACTTTCAGCTTTATTATTTGATCTTCTAGCTAATAGCCTGAATTAATTTCTTTACGTATTGAATCATTGAACTCCTTGCTATCCAAGAGATTCTCAAACATCTTTTCCAGCACCACAATTCAAAAGTGCCGGCTCTGTGGCACTCAGATTTTCTTATATTCCAAATCTAACAGCCATTCATTGCTAATGGAAAAGCCACTGCTTTGATTATACAGAACTTTTTCAGCAGGATGTCTCTGCTTTGTAATATCCTGGTTAGATTTACCATAGCTTTCTTTCCAAAGAGCAAGCATCGTTTAGTTTTATTTCTGCAGTTGCTGTCTGTAGTGATCTTTGAGCCCAAGAATAATAAAATCTGACACTGCCCCATTTCTTCTCCTACTTGCTAGGAAGTGATGAGGACAGGTGCCAAGATCTTAGGGATATATGAGTATGCATGTATGTATAGGTGTATGTGTATGTATGCATACCTATATATGTATGCACATATATGTATATTATATATACACATGTGTATATATGTGTACATATGTGCACATGTCCATATATAAATATGTGTGTATGTGTGTATAGTTTCCTCAGGAGACAAGCAAGATGATCCGGTACTTCCATTTCTTTGAGGACTTGCTACATTTTGCTGTGATACACACAGTGAAAGGCTTTAGTGTAGTCAATGAAATAGAAGTTTTGTTTTATTTTTTTAATTTAATTTTTATTTTTTTAAATTTTATTTTTTAATAAAAATAAATTTTATTTATTTTTCCCAGACCTCCCCTGCTTTTTCCATAATTTGGCGAATATTTGCAATTTGGTTTCTATTTCCTCTACCACTTTTATTGCCAGCCAGTTCTTCTGAAAGTTCTTGGTTCACATATTCCTGAAACCTAGCATGAAGAATATGAAGCATAATCTTGCTGGCATGTGAAATGAGAATAATTGTTCAACAATTTGAATACTACTTGGCATTGCCCTTCTTTAGGATTGGAACATAAACTGATCTTTTCCAATCCAGTGGCCACTGTTGAGTTTTCCAAATTTGCTATTATATTGAATGCAGTGCTATAACAGCATTATCTATTTTTTTAGGATGTTAAATAGCTCAGGTGGAATTCTTTCACTTCCACTACCCTTATTCTTAGCAATATTTCTTAAGGCCCATTTGACTTCATTCTCTAGGATGTCTGGCCCAAGATCAGTAACCCCATCATCATGGTTATCAGTAATGTTAATGTATTTCTTAAATAATTATTTTATGTATTCTTGCCACCGCTTCTTAATCTCAGCATCGGTTAAGTCTTTACCATTTTTGTCTTTATCATACCTATTTTTTGCATGAAATATTCCCTTGATATCTCTATTTTATTGAAGAGATCTCTTGTCTTTCCCATTCTATTGTTTTCTTCTATTTCTTTGCACTGTCCATTTAAAAAATCCTTATCTCTGCTTGCTATTTTCTGAAATTTTGTATTCAGTTGGGTATATTTTGTCCTTTTTCCTTGTTTCTTAGGCTATTTATAAAGCCTCACCAGACAGTCATCTTTTTTTAATCTTTTGTAATTTTGTTATTGTTGCTACTATCTTCCGAACACTACTGTGAACTTCAGTCCATAATTTTTCAGGTACCCTATCTATCAGACCTATCCCCTTAAATCTATTCATAACTTTCACTTCATATTTATAAGGGATATTATTTAAGTCATACCTATATGGTCAGATCATTTTCCCTACTTTCTCAATTTAACTCTGAATTTTGCAGTAAGTTATCTGAGCCCCAGTCAGCTCCAACTCTTGTATTACCTCAGTGTATAGAGCTTCTTCTTTGGTTGTAAAATATATGATCAGTCTGATTTCTATATTGACAATATGGTAATGTTGATGTGTTGCATTGTCTTTTGGGGTGCTGAGTTTTTGCTATGACCAGCAAGTTATCTTGACAAACCCTATTAGTTTCTGCACTGCTTCATTTTGTATGCCAAGGCTAAACTTTCCTGTTATTCCTGCTATCTTTTGATTTTCTACTTTATCAATTCCAATCTCCTATGATAAATGCAGCATCTATTTTTTCTGATGGTGTTTCTAGAAGATGTTGTAGATCTTCATAGATTTGATTAATTTTGACCTCTTCAACTTCAGTGGTTGGAGCATAGACTTGTATTGCTGTGATGTTGCTCAGCTTATTGTGAGATTCAAACAGATATTCTGTTATATGACTGATTAGAAGGATGAAAGTCATTAATTGGGAAGGGTTGGGGCCATTCAAATAAAAATATAATAGGAGTTTCTTCCTAGAATGTGTGCAGGTTACAGGTTCATTTATCAGGCTTAATTAAAAGATATATAATTTCTTTCTGTCATTCTTCTCCTGCTCTCCCCCACCCCCACAAAAATAATAAACTGCCAAATTGTTAGTACTGATTGGATTAAAAATCAAAAGCATGATTTTGGAATTTATTCAGCACATTCAGAAAAATACAAAAAACTGCATCATTGTGTATATCAGTCAGATTTTAAAATTAAATTTATAGCTAATTCTGTTTTTCAAATACAGATGATACTTCAACTATATGATGAGTAATAAGCTTGCAATGTAACTTCTCATTTTATAAACTATGGTACTATTAGGAAATTGTTAGAATGTAGCTGACCAACAGTGATGAATTTGGATGCATTCCTAATGAGTTCATTAAAACGGTGGTAGAATTCCACTTTTATTGTTCATCCTGATGCTATAAGAATTCTTCAAATACTTATTCAGATTTTGAACATGCTACCTTTCTGAAGTGCTAAAAATAAATACAAATTAAAATAAAATTATTAATACTTTTAAAAAGTTAAAAGGGGACAACATTAGCTCAAATATGCAGGTAGTACTTAATAATAATAACCATTATTATTATTATTACAAAACAGATGGGATCTGTTAATATGTTGTTTGCTTGACAGATTTTTTCCCTTGTATATGAAAATAACTTTCATAAGATAGTTTAAATGAAAATACCGTGATTTTAAAGGTGGTGGTAGGATTGGTAATAGAATAATTGGATATACTGAAAAATAAAAAAGATCATACATTTAACCCTAACTGTTTCTGCTATATGTCTTATGTTGTGTTTTTTTGTTTGTTTGTATTTTCATGTGAGTAAAGCACCGTGATCTACTCATCTAACTTAATAACTAAATGAGATTTTGGCTCTTTTTTAGGATAAGATGGGGATAAGGGGGAGAGGAAAGATCTGTAATAGCAAAGCTCCCAAGTGACCAATAATATTGAGTGTCACCTATAAGAGGTGTAATGTACTTTTCTGCATGCTCAGCAGTAATTGATGATGATAATAATTCTCTTTTCTCAATTGGGAGATTTATTTACCAGGATTTGCATTTACCCAACATTTATCCAGTGGGCTCAATAAGGATGTACTTGAAGCCATTCAAGGAATTCAGTTTCAAAAATTCATATTGCCTGTGTTGAAAATATTTAGTTGTCCCACCAACATATGTTATAAAGGATGCACAGTCACTTATTTCTCAATGAATTGAAGGTTTTTCATTTATAATTTATATAAGTAATTTGAAAGATATTTGCCATGATCTCTCAGTGATCTTTGATAAAGATAGATCTAAATACAGCATTATCTTGAAATGTAGAGAAATAATCTGGTATTTGAACACATTAAATCCACTTATATATTTTAAAACCTTTATTAGTGAGAAGATTTTACTTTCATTCTCATTAACTGGTACAAATAATTTTATGTAATTTGTCTAAAATGTTAAAGAAAAGATTTGTAGCATTTGACAAATGTATTTAAAAAAACAGGAAAAAAATATAACAGATACCCAATAGCATGTCAGTGTGAATCATTACGCATCATTGAGTTTATTCCTTTCCTATAGGACAGCTGCATCCAAGCTTATGATTTGTAATATTTAAAAGCTCTAGGTCCACCAATATCTCTGAATTTGAGTTGCTTCCTGATGATCAGTATTCACAGAGGAGCCAGGTTCAAACAGACAGGGGCTAAAGGCTGGCACAGAACCAAGGGTGTCAATCCCTTAGGTTGTGGTAAATTAGGATCTTTATTCTAATTACCTTCCTTGGAGGCTAAGGTTGAAGGAGAGAATGTTAGGGGAATTTGTGTTAAAAAATTCCCTGTGTCATTTCATGCTTTACCTCATGTCAAATTGTGTATGTATGTATGTATGTATACATGCATGTATGTATACATTCACTATGTAATAAACACATGTATGTGTATATGATGCAGGCATACATCCATATGTACATGTGTATATATGTTTGTATGAGGGTGTGATGTTCACATAAATGAATATTGGTGTATATGTGTATACACAGTTATATGTATATGTGTGTATGCACATGTGTGTGTGCATGTGCATGTGTATGTGTATGTATATGTGGCTTACTATGTGACAGGTACTGTGCTTAACTATTGGGAATAAAAAAAAAGACAAACAGTCCCAGCCTTTCAAGAAGCTTATGTCCTAAAGGGGAAAAGAACATTCAAACAAGTATCTATGTATAAAATATGCAAGCCAACCATGCATGCAAAAAAAGTTTGAATTGCTTATCAACCCCATGCATATGTAAGTTTAAACAGACTTTTTGTGACTTTTTATGCACTTAAATACTCCTCTTAACTACTATTTTATACTATGTTGACCTGGATAAAAGTGTTGAGTGTTGAGGGAGCAGAAGTACAGGGAGGAGAAGGCAGGGATATAGCACTTATTTAAGGTTTAATATGCTGCTAAAGGCAAAGCTTGATGTGGAAAGCAGAGGTAGGCCATTGATGGCCTAGGTAAGAAGCACTGAATAGTGCCTAAAGCTAATGGGTATGTAATAGCAAGCTCACCCTCCTTTAATAGCTTAGAACTTTGTGCTATTTAATCATTTATCATAACTAATTTGTGTTATATTTATATATGTTCATCTATTATCATTCCTATTAAATGTGAGGTCATGGACTTTGAAATCTTGAAGGGATCTTAAAATTAATCCAATCCAACATCCTCATTATACACTTAAGGAACAATACCAGCGAGGGGAAATCACTTGCCTAAGGTCATATAGCTCTGAACTAGCTAATTTAGTCCTAGAATCAAGATCTTTTTAGATCTCCTCCAGCACCCGATGCATTATGCAGAGTAGACGGGTAACCATTTAATAAGTATTATGAATGAGTTATTGAATGTATTATGATCATATTGGGTTTTCTTTTTCTCTTTCAGTTTCTCCTCATAAAAGCTCTCTTTTATTCTCTGTTCATTCCTTGATTCATGTCATGATGTCAGCCCCACATTAGTCTCCGTGAGATATTCAGGAGTACCACTGGTGGTACTCAAAGTTAATGAACTTTCCTGGTGTTTATAGAAGGAAGAGTTCCAACTGTGGTGCTGAAAAGTGAGGGATTGTAGTTTTGTTTCACATCATTTTTTTCATCAATGAACTTTATATGTGTTCGTTTGGTCATAGGGATGCTGTATTATTAAATAGTGTCTATGTGAATGTATGATTTTATGAAGCTTTGAAAATAAAGATAGTATACTAAGTTAAATTTAGCAAAAGACAAATACTTTAAAAAAATTTCCCTCAATGAATGACTTTTACTTGCTTAGTATGTCACAGACATATGTACACAAACACAAACATACTCTTTATATGTGGTAGCTGAGTTCATTTAGGAAACCGAAATTTTCAGAAACCAATCTCTTTAGTATTAGTGAAAGATAAAAATATCAGGATCCTGACTCTTGGATCAGAGGACCAAGTATCAATTGCTTTCCATGTTTACTTCCTGTGTGATCCTAAGCACATTTCTTAAGCCTTCTGGGTCTCATTTCCTTCATCTGTAAATAAGGCTGTTGAACTAGATGACATTTGAGGTCTCTTCTAGTGTTAGGCTGCTGTGACTAGGTTCTGCCTCAGAGAACACAACTCACAACAAAAGTTTAGTTTTAGAAGTTTCTAGACAAAGTTAATATTCTTCATAGGTATAGAGTAGTTGTGTGTCTGCATATTTAGTGAGGTTCAGTTTCTTGTCTTGCCTCCCACCCTGTGGATCTAGGGTCACTCTGAAGTCAGTGGAACCACATCAAGATAAGTTGCTTGCTGACATTGATGGAGATACCAAAATGAGTCATAGCATGAGAAAAATTCTCAGATTCAAGCAAAGAAACAGGATGCACTGGTTTATGCAGTGGCTTCAGGGGATTAGATAACAGATCTAATTCTATACATATTCACACAAGGTTCTGAATACCTTAGGTTAAGGGAATATCTAGTGGTTCTTAGGTCATTTTGCCACCTAATAGGTGTAACTCTAGTGTGTCCTTTTGTAGAAATAGATGAATACACCAGAATCCCTTCTTGAGCAGCATTTTTTCTAACAGCTTTGTATTGAAGTAATAACAGTATAAAAGTTTGGGTGAATTCATAATACAAATACTTGTCTATCTTTGTAAAATTGACTGTGCAGAGACGAAGAAAGCAAAGAAGAAAAAAAATAGACAGTTTCCACTCCCCTGTCTCCATCTCCTCTTTGTTTCATGGACTTAGATATGGACTACTTAGAAGAGGTGAAGAAACTTCAGACTGAAAAAGTAACAGGGAAAATTGAATGGGCAAGACATTGCATAAAATTATTGGAAGATACACACTAGAAATTTAACATCCACAAAAAAAGTCCTAGGTAGCAGATAATACTTAAGAGGGGGCATTTTCCATTTTCATTCTCAAAAAGTTGTGTTAGTCTCTAAAGTCTCCAAAATGTAATTGAAATTATATTATAATGATGGTAATAAGAAAAATTTAATTCTGAATATCACCATTAAATATTGATTAAAATTATATAGGCAACTAGGCAACTGGGTGGCACATTGCATAGAGTACTGGAACTGGCATCAGGAAGGCCCATCTTTCTGAGTTCAAGTCTAGCCTCTGACACTTCCTGTCTGTGTGACCATGAATAATTCACTTAACAATTTGTCTCAGTTCTCTCATCTGTAAAATGAGCTGGAGAAATAAATGGCAAACCACTGCAATATCTTTGGAATTTAAAAATTATTTCTTTAGTGCATTATTTTTTCCCAATTACATGTACAAACAATTATTAACATTGGTTTTTAAAATTTTGAGTTCCCAATTCTCTCCCTCCCCTCCCCTGTACCCTCATTGAGAAGGCAAATAATTTGCATGACTACATATGTAGTCATGCAAAACACATTTCCATATTAGTCACATTATAAAAGAAAAAGACCACACACACACACACATACACACACACACACACACAAAGCCCCACAACAACAAGAAAAATAAAGTGAAAAAATGTGCTTTGATTTATATTCAGACTCCATCAGTTCTTTCTCTGGGGATGGATAGACTTTTACATGATAAATCCTTCAGAGTTGTCTTGGATTATTCTCATTCACACGTCATCTTATAGTATGGCTATTATTGTGTACAGTGTTCTAATGGTTCTCTACTCATTTCACTTTGCATCAGTTCATGTAAGTCTTTCCATGTTTTTTCTGAGAGCATCCTGCTCATTACTTCTTTTTTTTTTTTTAAGTAATTGGGGTTAAGTAACTTGCTCAAGGTTACATGGCTAGTCATTATTTATGCGTGGGTGCTCATTTTCTGAGGCCGGATCTGATCTCGGGTCATCCCAACTCCGAGGCTGGCGCTCTTACTCACTGCGCCACCTAGCCTCCCCTTTTAGGGCAATTGGGGTTAAGTAACTTGCCCAAGGTCACATGGCTAGGTTTTTGTTTGTGTGGGTTAAGGGTCTGAGGCCAGATCCAAACTCAGGTCCTTCTGACTCCAGGGCCGGCGCTCTATTCACTGCGCCACCTAGCCGCCCCCTGCTCATTACTTCTTATAGTGCAATATTATTCCATAAAAATCATAAACCACAATTGTTATTCATTTACCAATTGATAAGTATCCTCTAAATGTGTAATTCTTTTCCACCAGGAAAAAAAAAACTTGCTATAAATATTTTGTGTACATAGAAGTCCTTTTTAAAAATCTCTTTTCGTATACAAACCAAGTAATGATATTTCTATGTTAAAGGGCATGCATGGTTTTGTAGCCCATTGGACATAATTTCAAATCACTCTACATAATGGTTGAATCCATTTTCAACTTCATAAAGAGTGCATTAGTGTCTCAAATTTCCCACATCCACTCAAACATTTGACATTTTCTTTTTGTGTCTTATTCGCCAATCTAATATGTGGAAGGTAGTACTTCAGCCTTGTTTTTATTTGCATTTCTCTATTTAGTAGTGCTTTAGAGAATTTTTTAATATGGCAAAAATAGCTTTGATTATCTGCAAACTGTGCATAACTTTTTATCATTTATCAAATAAGGGATGGATCTTATTTTATATAAAATTAATTCTCTACATATTTTTGAGAAATGAGACCTTTTTCTGAGAAACTTGTTTCAAGAACTTTTTCACAATTGTTACTGCTACCTGTAGTAACCCTCCCAATTTATTCTGCTGTCTCTTTCCTCCCACCCTGTCACCCCTTGCAGGTATTTTGCTTCTTTCTATCACCTGGCGCAATCTGCCCTCCCTTCTATCACCCCACCCTCCTTTCTATCACCCCACCCTCCCTTCTGTGACCCTCCTTCATCTTCCCTTCCCACCTGGTTTCCTGTAGGGTGAACTGTGTTTCTATACCCAATTCTCTGTGTATGTTATTTCTCCTTTGAACTTTCCAGAATATCATATTCCAATCCTCTGATCCTGAAATATAAAAGTTGATAAATCTTGTCTTATTCTGACTATGGCTCCACCATACTTGAATTTTGTTTTGTTTTGTTTTTGTTTTGTTGTAAGCGTGAATATTTTCTCCTTGATGTGGGAGTTCTGGAATTTGACTATAATAATCCTGGAAGTTTTCATTTTGGGGTTACTTTCAAGAGATGATTGGCAGATTCATTCAGTTTCTATTTTATTCTCTAGTTCTAGAATATGAGGGCAGTTTTCCTTGACAATTTCCTGAAAGATGATTTCTAGGTTCTTTCTTTCTTTTTTTTTATCATAACTTCCCAATGTTGTCCAATCATCTTTAATTACATCTCCCAGATTAATTTTTCTGGGTCAGTTATTTTTCCAATGAGACATTTCACATTGTCTTCTATTTTTTTCATTATTTTGATTTCGTTTTGTTTCTTGATGTCTCACAAAGTCATTAGCTTTCACTTGCTCAGTTCTAATATTTTTAGAAGCATTTGTTTTTTTTCTCTCTTTTTAATTTTTTTTTAGTTTACATCATTCATTTCCTCAACATTTTGAGTTGCAAATTTTCTCCCCATTTTCCTCCTACCCACCACCCCAAAACAGCAATCCCACTGAATATTCCTTCCCACAATCTGCTCTTTCCCATATCTTCCCCCATTCCCCCTCCAACTTTCCAGTAGGGCACAGTGGCTCTCTGTGCCCCTGTGCCTGTATATCTTATTTCCTAGTTGCATGTAAAATTATATATATATATATATATATATATATTTAAACATTTGATTTTTAAAACTTTGAATTCCAGATTCTTTCCATTCCTCCCTTGTCACCCACCCTTACTGGGGAGATAAGCAATTCAATATGGGTTGTACATGTGTACCTATGTAAAACATTTCCATAGTGGATATATTGTGAAAGATTGACTATATTTCCCTCCATCCTATCCCCGCCCCCCCCCACTTGTTGTATTCTCTACTTGGATCCTGTCCCTTTTCAAAAGTGGGTGCTTCCAACTTCCCTCCCTCCTAGCCTGCCCTCTCTTCCATTATTCCCCCTCTCATCCCCTTCCCCCCTACTCTCCTGTAGGATGAGATACCCTATTTTGTGTGTATGTCATTCCCTCCCTAATGCCAATTAAATGAGAATAAGGTTGATTCATTCCTTTTACCTTCCTCTTCTCCCCCCTTTGTAACAGTTTTCCCTTGCCTCTTCTATATGAGATAATTTGCCCCATTGTCTCTCCCCATGTCCTCTCATTATATTCCTCTTTCACCTCCTAATTTCACCTTTTAAGTATCATCCCTTCCTATTCAATTGGTCCTGTGCCCTCTTTCTATGTATACCTATAAACATATATACACACACTCACATATGTATTCATATACCCATATACCCTCCTATATAGACATATATATGTATATATTCATATATATGTATGTATCTCTGTGTGTGCATATATATATATATATTCTATTCCCTTTAACTATTCTCTTATGACCTCTGGAATATCATATTCCAAGCCCTTCAATCCCTTAATGTAGAAGTTGCTAGATCTTGTATTATCCTTATTGTGTTTCCACAATACTCAAATTGTTTCTTTCCAACTATTTATAATATTTTAATATTATAAATATTATAAAATTTAATATTATAATATAATATAATATTTTCTCCTTGACCTGGGAATTCTGGAATTTGGCTATGATATTCCTAGGAATTTTCTTTTTGGGATCTTTTTCAAGAGGTAATCAGTGAATTCTTTCAGTTTCTATTTTGCCTTCAGGTTCTAGAATATCAGGGCAATTTTGCTTGAGAATTTCTTGAAGGATGATTTCTAGGTTCTTTTTTTGCTCATGGCTTTCAGGTAGTCCAATAATTTTTAAATTATCTCTCTTGAATTTATTTTTCAGGTCAATGTTTTTTTCCATTGAGATATTTCACATTGCCTTCTCTGTTTTTGTTTGTTTGGATCTGTTTTATAGTATCTTGATTTCTCATAAAGTCATTAGATTCCATTTGCTCCAATCTAATTTTGAAGGAATTATTCTCTTCAGTGACTTTTTGAAATTCCTTTTCCATCTGGCAAATTTGGCTTTTTAATGCATTCTTCTCCTCATTAGCTTTATGGGCCTCTTTTGTCATTTTAGTTAGTCTATTTTTTAAACTGTTATTTTCTTCAGTATTTTAGCAGGCTTTTGACTTGCTTTTCATGATTTTATTTCATCATTCTAATTTATCTTCCCATTTTTTCCTCCACTTGTCTTACTTGATTTACAAAATCCTTCTTGAGCTCCTCCATGGTCTGTGATCAATTCATATTTTTCATGGAAGCTTTTGATGCTTTTTTTGCCTTTGTTGACTTCTTCTGGTTCCATGTTTGGATCCTTTTTGTCCCCAAAAAAGGAAGGTGTGGTGTGATTTTGCTTCCTCTACTTGATCATCTTGCCAGTCAATTACTTGACTTTTTAGCTCTTTGCCATGGTAGAACTCTGCTCCTGGAGTAAAGAGCTTTGTCCCAGATTTCACAAATATTGTCAGAGTTCTGAGGAGAGCCCCCTCTCTATAGCCACCACAAGCTCTGGCACACTGGCATTTCTCACGCCAGGACCACAACCCACAACAGTGACCCAGATCCAAGCAGGTCAAAGTGACAATGGTTACCCTCTGAATGGTTGCTTGGTCCCCCTTCAATCAAGAGCTCTGGAGGCAGCCACGTGGCAGCAGCTGCAACCACCCAGTCTCTACCACCTCTTGCCCTGGGGATAGGGGCTGGACTGTGCTCTTCCACCACCCAGTTCCAACAGAGTTCCCTACTCACCTTTTAGTTTCTCTTTGGTGTTTATGGGTTGAGAAGTTTGGAGACCACTACAACTGCCAGTGATTCACTCTCCTGAAATCTGCTCAGGCCTGTATGGGCTGTTGGTGGGGCTGCCCCAGGTTCAGCAGGGCTCACCTGGGACTGTACTTTGCTCCTATCTTGTTGTGATAGGCCCTTCCTGTCAGCCTGCCAGGCTGGCTTTGGTGGGGGATTATTTTCTCTCTGTCACTTTGTGAGTTCTGTATCTCTAAAATTTGTTTAGAGTCATATTTTACAGGAATTGGAGGTAGTTGTCACAGGAGCTCACGGAATTTCCTGCTTCTACTCTGCCATCTTGGCTCTGCCCTCCAGGGCTATAAAACTTTGTCCCAGAAATAGCACTTGTATGTCTGTATCCCAAAGAGATCATAAAAAGGAGAAAAGGATCCCCATGTACAAAAATATTTATAGAAGCTCTTTTTGTAGTTGACTAGAATTGGAAATTGAGGGGATGCCAATCAGTTGGGGAATACCTGAACAAGTTATGGTATATGAATGTAATGGAATACTATTGTTCCATAAGAAATGATGAGCAGGCAGACTTCAGAAAAACTGGAAAGATATTCATGAACTGATGCTGAGTGAAGTCAGCAGAACCAGGAGAACATTTTACACAGTGTGATGTGCAATGCTGTGTGATGACTAACTTTGATAGACTTACCTCTTCCCAGCAATGTAAAGTTCTAAGACAACTCCAAAAGTCTCATGATGGAAAATACTATCCACATCCAGAAAAAGCACTATGGAGTCTTAATGCAGATTGAAGCATACTATTTGCTCTCTATTTTTATTTTTATTTTTTGTTACTTCTTTCTTGTGGTTCCTCCCATTGATTCTCATTCTTCTTTACAACATGATTAATGTGAAAATATGCTTAATACAAATGTATATGTAGAGTCTGCATCAGATTGCATGACATCTTGAGCTGGGGACAGGGGAGGGATGGGTAAAAATATGTAACTCAAAATCTTATGGAAGTGAATGGTAAAAACTAAAAGTAAATAAATTAATAAATTAATATTTTCAAAACTTTATAGCATTAATAAAGAAAATAAAAATGTATTTAAAGAAAAAAAAAGAACAAAGCATCTTGGCAGGATAACTAGGGCACAGTGTCTATATTTTGCCTACTGCCTACTGTGATTAAGAATCTTGATATACTTCCAGATTCACTTGGGGAATGTCTGCTTACATTTTTGCCAACAATAATTTCAGAAGAATCCTAAAATATTAATTTCAAATAAAAAAAATCTGATCATATATCCAGAATTGAAACATTATAGTAAAGAATTCCCAGAAGAAGCATTTAAAAAGCCATTTATTGAGAATCTTGGCATTTATTAGCAGCAGTATTTAATAAATTGGTTAGGGCCAGTCCCAATATAGTGAAATCATTAAACACAGACCTTTCAAAAGGAATGCTAAATTAAAGAATAAATTATTCTGTAAGAGATCAGAAAAAAGAAGGATCAACATTTAGTGTGACATGTACAGTTTTTCTGTCTTTTCTTGTGAATGAAGTCATTAGGATCACAGTATCCTAGATCTAAATTTGGAAGAAATATCAGAGACCTTCTCTTCCAAACCACTCATTTTATAGCTGGGACAGGGAAGTGAAATTAATTTCTCAGTGTTTTATAATTAGTAAGAATCAGGGACAGGACTGGCATTTTTTTTTACTCCAGGTCCAAAGCTCTTTCTATTGTACCATGATAGTTAAATCAAAAATTAAATTGCTGTGGGACTTTTGATGGAATGAAGGCAGAAAGCAGATGATTTTGATAATATGTATTCTATTCCTGTAGTCTTTTGAAGAAAAATTTGGAAGAGCAGAAAGGGTCCTGAACCTTGGGCTCTACTTTTAATCAACTTCATTCCCCAGAATTAGCAAGCTAACAACAATGAAACCACACTCACAGTTGTATGAGCACAGGAATTCAGTAATAGCCCTATTTTTCTTTTCCTTTGGAATAAGGTTTACAGGTTTCATAGTTGTGGACTTTGGATAATATTCATCTGAGACTATCTTTTCTAGATTATTTTAAAATAGAGATTAGAACATGCCAAAGGAAGGAAGAGTTAACCTCCCATCTAACGGTCTCCTAGTATGTACATAGATTCTTTTGCCTCTTTAAGCACTCTCTTCAAAGGCCAGCTCCTAGTGTGCTGAATCCCCACCTCCTCTAAGTGTTTTTGTCTTCAGTCTTTCCCTTCAGCCTTCTGGTATATACAGATGTTAATCCCTTTCTTCCTGCTTTGCAGCCTATCAGAGCCAAATATTATTAACCCCTCAGAATGATAGCAGGATTTCCAAGTCTCATAGGCACAGGTCCCAAGTATTTTTGTTTCCTTTTCTGACTCTGTGTGCTTAACATTTAGTTCAAAGTTTTGCAAATCACAGGCATTTAATAAGTAAGTGTTGAATTGAATTGAAAGTCTATAAAGAGGCTTACCTTTCTTAGCCAAGCTCAGTATAGCTACTATAGAGGATAATCTATTAAATTTTATCTCTGCAGGGACTATTTTTAAGGTTTTTTTTTTCAATGAGGAGATTTTGTATCCTCCCCAAAATGTTGTTCTAGAATCCCCTGACCTTTAAAATGTTTCAGCTAATATCTTTTCATAGCACCCAATTAACAATAATAATAACACATAGTACAGTTCGTTTATTAGTTTTATTTTTCTAGATGAAATCCCCATGGCTTAGAGGCAATTAAATAAAATACATAGTTTTCTGTAAACTGTAGCAAACAAACTGGTTTCCTTCAAGACAACTCAAATTCTACCATATTCTCTGTCCTCTTTCCTCTGTCCACCATTGATAATAGTGATATCCTTCTGAGATCACTTTCTGTTAACAGTGTGTCTTGCATGCATATAGTGATTCTCCAAGTTAATTGAAATTTGAGCTTTTTGAAGGAAAAACAAAAACAAAAATAAAAAAACCAAACAAACCTCAGATAGCCAGCATTTTACACAGTGCCTCAACAAAGTAAGCAGTTGATAAATACTTGTTGACTGTGTGATTGCTGTTGTACTTTATACTGTTGTTAGAAAAAGCTTAAATTATTAGAAAAATGTGATTTTTAAAAATCTACTCTTTCAGACTAGAAAATACTATTCTTCTATATCTAGAAACTTAAAAATAAACCTTCATGAAATTTGTTTACTGATTCTTCAATTTAGCCATAGAGTCTGTCAATTGGGATATTACAGACAGAGGGAACTGTAGTTTCATTGGGTTTTGAAATGGTAATGCTGATAATGAATGGTAGGTGGAAACAAGATTACATTCACTTCATTAGAACAAGCATAACAATTAGGTAAATGGCCAGAGTTATAAATTAAATATTAATGTGCATTTCTACTCCACTTCTACTTAGAAGTAGCCATTACTTCTCACTGTCGGTTTCTTCTGTCATGACTCAAGCAGGACCATAAATTTTTCAGTATGCATGTTATGTTTAGCAATTATTAGTCTCAAATGAACATTTCAGACTCAAAGCAAATAAACAAGTACATGACATTTGCATTTTAAACCTCATAGTCATTTCTTGCTTTCTCTTCCCTCTCATCCCACCCACTTAAACTCTTTTTTACAAGAAAGAGAAATAATTATGAAAACCGTCCCACTTTGTTCCTATTTCTGTTTATAAATGTAACATTCCTATTTCCATATTCCCCTGTCTCTACTAAAGGGAGAGGTGTGTTTTAGCATATAGAATATCTGCATTTAATGGAAATTAAGCTTTTTTTTTTTTTGTGGGCAGCTAGGTGACCCAGTGGAAGACGACTGGGCCTAGAGTCAGGAAGCTCTGGGTTCAAATTTGACCTCAAGCATTTACTTAGCTCTGTGACCCTGGGCAAGTCACTAAACCTGTTTGCCTCAGTTTCTTTATCTATAAAATGATGTGGAGAAGGAAATGGAAAACTACTTATGTATCTTTGCAAAGAAACCCCCAAATTGGGTCATAAAGAAAAATGTTACCTTTTGGTGATGATTACACTTATAGTGTTACATTCATTATGCATATTGTTTTCTTGGTTTTGCTTTCAGTTCTTTAAAGCCTTCCTATAGTTCTCTGAATTCCTCACTTGTCACTTTTTATAGCATAAAATCCTATTACATCCATCCAACTAGTCCTTGATTTATGAATTGTATAGTTTTTTTTTCCAAATGCTTTATTAACTTCTGTTTTACATCATTCATTTCTATGAGATTTTGAGTTACAATTTTTTCCCCATTTTTCCCCTACCCACCACCCCAGAATAGCAGTTCCACAGGGTATCCCCTCCTCCCATCTGCTCTCTCCCATATCTTTTCCCATACCCCCTTTGACTTTTCCAGTAGGGCGTGGTGAATCTCTATGCCCCAATGCCTGTATATCTTATTTCCCAATTATATGTAAAATAGTATTAATAATAGTATTTATATATTTTTAAACATTTGATTTTAAAACTTCAAATTCCACATTCATTCCCTTCCTTCCTTATCACTCACTCTTGCTGGGAAGACAAGCAATTCAGTATATGTTGTACATGTGTAGCTATGCAAAACATTATCATAGTAGATATATTGTAAAAGACTGGCTATATTTCCCTCCCTCCTATCCCACCTCCCACTTGGTCTATTCCCTACTTTGATCCTATCCCTTTTCAAAAGTGGATGCTTCTAACTTCCTGCCCCAAGAGCCTGCCCTCCCTTTCATCATCCCACCTCTTATCCCCTTCCCCCTTACTCTCCTTTAGGATGAGATCTCCTGTTTAGTATGTATGTCATTCTCTCCCTGAGCCAAATTCTTCCCCTCCATTGTAACCATTTTCCCTTGCCTCTTCTACAGGAGATAGTTTACCCCATTCTGTCTCTCCCCATCTCCTCTCATTATATTCTCTCTCACCTCTTAATTTCACTTTTAAAGTATCATCCCTTCCTATTACGTTTGTCCTGTGCCCTCCATCTCTGTATACCTGTAAACATATATATACATTCACATATGTATTCATATACCCATATACCCTTCTTCAACTATTTTCATACTGTGAAAAGTTTCATTAGTTACAATTATCTTTATTCCATGTACGAATGTAAATAGTTCAACTTTGATAAGTTCCTTATAATTTCTTTTCCCTGTTTACCTTCTCAAGCTTCTCTTTCTTCTTGTATCTGAATGTCAAATTTCCTATTCAACTCTGGTTTTTTCAATAAGAATGCTTGAAAAAATTATATAGGTTTTGTTACAACTAAAAGGAATATTTTTGCTTTCCTGTATATCTCCTAACACAGTGCTTGGCATACAGTAAGAGTTCAATAGTTGTTAACTGATTGTCAACAATTGGATACAAATGCAAGCTTTCTGTTTTTTTTATCTATTTGATAGTTATCTGTAAATATATACATATACACATATGCACAATACATGTATACATATAGAATATATTAATGTCCATATGAGCACACATATATGTGCACATGTGTATATATGTGTACATATGTGCATATAAGATATATTAAAGGTCACGATGAGCATTTTTTTCACAATTCAAAATTTTTTCCAGAACAGTTCTATCAAATCATAGTCCTATAACAGTGTGTCAATATTCCAATCTCTTCACCAGCCCTCCAATTATATAGTAAGCCCTTAATAAATTCTTTTCGACTGATTTTCCCAGAATCGTCTAGCAAGTTACTATGTCCCAGTAGCAGGACTCAGACCCAGTTTCTCCCCACTACCCTCTTGACACAAAACTACTTTCTGTCATCATTAATAATAAATATATGCATCAATGATAAAATGTTAAACCTAAATTAGTTTATGTATTTATTTATTTGCTCCTCATGACCAGTCCATCAGCTAGATTTTGCACATAGTTCATTTTATAGAGAAGTTAGATGACTTGCATACTGTTACAAAGCTGAAAAGAAGAACATTTTTGAATCCCATGTTGTATGAATCCAAACCCAGGGATCTTCCAACCATGTTATACTATATCTATGTTCTCTAATCATTCAGTACTATTGCATAGTACCAGTGTAAATCACATTGTTAGGGAAGCTTTAAAGAATGTAGAACACAAGTTCCTTGCCCTCAGTTATCCTGCAATGGTAATTTAATCAAATATGTGGCCAGATTATCTTGACTTCTCTTTCTGTTCCTTAGTAGAGGAAATTTAAAAAGGGCAACCTATGAGATCCAGAGGCCATAGTACTCAATGGTATCTCTCGAAACACAGAAGTTATTCCTGATTTTGCTGCACTAGTCAGGTTATTTAATCTTTTCTTGCTTCTCACTATTTATCAAATAAGCAAATAGCATTTATCACCTGTCTGTGCTGGGCAGACTAATAAATTATTAATGTTTATGGTGTATTTAGAACTATCATTTTAAGCACATACACTAACATAATGGCATGTGAGAAGCCAGCACTTCAGGGATGATCTCACCTGTGTTATTCTGCTGACTAATCCCTAATTTCCAATGAGGATTAACTATTCCTTTGTCCAGAAAGGTATATATTTTGCAACATGTTTGTGGCTTATTTCACAAATATTTTATGTATTATGTTACAAACACTGCCTTTGCCCCTTCAATAACATGAGTTTATCATAGAGTCTTCACTTCTTTGTTTGTCTCACAATGGGAGCATTCCACTATGATATGCCTCCATTTGTGCAAGGGTCCATAGTGGGAGTGACATAGGAGGACAGAGTGGATGGAAGACAAAGGGTAGAAGTAGAAAGAGAGAAAACATTGATGTTTTGGTGAAACTTGGTAAAAATCTGGGTGTAGGTAGGTGGGGGAAATGAAAGCTCTTCTTGTCAGCATGAGGGTAAGGTTTAATTGGGACTTCTATGCCCAAGGCCATCTTATTTCAAAGGTTCTTAGGTTTAGTACTTCAGGGGACCAGGTCATACATTCATCCTCTTGAGGGATGAATGACTTGCCCAAGTTCACATAACTAGTGGAGAGACAAGGTTTATTTTTTTTTTTTATGATAACATTTCATGAAATGTTCATCGAAGGTATTAGACATTTGACGCTTATACTTTTCTAAAAATCTTCACATGAGTCTCAGAGTTGGTTCTGTAATATAAAAAAGTTCATTATTATTATAATTAATTTTATTTATATTCCAAACTTTATACACAGCAAATAGAATGGGCATTTGCATATATGTAGTAGAAAAGAAAAATTGTTTGTGAAATTCTAATTATCTCTTATTTGTATTTTTTCTTTTAAAGATGATAAGAGCACCATCATGAAGCTTTCAGATGGTTTTCTCTCTAGCATTTAAATCCAGGTCTTATAGCAGTGGCCATTTATTGCACTTGAAAACTCTTTTAATAAATAATTGCTTGCATTTAATGTAGCATTTTCAGGTTTGCAATGCACTTAACATATGTTAATTTGTTTGATTCCTCACAACAACCCAGTGAGTTAGGAAATATTATTTTACCCAATTTAAAGATGGGAAAACAAAAGTTGAGAGTGGGGTAGGGAGCCTGAGGACTCAAGACTACCTGTGACCCTCTCGGTCCTCGAGTGTGGCCCTTTGACCTAATCCAAACTTCACAGAACAAATCCCCTTAATAGAAGAATTTGTTCTGTAAAACTTGGACTCAGTCAAAAGGATGCAACCAGGGGCCTAGAAGTTCATATGTGGCCTCAAGGCTTCAGGTTCCCCACCCCTGAAGGCATTGCTCATTGTAACATAGCTACTAAATGTCTGGGACATGATTCAAACTTAGGTCTTCCTGACTAAATTCAGAGCTTTAGCTACAATAGCTGCCTGATTGATAGCAGCTCTTTTGCTTTGAGGAAAGGGAAGTAAGATCCTCTCACCTCTCACCTCATGATGGTTGAGAGGGCATATAAAGCCTGGGTAGGTAGGTGGCACAGTGGATAAAACAAAAGGTCTGGAATCAGGAAGACCTGAGTTCAAATGTGGCCTCAGACACTTATTGTGTGTACCTTGGCAAGTCACTTAAACGTTTGTCTTAGGTTTCTCGTGTATAAAATGAACGAGAGAAGGAAATAGCAAACCAGAGTATTGTCTTTGCCAAGAAAATCCCAAATGGGGTCATGAAGAGTTGGGCATGACTGGAACAAATAGATAACCACATATAACAAGTAAACTTTTCATGGAGGAAACAGTGTAATTTGTCATTGTTGGTATCACTCATCAATGTCAGCATCAGCTCTACTTGCATAAAAAAGGGTTGGGGTTGAAAAGCAAAACATTCCCAGCCATATACTAGCAAACAGCCAAACCGCCAGGGTTCAAGCTTCATGTAACTTATGTGGGTTTCCCTGACTCCACCATATTACTGAAATCTTCCCTTTGGCTACTCGTTTGATGCTCACAGGCAGCATCTAGGGCACGTTTTACCTCTTCCCTGTGATGCTTGTGATATTGGCTTTGAAAAGATCATTGTCCAGAATTTAGAAATATTCCTGAACTGCCCTTTTGCATACTGCTTTTTATTTCTCTTCCCCACCCCCACCTCTGTGTCTCCTTGCTGGACTACTTGAGCAGTATTTTAGATCTTCCCCAGTCTCAGCTAGCAGTAACTATGTCTGGCAAAGTCAAGTCTTGGTAGTCTGGTTCGGATCAAAGTTCTCTAATAAGCTAATATCATCTCCTTGGGGGAAACCCTTGGATTAGGATGATGGATAATCTAGTCAGTATAGAGTCTTAGAGAGATGATCTAATGGCAAAGAAATCCCACAGTTGGCTTTATAAGTAAATCACACATAGCCTCATAGGCTTATAGGACATACAGCTGGAAGTGATCTAAGAAGTCATTCAGTCTAAACCACCCAATTTAAAGCTACCCTGGAGGTGGGTGGGAGTTGGGCTAATGACTTATCTATGGTTGCACTGGAAATAATCCTTTCTTCAAAAAAATCCTAGAAATTATTTGTTCTAGGTTGTGTTTATGAAATGTGACAATGTGTGTATGTCCCCTTTTATCTGAAGGTGCCAGTGATGACAAGGTTCATTACTATATAAAAATGTGGCTGACAATTCTGTTACTTAACATCACACATTTTCTAGCCAGTCCATGTGCTAGCAATTATAACTACTTTTTTCTAGGAGCTATCTATCTAAACCTTTCTGCTCTGCCAGGTACTAAGTTAATGGCTGTCATTTCTTGACGGTTCGAGTGGCCATGATGTTAGGACCTACTGTCTTGATGGTAAAAGATATAACTGGCACTCATACTACTTTAAGATTTACAGAATGTTCTATATAAATTCTCTCATCTGATCATCAAATAACCCTGAGAACAGGTGCTATTACTATCCCCATTTGACAAATGAGAAAATGGGGCTTGAGAGGGGCTAAGTCCAGGATCTGACAGTTAGCAATGACATACAGTGCCAACAAATTTAAAAACCAAGGGAGCACTCAGAGATGGAAATCAAATACCAATACCCGAACAAAATCTAAATGAGATGAATTATTAAGAGAAACCACCCAAACAGCCTGAATCAACGATAAGATGAAAAGGGCTAAGAGTTGGAAAGCAGGAGACAAGCAAGATCACATGAATTTCAGTCACTGTTTGCTTCCCATGACAACCTCCCCCCTCCTCCCATGCATAGTTGCCTTTTGACTAGGAGCTAGTTCAGATTAACCATACTAGTTTTATCTCTCTAAGGAGATATGGTGATATGGACCAGCAACTGAACCCTGTGACTGTCACTGTTCATAGTTCTGCTACTTGCCTGAGCTCCATTCATGGTTCTGTTCCCAAGAAGTAAAGGGATGTCTGACTAAAGCATGCCATATGATGCTCCCACTTGCTGTCAATAAATAGCTACATTGTTTTGTTTATCATTGTTTAAACACTGATATTTCTCCACATCATTTAGGCTTTTTTTCAGTTTTCTCAACTCAATTTTATTCAATGATAGCAGTTACTAATTGTAATGACACTGATCATTATGATGACAGAGTAGTCAGGCTGCTAGCATTCATCTTTGCAAATGTCTACAGATATGTTTTGATGTCATCACTTAACAATTCCTCACCAAACCTTTCTCTTCAAGCCACCTTTTTGAAACCCCACCCTCTGTCTGCTCTTACAACCTAATTTTCTTAGATAAATTTTTCTTCACTTCAAAATCCCTCTTGGTTTTAACTTTTCTCTCCTTGTTCCTTCCTTTCTTTGAGGAACTTTTGGTTCTCTTTCTGCCCAAGACTTAACTTCAGTGCCTATGGATCTGATCCATTTCTTTGTTTTGTCCTACAAGACTGAAATAAAGCAATGACTATTTTTTTCTCTTATGTTTCAATGAATTAACTAGCATTTTAAAGGCTATGCATCGGGCACTGTTTTAGGCTTTTTAGAAGCAATGCCAAAAGTAAGAATAGAGGTACCCAAATAAATATGTGTGTGTCTATGTATACATATACATATATTTGTGTGTGAATTTAAAATCACTAGGCAAATATTAGTTATAACAAAGTAATGTGATCTATTACAAAGAATTGAATAGTGAGTGGATAGGGAATAAATGAAAAAAATAACAGCTAATTTTGATGACTTAAGATAGATATTGAATATAAATGATAAGGTAAGTGGTTCATGCAATAGCCATGCTTCCAAAAAATACATACACAACATACATACATAAACACATGAGGAGGAATGGTGGTTTTAGAGGGAAGGGAAATGAAGTTGATTTTGTACATTGAGTGTGGTGTGCCTATGGGACATTAAGGTAAAGATGTTTATCTGAAATTTTGAAACATATACTTGGTGAAGGAAAGAGATACAAGTTTAATATGCATATTTGTATGGAGGTAATATTTGAAACTAAAGAAGAGAGAGAGAGAGAGACAGACAGAGAGAGAGAGACAGAGAGAGAGAGAGACAGAGACAGAGAGACAGAGACAGAGAGAGAGAGAGTGAGAGAGAGACAGAGATTCAGAGAGAGAGAGACAGAGACAGAGACAGAGACAGACAGAGAGATAAGAATCTAAGAGTTTTGAGATATACCACACATGGGTACAGGAAGATTAAGATGTTGTACTGCAAAGAATGATTAATCAGAACCAAAACAGAATAATGAAAGAACAGTGTCAGGTAAAAAATAAAATTGAACTCTAATCTTTTCCATTCTTCTTAATCATCCCCTCTATGTATAACAGGGACCCCATCCTAGAAAATGTAGCTACTGCATAACTCCATCTTCTTGAGCTACTACATTATCCCTATTCTTTCAATATCAACATTAAACAACACATCAAAAATGTTTCTTTTTCTATCCATCTGCTCTTTATTTCTTTGAAAAATGTTTTGTGTTATAATAATTCACATGTGTCTAGAACCTAATAATTTTCTTTTATTAATTTTAATTATTTTTTTAATTTTCAACATTCATTTTTATAAGATTTTAAGTGCTAATTTTCCCCCCTCCCTTTCTTCTCTCCTGCCCAAGACAGAATATAATTTGATATAGGTTATACATGTACAATCATATTAAACATATTTCCACCTTAGCAATGTAGTAAAGAAGAATCAGAATCAGGGGGGAAAAACACAAGAAAGAAAAAAACAAAACAAACAAAAAAGAGAAAATAGTATGCTTCGATCTGCATTCAGACTTCATAGTTCTTTCTCTAGATGTGGATAGCATTTTTCCATCAGTAGTCTTTTGGAATTGTCTTAGATCATTACATTGCTGGGAAGTGCTAAGTGTATCAAAGTTGGTCTTCACACAATGTTGCTGTTATAATATTCTGGTTCTGCTCACTTCATTCAGCATCCGTTCATGTAAGTCCTTCCAGGATTTTCAGAAACCTTCCTGCTCATTATTTCTTATGTAACAGTAGTATTCCATTACATTCATATACCACAACTTGTTCAGCCATTTCCCAGTCAATGAGTATCCCCTCAACTTCCAATTCTTTGCTACCACAAAAAGAACTGCTATACTATTTTTGTACATGGAGTTCCTTTTCCCATTTTTATCATCTCTTTTGAATAGAGACCTAGAAGTATTATTGCTGGATCAAAAGGTATGCACAGTTGCTCATAGCTCCAAACTGCTCTCCAGAATTTTTGGATCAGTTCACAACTCTACCAGCAATGCATTAGTTTAGAACTTAGTGATTTTCTTTTGTTGTTGTTATTTTCTTTTTTAAAAGAAATAATTTATTTTTTATTTACTTTTAGTTTGCAACATTCAGTTCCACAAACTTTTGAATTTCACATTTTTTTCTCCTCCTCTTCCCCTTTCTCCTCCTATGGTGGTATGCAATCCGATATAGAGAATGTAGTAATTTTCAAAGAACTTTTCTCACAACAATGATTTCAGAAAAGTAGTGAACATGATTATTCCTATTTTACAGATGGCAACATTGAGGGTATGAAAGGCATAACTAAAATCCTTGTAATTCAACTGCTGTCTGAGGGCAACATTCAAATCCATTGTTCCTATCACAAGATTAATCCTCTAATCCCCATAGCCCATTGGCTCTCAATTTAACAACTTGGTGTTTATGCTTTTTTCTATGACTTTGTTAAAACTATTTCCAGTGGCAGGAATGGATTCCCCTTCCATCCTCCCCATAGACTTCCTCTATTCCTATACATCCCATCCTTCATGGTGCAACTTGGGAGATACTTCTTCCATGATGTTTCAAAAGCTTTCATTCTCAAACCCTCTGTGAATGAATGTGAGCTATTTATCATTAGATTTCTCCTAGTGCTTTGCCTGGAATAATCTTTTGTACTTTTCTCATCCTTTTTACATGATAAATTGTATATTATTTATGGACCAGGTGAGTGTCAAATATATTTATATTTTTAGCACTGGTCCATGTACACAAAGTCACTTAATAAATACATTAATAGATGGAACAGAATGCCTACCATTTTATATCTGCCTTTTGGTATTTATTCAATACTTTAAGGTACCTATTGTGTGTGTGTGTGTGTGTGTGTGTGTGTGTGTGTGTGTTTAATTCTTTAGATTGAAAAGGAAAAAATTTTCCCTTCAAAAAAAGCTAAGTGATTTTTATTCTTAAACTCTTAACAAACAAACAAACAAAAGCAGTTCTGAACAGGCTATCAAATCTGGAAAAATATTTCACTGGAAACTTCAAAATAAGAAGTGATTGACATTTGAAAAATGAAAAAAAGTTTTATCTAAGTATTATATGTTAAAATATTTTTCTTGCATTTAGCCTGTCTTAATCAACTAAAAAAAAGCAGAGATCTAGGAAGTTATCTTGGCATTTGATGTGAATTATATGCTAGATTTTCTCTTTTGTCATTAGTATGAAAATCTTATGACTATAGCAAAATTGAGCTTGGGGTTTTATGAAATATGAACTAATATCACAAAAGACTAATATATATGATGCTTATGTAGATACAAAATATTATTTTGTTCAATATCTTCTTCAGCTGTGCATTTTGTATCTCTTCAATTTTTATGGGTTCCTTTGAGGGCAGGGATGTATTATTTCTTAGACTTTATAACCTGGGACGATAATAATGTGCATAAATCAGGTATTCAATAAATAGTTATTGCCTAATTGTTTTTCAGCATAATGAAAAGAATATTAGATTTGGCATGAATGGTCTGTGTTCAAAGCCTAGTTTTGTCACTCACTACCTTAGTGAGCTTCAGCAAATCAATTACTCTTTTATAGATTCCTTCTCTGAGACAATCACTTTCTTCCTACTTGCATCCTGGCTGACCAGTTTCTATCCATGGCCACCTTCTTGCAAGCTACTTTTCTGCTAAGACTAGTAACCATGACCTGGTAGACTTAAAAATCATAACCCTGGAAAAACCCTACTCTAGTGCCCTACTTCCTAATTTGTGGTTGTACCAATCACCTTCTACTTGATACACCCATGCCTGAGTTGACACACCTCTCATTTTGGTCTAGCAGTTTTCCTACTCACCCTATTTCCAATTCTCAATCTGTTATAAAATTAACTCTCTCATTACTTCCTGAAAAGATTTTTGTGTACTCTCTCATGTCTCCATCCACTATCTCTGTGACTTTAAAAAGCAAACTAATGTTCTTACTAGACAACACTCTATATATTCTCACACCCTATTTGAATGAAAGCTCTTTGAGGGCGGGGATCTTCTTAAATTTTATATTTGCATACCTGGGATTGGTAAAGAGGTAACACTTAATGCCTTTTCAATCATTTATCTATTCTGTCTACATATAAGGTAAATGAAGTCTAGGAGATAAAATGTCTGTCCTAAGGTCATATAGCCTAAAATAGCTTTGCTCAGTCATTAATTTTTGTCTCAAATATTGAGTACCTAAGCTGCATAAGGTGCTATTATGGGCTTGGGATTCAATCAACACTTAGGGGCCAAGATGATTGAGTAAAAGCAGGAACTTTCTGAGCCCCTACAGAAGCCACAAAGTGACAGAAAGAAACAAATCTCCTACTAAAGGCATCTTGGCAGGCCACAGAAAGGGTTTATTGCACCAAGCTGGAAGCTGAGTGGTCTTGTGTGATCCCCAACCAACAGCACAGATGGCTGGAGCAGACTTCAGGACAGTGAATCACCAGCAGCTGTGGTGGTTTCCAGACTTCTCAACCCATAATGCCAAAGAGAAAGTAAAAGGTCAGTAGGGAACTGTGTTGGAACAGGGTGAGAGAAGAGAACATTCTGGCCCCTGCCCCTGAGGCAACAGAGGTGGCTGTGGTAAGGTGGCTGCAGCTTCTGTCACATGGCTGCCTCTGGAGCACCTGGCTTACAGATTATAGGGGGACCAAGCAAACATTTAGGGGGTAATTGCTCTTGCTTTGACCTGCTTAGATCTGGGTAGAAGTCTTGGGTGGTGGTCTGGGGGTGAGGAACACTAGTGTCCCAGGGCTTGTGGTGGCTGTAGAGAGGACACCTTCCTCATAGCTCTGACAATAACTGTGAAAACCCCAGCAATTTGGGACACAGCTCTCTCTACTCTGGAAGCATAATTCTACCATGGCAAAGAGCTCAAAAGTCAAGTAATTGGCTGGCAAAATGAACAAACATAGGAAGCACAATCAGACCATAGAATCTTTTTGGGGGGACAAAAAGGATCAAATCATAGAACAAGAAGAAGATAAAGTTGAAACTCCTACATCAAAAGCCTCCAAGAAAAATATGAATTGGTTACAGGCCATGGAGAAGCTTAAGAATTTTGAAAATCAAGTAAGAGAAGTGGAGGAAAAATTGGGAAGAGAAATGAGAATAATGCAAGAAAATAATGAAAAGCAATTCAACATCCTGATGGAAGAAAATAACACCTTAAAAAAATAAGAGTAACTCAAATGGTGAAAGAGGCCCAAACAGCCAACGAGGAGAAGAATGCCTTTAAAAGCCAAATTTGTCAGATGGAAACAGAATTTCAAAAATTCACTGAAGAGAATAATTCCTTCAAAATTAGATTGGAGCAAATGGAAGCTAACAACTTTATGAGAAATCAAGATACTGTAGAATAGATCCAAAGAAGTGAACAAATAAAAGGCAATGTGAAATATCTCATTAGAAAAAACAGTGACCTGCAAAATAGATCTAGGAGAGATAACTTTAAAATTATTGGACTACCTGAAAGTCATGATCAAAAAAAGAGCCTAGAAATCATCCTTCAAGAAATTCTCAAGGAAAATTGCCCTGATGTACTAGATAAAACCTGAAGGCTTGAAAAACTTGAAAGACTTCACCGATCACCTCTTGAAAAAGATCACCAAAAGAAAATTCCTAGGAATATTATGGCTAAATTTCAGAATTCACAGGTCAAGGAGAAAATATCACAGTCAGGAAGAAACATTTTGAGTATTGTGGAAACACATTCAGAATAACACAAGATCTAGCAGCTTTCTATGATATTCCCGAGGTCAAAGGAGCTAGGATTAAAACCAAGAATCACCTAATTGGCAAAAGAGAGTATAATGGGGGTGGCTAGGTGGCACAGTGAGTAGAGCGTCGGCCCTGGAGTCAGAAGGACCTGAGTTCGGATCTGGCCTCAGACACTTAATGCACACACAAACAAAAACCTAGCCATGTGACCTTGGGCAAGTTACTTAATCCCAATTGCCCTACAAAAAGCAAAAACAAAACAAAACAAAAGTTTCAAAAAGAGAGTATAATGTTTCAGGGGAAAATACGGTCATTCAAGGAATTAGAAGACTTTCAAGCATTCTTGGTGAAAAAAAACAGAGCTGAACAGAAAATTTGACTTTCAAATACTAGAAGCAAGAGAAGCATGAGAAGGTAAATAGGAAAGAGAAATCATAAGGAACTTATTAAAGTGGAACTATGTATATTCCTACATGGAAAAATGAAAATTTTAACTTATGAGGCTTTTCTCAGTATAAGGATAGTTGAAGGGAATATGAATATACATATATATGTAATATATGTATATATATAATATATGTATACACACAAACATATATAGGAGGGTATATAGGTTTCTAAATATATATGTGAGTGTGTATATGTGTATACTTGACAGAAGGCACAGGATGAGTTGAATATGAAGAGGTAATATCTAAAAAATAAAATTAAGAGGTGAGAGGAATACATTAGAAGGAGAAAGGGAGAGATAGAACAGGGTAAATTATCTCATATACAAAAGGCAAGAAGAAGCTGTTACAATGGAGGGGAAGAGCAGGAAAGTGAAAGTGAATGGGCCAATCTTAATGTCATTTTATTTGGCTTAAGAAGGGAATAACATACACACTTAATTGGGTATCTTATCCTACAGGAAAGTAGAGAGAAGGGGCTAAGAGGGTAGATGATAGAAAGGAGAGCAGATTGGGGGAAAGGGGAGTTACAAGAAAATACTTTTGAAAAGGGTCTGGGTCAAAGTAGAAAATAGGATAATTTGGGGGTGGGAGAGGATGGAGGGAAATATATTTAGTCTTTCACAATATAATTACTATGAAAAAGTTTTTTTTTTTTATAACTATACATGTACAACCTATATTGAATTGCTTGTCTTCCCAGTGGTGGTGGGTGAGGAGGGAAGATGGAAAAGGATCTGGAAATCAAAGTTTTAAAAACAAATGTTATTTTTTGTTTTTAAAGCAGTTGGGTTAAGTAACTTGCCCAAGGTTACATGGACAATTTGTGTGTGTGTGTGTGTGTGTGTGTGTGTGTGTGTGTGTGTGTGTGTAAGTATCTGATACCAGAACCAATCCTGGGTCTTCCCAACTCTGGGGCCATAATTCTTACTCACTGCGCCACCTGGCTGCCCCTAATTTTTTTTTTTTTAACATGCAACTGAGAAATAAGATATACAGGCACTGGGGTATAGAAATCCATCTTGCCTTACTAGAAAGTTGGGGGTGGGGATGAGGGAGGATATTAGAGAGAACAGATTGATGGAACTGGCATTCAGTAGGCTTGCTGTCTTGCTGTGGGGTATAAGGGAAAGAGAGGGAGAAAATTTGTAACTCAAAATCTTGCAGAAAAGAATGTTGAAAACTAAAAATATATAAATAAATTGGGGGAAAGAATCAACACTTAGCTCTAACTGACTGCTCTAGTGTTCTATTATTCTCTAAAAAGGAAAAAGAATGTACAATTTAAAAACATTTCATTTTATAAACTCATTCTTTAAGCAAGTTGTGGTAATGGATATTTTATAGTAAGGAAGGCTCTATGGCTTTCATTAAATTTGATTTCAAAGTTTACAGCTATTTGTTAAAATGCACTCCATTCTGAAAATTGGCATAAAGGTTCATAGCTCTTGAAATGACTGTAATTAAAAACTTAGATTTGCTCTCTTTTTCAGATCCTAGATTGTGTGAGGTACTTGTATATATTCCATGTATACCAATAGGCAATCTTTTCTTCTGTTGGCCAGGTAGAGATGAATAATCAACTAGTAATTAGGTCATCTACTTCATGAATATTGCAGATGAAATTCCTTCGAATATAAGGACTTGATGTTCAAGTGGCATTCAAATAATTGGTCTCCAAACTAGAGCTTTTGCATTTATAATTGCACAATGATTAAATGTTTTTGTGGCCATATATGTGTGGAGCACTTTCAATAATCATTATTAATATTTTAGACTATATATTTTCATAAGAGGTACTATGTTTACCTTTAAAAAAGGTAATTTTCACTCTACAATGGTTTGACTACTAAGTTACCTCTTATGGCTTTCATTGCATTTTAATAATGTTATTTTGTGCAATACTTGTGCCACAGTCTCTTCAATTATTATATTAAATTGATAAGGAAAAGTATAAAGCTGTAAAAGAGTGTTTGACCAAGAGTCAGGAAAACCTGGGTTCAAAATATCTCTAGGCCTTACTAACTTTCAGCTATGGAGAAATTCACTTACTCTCTCTGAACAAAAGCAGGTATCTGTAGTATGCAACTCAGGATTGATGAGTGCTAAGTAAGGCAGCTGGGTGTTGCAGTACACAGAGTGCTGGACCTAGAATTAAGAGAACTTATTGTCATGAATTCAAATTCATCCTCAGACACTTACTAGTAGTGTTGACACTGGTCAAGTCACTTAAGCCTGTTTGCCTTGTTTTCTCATCAATAAAATGAACTGGAGAAGGAAGTGACAAATCACTACTGTACAATAATAACAAGGTAACTGTCAGTTATTGTTATTAGTTCATCAATAAATAAGCATTTATTAAGTGCCTACCATGTGCCAATCACTGAATTAGGCAGTAGGTATACAAAGACTTAAGTGAAGCAGTCCCTACCCTCAAGAAGCTTACAATCAAATCCCCACTAACTACTAAGCATTGTCTCAAAAGTAACAAGAATTTTAAAGAGAAAATTTGCAATATAACCTGGAAGCATACATAAGATAAAATTTTTAAAATATGATAGAGACTTTTTATTCTAAAGTCCCTGATTTTACAAATAAAAGGATGAGCAACAGTGTGATTCAGCAGAATGGGAACCAACTTTGGAGTCAAAGTAAAAGGGTTCAGGTCTGTCTTGGGAAAGTACCTAATTTATCTGGGCCTAAACTTCTTTATCTGTAAAATTAAAGGTTTGAATGAATTGGCCTCAAAGGCTTCTTTGAGCTTTAAATCTTATGATCCTATAAATTAAAATCACATTGTGGTATTCTTGAGTATTCCAAAGTATTACTGAATTATTAATAGCTTTAAAAGTAAATTTCTGTATCATATAGGATCTCAATAATGTTACTATCAAATGTTTTTACAGCAATTTTACCAAAATGAGCTCAGCACATGGCAAATGATAGTGTTCACATCAGAATATGTGAGTATGCTAAGAATCAAGTGATTTTTTTCTTATTTTTTTTTCCTGGAGAAGGGATGGCAAGGCATTTGGGATTAAGCAAGTTGCCCAAGGTCACACATCTAGTGTCAAGTATGTGAGTCCTGATTTGAACTCAGGTCCTTTCTACTACAGGGCCAGAGCTCTATTCACTGTATCGCCTAGCTGCCCCCCTGAATCAAATTATATATTCTTCTTTTGTTCTCTATTGTGAACTTTTTTATTTTTTATCCCTCCATTTCCACCTTACCCTAGAGAAGGCTACCATGACACAAATATTTATATACATAAAAACTGTATCACATATACTTCTATTTATCAGTTTGTTGTCTGGATTTGTATGGCATCTTCCTTCATAAGTCCATCTTTGGTTCTTGCTGATTTGGGAATTTATAATACTCAAAATGACTTAGTCAAACTTAGAAAAAATATTGCTGTCACTGTGTACAATATTCTCTTGGACCTGCTCACTTCATTCTTCATTATTTCGTACAAGTCTTTCCATTTTTTTTTTCTAAAATCAACCAAGTCCTCATTTCTTTAAGCACAGTAGTAATCCATCACAATTATATACCACACCTTGTCTAACCAAGAATCCCCTAAATTTCCATTTCTTTGTCATCATGAAGAGAGCTGCTATAAGAGTTTTAGAATGTATAACATCATTTCTTTTTCCCCTAATCACCACAGAAAACAGATGTAATAGTGGTATTTCTGGGTATCAAGCTATAAACAGTTGTACAGTTCTTTGGATAAAATTCCAGAATGCTCTCCAAAATGGTTGGATCAGTTCACAGTTCCATCAGCAGTGAATTAGTTTCCCAATTTTTCCATATCCATTCCAACACTTGTCAGTTTCCCCTTCTATCATTTTTAACCAACTGATAGGTATAAAATGATGTCTCAAAGTTATTTTAATTTGCATTTTTCTAATCAATAGTGATTTATATAATTTTAATATAACTATGTATAGTTCTGATTTCTTTATTAAAAAACAAACAAAAAAACCCAAAGCAGCCTGCTTAATGGGGTATTGAAATCCATATTTCCCTACAAGGAAGTAAGGGGGAAGGATGGAAGGGAAGGGATAGAGGGATATATAAATTCAGACTGGGGGAAGGAGTAATCAATATGCTTGCCACCCTGGGGTGAGGGATAGAGAAGAGATGGGGAGAAAATTTGGAATGCAAAATCTTGTGAAAATGAATGTTGAAAACTAAAACTAAAAATAAATTTTGGGAAAAAAGCCAAAAAACAAAAACAGCCTGCTTATATATCCTTTGACCACATGTCAGTTAGAGAATGGCTCATATTCTTATACATTTGAGAAAATTCTTTATATATTTGAGATATGAGACATTTATCTGAGAAATTTTATATAAATTTTTTCTCTCATTTTTTGTTCATTTTTATGGCCTAAGATATGGTCAATTTTTGCAAAGATAGCATGTATCACTAAGAAAAAGGTATATTCCTTTCTATTCCTATTCAATTCTCTCTAGATAGATATCATATCTAGCACATCTAAGATTCTATTCACTTCCTTAACATTTTTTCTTATTTATTTTTCTGGTTAGATTTATCTAATTCTGAGAGAGGAAGATTAAAGTCTCCCACTATTATAATATTACCATCTATTTCAACCTGTAATTTATTTAACTATTCCTTTAAAAATTTAGATACTATATCATTTGGTGCATATGGGTTTAGTATTTAGATTGCTTCATTTTCTATGATAGCTTTTATCATAATATATTTTCCCTGATTATCTTTTTTAACTGAAATTATTTTAGCCTTAACTTCATGACCATGATTGTCTTTTTTTATACTTAGATTGAAACATAATAAATTCTACCCCTGACCTTTTATTTTAGCTCTCTGTATACCTCTCATTTTTAAAATGAGTTTCTTAAGAGCAACATATTGTCCGATTCTGATTTTTATTCCATTTTGCAATCTGTTTCCATTTTATGGGTCAAGTGACATTTCTAAGGACACATTCTTACGTGAGTTGATAAGCTTAAAAAGAGAATTCGAGACTCTTATTTCTGGGTCAACTTCTAGAAAGGCCATATAAGCATTAGTAAAGTTTGATAAAAGAAAATTTCTAGTGATGTGACAGCATAGCAGATGAATAGACATCAATCTATCCAAAGCAAATTTGATTCATAATCCCTTCACTTACCCAATTCTCTATTCTGTCTGTAAAATGTCAGCTTAAATGGCATCTCAGTATTTCCTAGAAGAAAAGAACCTTGGTAGCATCCTGCCCCACCCCTCCTCTCCAAATACTTTGATTTCCCATTAGAATCAGAGGACTGCAAAAGGGCATTAAGAGCCCCATGTAGTCCAGCCTCCACTTTATATAGAACAAAATTTAAATCATCTGAAGAAGATGAGCATATTATGGTTTTATAGTCTTCAAAGAAAGGTATTTTTTTTACTTTCTCAATGGAATCAAAATCTTCATTATTGTAGATTTTAAAGCCTGTTAAAACATTCTTTGTTAAATCTCAGTGTTTGGTCATGGGTGAAAGAATGGGGATGTAGTCTTGGAGATATGTCGCTTTTTATGCTAAATATTAGCATGGGAAAATTGGGGACAGCTTGGAAAGGTTAAGCTAGAAATGGCTTTTGAGTAAGGAAAAATTGATTAGATCTGTATTCTTAGAATTGCTATACAGTATCTCTCTCAGACTCCCATTGTTGCCAAGATCTGTACAGATATATAAATAGACAGGCTAGGGTAATAGATTGTTCTGTATCAGCCTCTTATTTCTCTCAAGGAAAAAGGAAAACAACCCACTTTTGGCATTTGAACATTCCTGAGTGGCCCTCCAGACTTTGAAAGATGGCTCTCTTCCAACAAAGTTTTCTTTCTTTTCTTTTGAAAGGCAAATCGTTAGAAAAACTGTTGAGGATTTGGACTGCCCACACAATGACAACCATCTGAAAGAAAATGGAAAGATTTAGTCTCTCAATTGGATATTGTGTCTACATAATTTCTCCAAACACCTGTTCATTTGGACATATCAAAATGACTCAGATATCTGGATGACAGGCTGAATTTTTCCAATTCTCAACAGAATTTTTCTTAAAAATACAGGAAGTGTCAGACTTTTCAAAACTTTATTTTCATCTTATCCACTGTTTCATGTGATACTTTATCAGGGATTTAGCTTTATTGTCCATTTCTTCTACATGTGTTCTATCTGGTCTTCATGACACAAGGTGCAAGGATTAACACACTGTGATAACGTTCTACCTTTTCTTGAATAGAAACATGACACCTTAATCTTTGTACCCCTGGTTGTATACTCCGATGTATTAGTAACCATTTTGAACAATGCAGAAAATGGTTAGCATTTATATGTCCAGTATAAGTTCCAATACTTAGTGTTTCACTGTGTAAATATACATTATACATTTAAAGAATTGATCAATGAGAAGAGAAATGTTCTTGAACACAACTTAATATAGCCAACCAAGTTGAGCTTTGGGGAAACATTCTTATCATAAGTTTCTCTCTGGGTCAAAGAGAGGCAGTGTGATGTACTGGGGAGTATATTGGTTGGGCTAAATATTTTTATTTCTTAAATAAATGTATGTTTTTTTACTTTTAACTTTAATTTTAAAAATTATTTCTGTATTATGTTTTTTTTTCTCTTAAGTCAACCACCCCATCCATTGAGAAGGCAAGCAAAAGAATATCAATTGTATATGTGAAATCATACAAAACCTATTTCCATATTAGCCATGATGCAAAAAAGTAAGAAAAACAAAGTGTATACACACCACACACACACACACACACACACACACAGTTTAGTCTTCACTGAGAGTTCATCAGATCTTTCTCTGGATGTAGGTTACATTTTTCCTTATGAGTCCTTTGCACTTCTCTTAGGTCAGTATCTTGATCAGAAGAGCTAAGTCTTTCACAGTTGTTCATCATTATAATATTGTTGTTATTATGTGCAATGTTCTAATCGTCCTACCCACTTAGTGTTGCATAAGTCCATTTATGTCTTTCCAGGCTTTTCCAAAACCTTCTTCCTTATCATTTCTTATGTGCACTATAGTATTCAATCACAATCATACACAACAACTTATTCAGTCATTCCCCAATTGATTGGTATCTTCTTGATTTCTAACCCCGTGACAACAAAGAATGAACTGCAATAAATATTTCTTGGTACAAAAATGCTACTTTTTCCTTTGATTTCTTTGGGATACCTATCTAATACTCCTGTTACTGAGTCAAAGGGTATGTGGCCTTATAGACCTTTGGACATAGGTCCAAATTGCTCTCCAGAATTATTGATATACTTCACAACTCCATCACTTCATTAGTATCCCGATTTTTCCATATAGCCTTCGTTCTTTTTTTTCTGTCATAGTAGCTGATCTAATTGGGGTGAAGTTGTTATAATTTGCATTTCTCCAATTCATGGTAATTTAGAGTATATTTTTTCATATGCACATAGATAAGCTTGATTTATTCTCCTGAAAATTACTTTTTCATATCTGTTGATGCTATTTCAGTTTAGGAATGGCTACTATTTGTATAGATAGGTTTCAGTTCCATATATATTTGAGAAATAAGACTATTAGAGAAAATTGCTATAATATTGCCTCATTGCCTATTTCCTTCTAATAAAACACTTTTTAACTATAATAAAAATTATCTATTTTACTTCCCATTATACTCTTTATGTCTTGTTTGGTCATAAATTATTCTTTTATCCATATATGTGACAGGTACATTTTTCTATACTTCATTAATTTGCTTATGCTATCACCCTTCATGTCTAAATCATGTATTCATTTTCATCTTATCTTTTAAAGTGGTGTGAGATGTTTGTCCATACCTAGTTTCTGCCAAGCTTTCTAGTTTTCCCAGGAACTATTTATCAGGTAGGGACTTATTTCCCTAAAAGCTTGGATCTTTGGGTTTATCAAGTATTAGACTGATGAGTATTTTGTAATTAATCTTTTCTACTGAACTACCACTCTACTTTTTAGTCAGTACCAGATTATTTTTCTTCATTACTGCTTTACAATATGATTTGAAATCTGATACTGGTAGGATGTCTTCCTTCACATTTCTTTTTTGATTCTCTTGATATTCTTTTTTTTTTGCTTTTTGGAGGGCAATTGGGATTAAGTAACTTGCCCAAGGTTACACGGCTAGGTTTTTGTTTGTGTGTGTTAAGTGTCTGAGGCTGGATCCGAACTCAGGTCCTTCTGACTCCAGGGCCAGCGCTCTACTCACTGCGCCATGTAGGCACCCCTTCTCTTGATATTCTTGACCTTTCGTTATTCCAGATGAATGGTATTATTTTTTCCTAGCTCTATCAAATAAGTATTTGTTTGATGGTATTACACTGAAAGAAGTTAATTTAAATAGAATTGTCACTTTTATTTGATTGACTTGGTTCACTTATTAATGAACAGTTAATATGATTCCCCCTTTTGGATCTGTGTTAATTTTTGTAAAAAGTGTTTTATAATTGTGTTTATATAGTCCTTGGGTTAATCTGGGCTGATAGACTCTCAAGTATTTTGAATTGTCTCCCCTGATTTTAAATGGAGTTTCCCATCCATATCTGCCTGTTGGACTTTGTTAGTAATGAAAAGAAATGTAGATGATTTTTGTGGGTTTATTTTATATCCTGCAAAATTTCTAAATTTATTATTGGTTACAGCTAGATTTTAGTTGATTGCCTGAGGTTCTTTAAGTATACCATCATATAATTTTCAAATAGTGTAGTTTTGTTTCCTCATAACCTAATCTTCTTCATTCAATTTCTTTTTCTTGTTTTAATGTCCTCACTAACATTTCTAATACAATATTGAATAATAGTGGTAGTAGAGTTCATGGTTGCTTCGCTCTTGGTCTTTCTAAGAAGGCTTGTAGTTTATACTCCTTGTTCTTGTTTTATATAGATTATACTTATTTTATATAGATTCTACTTATCTTTTTTTTAAGGAAAGCTCTTTATTCCTATGCATTTTTCATAGAAATGAGTGTTGTATATTGTCAAAAGCTTTTTCTGCTGAGATAATCATAAGGTTTTTTGTTTGTTTCTTTTGGTTTTATATATGGGCAATTATGCATAATGTTTTTCTAATATTGAATCAGTCCTACATTCCTGGTATAAATTAAATTCATACTGTATGGTTTCTGATGTATATGACTATAATCTTTTTGATAATATTTTATTTAAATGTCTGTATTATTATTCATTAAGGAAATTGGTCAGTAAATTTCTTCCTCTATTTTTGTTCTTTCTTGTTTAGATATCAAAATAATATTCATGTCAAGAAAGGAATTTAGTATGAATACTCCTTGTCTATTTTTCTTTTCTGAATAGGGTATTTTGTATTGGAATTGATTGCTCTTTAAATGTTTGGTAGAATTCATTTGTAAATCCATCTGGTCCAGGGTTTTTTTGTTTTTTCCTTTAAGTAGCTCATTGATGATTTATTCAATTTCTTTTTCTAAGATACGGTTATGTAAGTATTCTATTCTTCTGTTAATCTGGGCAATTTATATATTTTTTGGTAAATATCCTTCCATTTCACTTGTCAGATTTGTTAGCATAAAATTAGGCAAAATAGTACTGATAATTAATTTTTTCATTTTTCATTTCATTTTCATAATGGTAATTTAATTTTTTTCCTCTCAAATCAACAAATTGCTGATTTTTAAATTTTTTTCATAAAACAGTTCTGAATTTTATTTATTGATTCAATATATTTTTAATTTTATTACTCTCTCACTTGATTTTCAGAATTTCCAATTTGATGTTTAATTGGAGATTTTTATTTATCCATTTTCTTGCTTTTTTAAAAAAAATGAATGACTGATTTATTGATATTATCTTTTTCTGTTATATTGATGTAAGTTTTAGAGATTAAAAAAAATTCTCCCACTTATTACTTTGACTGCATTACATAAATTTTGTAATATTGTCTCATTGTTGTCATTCTTTTTAATAGAATTATTGTTTCTGTGATTTGTTCTTTGACATACTCAGTCTTTAGGATTATTTAGTTTCTAATTAAATTTTAATGCATACTTCCAAAACTCCTTTCAATGCAATTCTTTATTACATTATGGAATAAAAAGGGTGTATTTAATATTATTGCTTCTTTCCATTTGTATTTGAGGTTTTATGCTCTTATATATTGTTTGTTTTGATAGGGTTCTACATAGAGCTGAGAATAATATATGCTCCTTTTTATTCCCATCCAGTTTTCTGCAGAGGTCTATGATAACTAACTTTTCTAAAATCCTATTCATTTCTTTAATTTCTTTCTTGTTTATTTTATGGTTAGATTTATATAGTTCTTTGAGAGGAAATTTGAGATTCTCTAGTAATATAATTTTACTGTATATTTCCTCCTTTAACTCATTTAATTTTTCCATTAAGCATTTGGATGCTTTCCCATTTGGTACATATGTTTAGTATTGATATGGCACTTTTTAAGCAAAATATAATTTCTCTGATTATTCCTTTTAATTAGGTCTATTTTTTGTTTTTGCTTTGTGTGATATCATGATTGCTGCATGTGACTTGTTTTTCAGGAGATGGATGACAAATTCTGCCCCAGGCACTTATTTTTACTCTGAGTGTTTGTTTCTTTCTTTTTAAAAATATTATTTTATTCTTCCCAATTATATGTAACAACAATTTTGTTTGTTTGTTACATATTTGTTTGTTACAATGTTTGTTTTAGGTTTTGATTTCCAAATTTTATTTCTCCCTCACTCCCTACACCCTCTGAGACTGTAAGCAATCTGATATGTTATATATGTACAGTCATATGAAGCATATTTTCATATTAGTAATTTTGTGGGAGGAAGGGAGAGAGAGACTCACATACACACACAGACAGAGAGAGAGACAGAGAGACAGAGACAGAGAGATTGAGAATGAAAATGCTTTAGTCTACATACAGATACCATCAGTTATTTTCATTTTGCTTTTTCAAGTATATCTCTTACAAAGAACGTTGTTGGACTCTGGTTTCTAATCCATTCTGCTAGTCACTTCCATTTTATCAGTGAGTTCATCCCATTAACATTTATAGTCATGATTGCTATGTATTTACCTCCATCCCATTTTTTTCCTGTTTATCTTTCATTTTTACCCTTATACTTTATCTAAAGTCTTTTTTTGTGCTTCTGACCACTACCTCCCTTTGATCACCCCCTTCCATCTTGTTCCCTTCCCATTCTGCTTTTTTGTTGGGTAAGCTAAACTTCTAGAAAAAACTGAGTGTGTTATATCTATAGAACTATATATACACACATGTGTAAACAAAATATATGTGTGTACATATTATTCCCTCCCTTGAATTAATTTTCATGCAAGGGGTAAGCATTGCCTGCTATAACACCTTCTCCCAACTATAAAAGTTTTTAATTATGTACTTCTTTTATGTTGAGATAATTTTCCCCAATCTTATACTTCTTTCCCCTTTCTCCCAGTGAATCTCTTTTTCTCATCCCATCATTTTTTACATTGTCCTAAAATAATCATTTGACTCATTTGCAATCTGTGTTAAATTCTGTAATTGCCCTAATAATGATATTATTAGAAGTTTTATATATATATATATATATATATGCATATACATAATATTCCCATATAGAAGTGTAAACAGTTTAACTTAAATCACTTATGGTTCCTCTTTCATGTTTTCATTTTTATGTTTTAGACTTGCATTAGAATGAAAATTTTTCTATTCAGCTATGATCTTTTCTTGAAGGATTATATTCAGTTTTGCTGAATAAGTTATTTTTGGTTCTAATACTAGTCCTTTTGCCTTCCAGGATATCATTTTACAAGCCCTACACTATTTAAGGTGGGATCTACTAAATCTTGCATGAGCTTGACTATAGCTCTATGCTATTTGAATGGTTTCTTTCTGGCTGCTTAAAGTATTTTCCCTTTGACCTTGGAGCTCTTGAATTTGTCTATCATATTCTTTTTTTTAAACAAATGCTTTATTAACTTTGGGTTTACACCATTCATTTCTGCCAGATTTTGAGTTACAGTCTTTTCCCCATTTTTCCCCTACCCACCACCGCAGAATAGCAGTCCCACAAGATATTCCCTCATCTAGTCTCCTCTCTCCCATATCTTCTCCCATACCCCCTTTGACTTTACCATTAGGGCAAGGTGAATCTATGTGCCCCAATGCCTGCACATCTTATCTCCCAATTACATGCAAAACAGTATTAATAATAGTATTTATATATATTTGAAACATTTAATTTTAAAACTTCGAATTTCAGATCCATTCCCTTCCTCCCTTGTCACCCACTCCCTCTGGGAAGATAAGCAACTCAGTATGTGTTGTACATGTATAGCTATGCAAAACATTACCATAGTAGATATATTGTAAAAGACTGCTTATATTTCCCTCCCACCCATCTCACCTCCCACTTGGTCCATTCCCTACTTTGATCCTGTCCCTCTTCGAAAGTGGGTACTTCCAACCTCCCCTCCCCCCAAGAATGCCCTCCCATCCATCATCTCCCCTCTCATCCCCCTTCCCCCTATTCTGCTGCAGGTTGAGATATCCCATTTAGTATGTATGTCATTCTCTCTCTGAACCAAATTCAATGAGAATGTGGTTTTGCCTTTTTTGCCTTCCTATTCTCCTCCTCCCTTGCAACCACTTCCCCTTGCTTCTTCTACATGAGAGAGTTTACCCTACCCTGTCTTTCCCCATCTCCTCTTGCCACTTTCCTCTCTCACCTCATAATTCCATCCCTTGAGTATTCTCCCTTCCCAACAAATTCAACCTATGCCCTCTATCCATATACACACACATTCACATATGTATTCATATGACCACACACCCTTCTTCCATTATTTTCATAGTGAGAAAGATATCATCACTCACAGTTATTGTTTTTCCATATAGGAATGTAAATAGTTTAACTTTGATAAGTTCCTTTTGATTTCTTTTCCCTGATTACCTTCTCAAGCATCTCTTGCTTCTTGTGTCTGAATGTCAAATTTTCTATTCAACTCTGGTTTTTTCCTCAAGAATGCTTGAAAGTCCTCTATTCCACTGAGTAATCATATTTTCTCCTGAAACAAGATACTCAGTTTTGCTGGGTATGTGATTCTTGGTTTTAATCCCAGCTCTTTTGCCCTGTAGAATATCATATTCCATGCCCTTTGATCCCTCAGTATAGAAGCTGCCAGGTCCTGGGCTATTCTGATTGTGTTTCCACAATGTTTAAATTGTTTCTTCCTGGCTGCTTGTAGTATTTTCTCCTTGATCTGGGAATTCTGGAACCTGGCTATAATATTCCTGGGAGTTTTCTTTTTGAGATCTTTTTCAGGAGGTGATCTGTGGATTCTTTCAACCTCTATTTTGCCCTCTGGTTCTAAAACATCAGGGCAATTTTCCTTGAGAATTTCTTGAAGGATGATTGCTTTCTCATCACTGACTATCATATTCTTGAAAGTTTTCATTGTGGGATATCAGGTGGTGATTGGTGGATTTTTTCAATGTCTCTTTTACCCTACAGTTCTAGAATATTGAGCAGTTTTATAATCTCTTGACATATTATGTCTAGGTTACTTTTTTATTATAACTTTCAGATATTATAATAATTATTAAAATATGTCTCTTCAATCTATTTTCCAGGTGAGTTATTTTTCTGATGAGGTATTTCATATTTTCTTTTATCTTTTCATTCTTTTTGACTTTATTTTCATGTTTCTTAATGTCTCACAGAGTCATTAGCTTCGAGTTGTCCAATTCTATTTTTAAATAATATTTTAGTGAACTTTTTTACTTCTGTTTCCATTTATCCAGTTGTCTTTTTAAAATTTTTTCTTCAGCATTTTTGTGCCTATTTTTACCAAACTGTTGTCTTTTCATAATTTTCTTGTTACTCTCATTTTCTTACCAATTGCCCCCTCGTTACTCCTATTTGATTTTGTTTTTTAAAATATCTTTCCCATATTTTTATTAGGTTTTTGTCCAATTCACATTTTATTTTAGGCTTTGCTTGTAGCTATTTTGATTTAATTTTCTTCTGCTTTGAGTCTTGATCTTTGTCACCATAGTTGGTTTTTTTTCCTTGTTTGCTCATTTTTCCATGCTGTTTCTTGCCTTTAACTTTTTAATGTTATATTAAATTTGGCTTCTGTTGAGAAGGAATAGATGGGAACTATCACAAGCTTTAGTCTTGTGTGTGTGTGTGTGTGTGTGTGTGTGTGTGTGTGTGTGTGTGTGTGTGTGAGTTTGTGTGTGATTTTCTTTTTAAGCAATTGGGGTTAAATAACTTGCTCAAGGTTACACGGCTAGTCATTATTTATGTGTGGGTGCTCATTTTCTGAGGCCGGATTTGATCTTGGGTCATCCCATCTCTGAGGCCGGCACTCTTACTCACTGCGCTACCTAGCCACCCCTTTTAGGGCAATTGGGGTTAAGTAACTTGCCCAAGGTCACACGGCTAGGTTTTTGTTTGTGTGGGTTAAGTGTCTGCGGCCGGATCTGAACTCAGGTCCTTCTGACTCCAGGGCCGGAGCTCTACTCACTGCGCCACTTAGCTGCCCCGGGTGTGATTTTTTTTAAGAGTTAGTTCTGATAGTCTATAAATGTTCAGTGCTTATGAGGTGGAAAAACTAAGGAGAGGTGTAGCAACTCATTTACTGATCTATGCTTCAATATTTTCCTAGGGAGGGCCCCTAGGGCAGCTAGAAATGTTAGCTTTTCTCTTGGCCCTCGATCTGTGACAAGTGTTCCTTTCTATCCTGTGACTGTGAAATAGAACTGAGTATAGATAATGAAACAGGGTCCTGCCCCCAATGTTAGATCTGAGTCTCCTGTGATTTCTTTCTGATCACTTTGACCTCCTTACCTTCTCTGGTTTGGGACATCCTGATGTTGCTGCTATTGCTATCACAGCTGCCTCCAAGGCCTTCCTGGTGGTACTGCATGTTTTGCTTTGGGCCTGTCCTTTTTCAGTCACAGACCTCTCTTGCTGATCTACTAAATTTTCTTGGGCTAAAAACAAACAAAAATAAGTCTTACTCTGAACTATTTTTCATTCTATGGTTCTGGAATTTGATTTGATTTATGTTTCTAATGTTTTTTTTTTTTTAAGAGGGTAATGATTGGAGATTTCAGATAGATAACTGCATCTACTCTGCCATGTTGGCTTGGATCTTCCCTAAAATTTGATTTGAGTAAGAGCTTTTTTTTAAATCATTTTATGGCTGGATTTCCCAGAAGAAAGCCCATTTGACCTCTCTGAGATTCTTTCTGAAGATAGCATGACATGAGGGAAAGAACACTTGTGGTGGAGTCAGAGAACTTTGCTTCAAATTCAGATGTCTACTGTCTTTATGACTTTGGACAGAGTATTTCGCTGTAGTGGGTCTCATTTTCTTCATCCCTTATATAGAAGATTATACTAAATAACTTCTAATGTCAGTTAATGATTTAATAATGTAAACCAGAAATATCAAACACATAGTCAGAAACATGCAAGAGTCATTTAAACAGATTAAATTGTAACTGGGAAATATAAAATAAAAACACACTAAAAGGTAGATAATGTTAATATGTGGTTTTCAAGTCAAATTTCAGTCTGCAATTATCCTTATGCACAGTTTCATGGCTCACATTTCTATTTGACTTTGGCAACACTGATAACATGTAAAGCACTTTGCAAATTTTAAAATACTAGTTAGTAGCAGCAGCAGCAACAGTCATTGTAGTAGAAGTAATAGTAGTTGCAGTCATCTTCATTACTGTCATCATATTAGTAGAATAACAATATCCCTTATCACCCTAAATTCTTATACTATGATATGTGGAGTATAGATGATTACCCAAGATTGTAATGTAAATTAAAGGATAAAAGGACATAATGCCTTGAAGTTTTGGACCAAGAATTCAGGGAGAGTGAGGATATATTGAATGGAATTAGAAAACTATTTTCACATGAAAGATCACAAATTCCATTTCAGATAATCGAGTTGAAGGTAAAAATGGGACATTCAAAGAAGGACAGCAAGTTTGATATGTGCTAGGAAGACATAGCAGTAAGGTGATCTACAAGGCATTTTACAGAATTTCATACTTTGGAGTCAATCTTACTGACCATTAGGCTGTGATTGCGTGATCTGGGTAGAGCAGATGGGAAGATGAAAGACTGTGAATAATATAAAACCATCAAAATTTCTTTGAAATACCACATTTATAGTGATTTACTTTTATTTTATATTATTTTTGATAGTCTAAGCTTTTGTTGGCATTTGGGGAGTATATAGATAGAGATACATACACATAGACACACAAGACAAGTAGGGATGGGATGCTTTCCATATAGAAAACAGGATGGATAACCTACATTGCCTTCAAGGGGATAGAAAAAGGGAGGGAGATAGAAGGACAAGTAGTAGATATTTGGCTCAAATAGAAAGCCCTAACCTGGCAAAGCAGCACATAGGCTTTTCTGTTGTTTTCTTCCTTAATACTTAGCTAACCGAGGCAGTATGGCAAGTCCTTTGTCTGACTGTTCTTTACTGGTTGTGTGACTATGACAAGTCATATACCTTCCCAGGACTTCTGGCTGCTCAAGACTTAAGTTGCAAAACAGGTGCTGATCTAAATTAGCAATTTCCTCCCTAGAAAATCACAGGTCTTGTCCACTCTAATGCTTAGCCTGCTGATGTAGATGTCCCACTCTTTACCTTCAATAGGTCAGTTAATCCAAATTATTTTCTTTTTCCCCAGCTCTGTCCTTGGTCTCCAATCAGGTCAGGCAGTGACCAGATTGGACAAGTAGAAAAGCCCCTATCATCAATACTGATAAGTACACAGTATTTTGAAGTAGAACTTATAATAAAAAAAGAATATAAATAGTGAGTATGTTGTAGAGTCAAAATAATATATTATGTAGTCATTGGACATTAGCCTTAATATTCAATTGAGTTTTAAAGAAATATGTGCAGTGAAAGGTAGCTATAGCTGACATTACCTGCCTAAGATTTTTGAAACAATTCTGTTTACTTAAATCACCATAGAGATAAAAAGTAGAACTGTATGTAGTAGAGAGGAGGAGGGTTTAGATTTTGAAAATCCAGTATTTTACAAGAATATTTTAAACCTTATCTTCATCAAGATTTTATTCTCCAGTTAAACTTTTTTAACACTTGATCTAAAAATATATTTGAATTAAAACTCTAAGGCAAAACTAAAGACATTTCAACTTGTGAATGTTTTAATAGCGCCAGTGTACATGTATACATACAATTTGTATTTTCTCTAAGGCAGAACTTCAGACAAATCACATGCATTTGACCAGAGATGCAATCTCTTATTTGTTTGTATAAGAAAATACAATGAATATATATACATATATATATACATATATACATACACATATACGTGCATACATTTTATGTCTATATACCGAGTACATATGTGATATCACCATGACTAGAATGCAGTTTTTTAAAAAGAAAATTTGATCCCATTTATATTGAAGCACATATAGCAATTATGGTACATGATCCAAATGTTTATGACACATTCTTTTGTAGGAGAGATGTTAGGAGGTGAGTGGGAGAGGGAGGAGAGATTTTGTGGCCATTATCTGATACAGAAATAGTATGATATGAAATTAAAGGATTTGACATTAGAGTGAATACAGTGATTTACTACTATAGTTGACTGACCTTAAATAAATCATCATCTTCCTTGGTTGCTTTCCTCATCTGTAACTTTATTGATTCCAATTTCATAAAGTAACCAGAGCCCTGCAGCCTCTGGGAATCCTTTAGGATGCCAAGTTTCTTTCCTATAGCTTCCCTTTATATGAACCCCACATTTCTAACCAAGCTGGTCTACTAACTATTCTCCTAACTTGCCAATGATTTCCTGTTTCTGGACTTTTGCAAAGGTTGCCTCCATTTCCTGGAATACAAGCCCCTGATATTTACTGAATTAAATGTTTGTTGAATAAATCTTTTGTGAATGTTTTTGAGTACATAATATTTGTCATTCTTGGTTGATTCTTCCTGTTCTTGCTTTATGTCATCTCATAGTATTGCCTTTTGTTATTTGTTGACTCATAGTGTTAAACTTCAATGTAGGTATGG
>WOXC01010082.1:242500-294602 GCA_011680675.1 Gymnobelideus leadbeateri | reverse complement strand
GAGTGCATACTTAATTAAAGCAGAGAGAAGGGAGGTCAGTGAATTGGACATGCAATTGAAAAAGCTAGAAAAAGAACAAATTGAAAATCCCCAATTTAGTACTAAATTAGAAACACTGAAAACCAAAGGTGAGATTAATAAAATTGAAATTAAGAAAACCATTGAATTAATAAATAAAACCAAGAGCTGGTTTTATGAAAAAATCAACAAAATTGATAGACCCTTAGTCAATATGATAAAAAAAAAGAAAGAAGAAAACCAAATTATGAGTATCAAAAATAAAAAGGGTGAATCTACCTCTAATGAAGAGGAAATCAAAAAATAATGAGGAATTATTTTTCCCAATTGTATGCACATAAATATGACAATCTTAGTGAAATGGATGAATATTTACAAAATCACAAATTGCCCAGATTAACTGAAGAGGAAGTGAATTACCTAAATAACCCCATCTCAGAAAAAGAAATCAAACAAGCCATCAATGAACTCCCTAGGAAAAAATCTCCAGGGCCAGATGGGTTCACTAGTGAATTCTATCAAACATTTAAAGAACAATTGATTCCAATACTCTACAAACTATTTGGGAAAATTAGTGAAGAAGGAGTCCTACCAAACTCTTTCTATGACACAAATATGGTACTGATTCCTAAATCAGGAAGAGATAAAACAGAGAAAGAAAATTATAGACCAATCTCCTCATGAATTTAGATGCAAAAATTCTAAATAAAATATTAGCCAAAAGACTCCAACAACTTATCACAAAAATAATACACCCTGATCAGGTAGGATTCAATCCAGGAATGCAAGGATGGTTTAATATTAGGAAAACCATCAATATAATTGAGCATATCAACAACAAAACTAGCAAAAATCACATGATCATCTCAATAGATGCAGAAAAGGCTTTTGACAAAGTACAACATCAATTCCTATTAAAAACACTAGAAAGTATAGGAATAAATGGAGCCTTCCTTAAAATAGTTGCTAGCATCTATCTAAAACCATCAGCAAGTATTATATGCAATGGGGATAAACTAGAAGCCTTTCCAATAAGATCAGGGGTGAAACAAGGGTGTCCACTATCACCCCTCTTATTCAATCTGGTACTTGAAACGTTAGCAGTAGCAATTAGAGAAGAAAAAGAAATCAAAGGAATCAAATTAGGCAAAGAAGTGACCAAGCTGTCACTCTTTGCAGATGATATGATGATATACTTAGAGAATCCTAGAGAATCAAGTAAAAAATTACTTGAGACAATAAATAAATTTGGCAAAGTTGCAGGATATAAAATAAACCCACATAAATCCTCAGCATTCCTGTACATCTCTAATAAAACTCAACAGCAAGAGATAGAAAGAGAAATCCCATTTAAAGTCACTGTAGACATTATAAAATATTTGGGAATATACTTGCCAAAACAAACCCAGAATCTATATGATCAAAACTACAAAACACTTCTCACACAAATAAAAACAGATCTAAATAGTTGGAAAAATATCAATTGCTCGTGGCTGGGTCGAGCTAATATAATAAAAATGACAATTTTACCCAAACTAAATTATATATTTAGTGCCATTCCAATCAATCTACCAAAAAACTACTTTGTAGAGTTAGACAAAATAATAACAAAATTTATTTGGAAAAACAAACGGTCTAGAATATCAAGGGAATTAATGAAAAGAAATGCTAGGGAAGGTGGACTAGCTATGCCAGATCTTAATCTGTATTATACAGCAGCAGTCATCAAAACTGCTTGGTACTGGCAGAGGTGTAGAGTAGTGGATCAATGGAATAGATTAGGTGCAGGAGACCCAGCAGTTAATGAATATAGCAATCTATTGTTCGATAAACCCAAAGACCCCAGTTTTTGGGATAAGAATGCACTATTTGACAAAAACTGCTGGGAAAACTGGAATACAGTATGGCAGAAACCGGGCATAGATCACTATCTAACACCATATACCAAAATCAAGTCTAAATGGGTGCATGATCTAGGTGTAAAGGATGATACTGTAAGCAATTTGGGAAAGCAAGGAATAGTTTACCTGACAGATCTGTGGAGAGGGGAAGACTTTAGGACCAAACAAGAATTAGAGAGCATTATAAATGCAAAATGGATAATTTTGATTACATTAAATTGAAAAGCTTCTGTACAAACAAAGCCAATGTAACCAAGATCAAGAGGGAGGTGGGAAATTGGGAAAGAATTTTACAACCTATGTCTCTGATAAAGGACTCATTTCTAAAATATACAGAGAATTGAGTCAAATCTATAAGAATACAAGTCATCCCCCAATTGATAAATGGTCAAAGGATATGAACAGGCAGTTTTCAGAGAAAGAAATTAAAGATATCTATAAGCATATGAAGAATGCTCTAAATCACTATTGATTAGAGAAATGCAAATCAAAACAACTCTGAGATACCACATCTCTCCAGTCAGATTGGCTAAGATGACAAAACAAGAAAGTGACAAATGCTGGAGAGGATGTGGGCAAATTGGAACGCTAGTACATTGCTGGTGGAGTTGTGAACTTATCCAACCATTCTGGAGAGCAATCTGGAATTATGCCCAAAGGATTATAAATAATTTCATACCCTTTGACCCAGCCATACTACTCCTAGGGTTATATCCCAAAGAGATCATAGTAGTGGGAGGAAGAACCATATGTACAAAAATATTTTTAGCAGCCCTTTTTGTGGTTGCAAAGAATTGGAAACTAAAGGAGTGCCCATCAATTGGGGAATGGCTAAACAAGTTGTGGTATATGAATGTAATGGAATTTTATTGTGCTATAAGAAACGAGAAGGTGACGGATTTCATAATTACCTGGAGAGACTTATACAAACTGATGCTGAGTGAGAAGAGTAGAATCTGAAGAAATTTGTATACAATCACAGACATACCATATCTGTGACGACCAACTATGACAGACTGGATTCTTTTCAGCAATGCAGTGATATAAGTTAATCCCTAATGACTCAAGAAAGTGAGAAATGTGCCATCCAGAGATATAACTAGAAAGAACTGAGCCTGAATCCTGATGGAAGCAAACTAAATGATCTTGTTCTTCTCATTGTTTGGTTTTACTTCTTCCTTACCATCTTTCATCCCACCTAGTACAATATGCCTTTGTAATTGGAATAATGTTTAATATGAATGCATTTGCAGACCCTATATTGTACTATATGATGTCATGAGGGGAGGGGGGAGGGAAGTAAAGGAAATTTGAAAATCAAGGAACTATGGAATTGAATCTTGTTAACTGAAACTAAACTAATAAATTAATTTAAAAAAAAATAGATTAACTCAAATGGCAAAAGAGGCTCAGAAAGCCAATGAGGAAAAGAATGTCTTAAAAAGCCAAATTTGCCAGATGAAAAAAAATTTTAAAAGCTCACTGAAGAGAATCAAGAGTATATTTTCAAATCAAGGAAGGTTCTCAGAGTCTCTTGAGCTTATCAAAGGGCCTAGGGGCAGGGAAGATCTTTAAATTTGCATTTCCATTACAGTGGAAAAACTGGGTGTCAACAGAACTTTGCAACAATATAACAGGGATAAGAGAAAAACTTTACACATAAAACAATAGCTTAGGGTGGGGGCTTGCCATCCTTTCCCCCTCAAACAAATTGGTCTCAAAATCTTGGGGTAAGGGGTGAAGGTCTCTTCTCCAAAGCTACTTCAAGCTAAAATTGGACATGGAGCTGTCCCTGCCCCAAGAGGTCCCATTCAAGAGTTCATTTCTTCAGCTGTTATCGAGCACTTGGTCAATGCCAGGTCTAGAAGATCCCATGCAAAAAATCAGTTCTATAGCTGGCATCTGGAGCTCAGTTGACACAAGGTCCAAAGGTGGCACATCACAGTCGTGGACAGGAGGTGACATCCAGCTTAAGTTATCAGTCATCTGCAGGTGGAGGGTACCAATACAGCAGAAAACAAATCTTGAAAACAAGTTTAACAGGCAAAAAGTCAAAAAGAAACAAATATAGGGTCAGCTGTGCCTCTGGAGTCCATGAACTCACTACCATACCCTCATTTATGGCAGAATACATGGGTTAAGGGTACAATTTCACAATCATCTTTTCCTGAATAAACAACAGCTACAGAATTGTCTTTCTCATGTACTATAATCTCTGCAGCCTTTGGAACATCATCTGGTTTCCACTTTACCCATACTTTAGCTCTCAATTTTATTCTATTAGGGGAACCAAATTCTTTAGTTGCTCTGATAGGTATTTCAGAAGGAGGGTCAGTTTTCACAAGTGGTATTGTTTCAAAAGGAATAATAATCATTTGAACTATTCTATCATTTTTACAAAACTGTATGTGTTCTTCACCCAAATTTTATAATTTACAATAATTTTTCCTTAATAATTAGAATCTATTTCTCCAGCCAATACATGTATGCCTTGAACTGCTAAACTTGATTTAGGTAATATCTGTCCAAAATGATTTTTAGGGATTTTCATACATATCCCTGTAGAGATGTTTCTTATTTCTTTTCTATCTAACCAAAAGTCTTCTAAAATGTAATGAGAATGGGAATTTGATGATTTTCCCTGCCCCTTAATAAACCTAGGGGGGAGTTTGAAGACCTCCCCTGCTTTGAAAGTAAACTCTGCCCCATAATAGGCTGACTGTAATCACACAGAGCCTGTGATGGAGGGAATTTGCTAAAGGGTGGAGCAGAGACCACAGGAAGCTTCCCTGCAGTAAAGATAAACTCTATCCCCTAATAGCCTGAATATAGACACATGGAGCCTGTGGTGGGAGGAGTTTCCTAAAGGGAAGCAGAACCCATAGAAAGCTGGTCAGAGCTAGTGAAAAGGTGGGGAAGAGAGGACACTCAGGCAAGGAGATAGAGAGGTCTGTGAGTAAATATTGATGTTGTATTTGTTTGTTGGAAGGCTGAAGGATGCTGTGGCTCTCAATGTTATTATGGCTTCTGAATATCTTTGGTATTATGATGGAATTGTCTTACTAGTTTTGGGATTGGGTTTTCTGGTGTTTAAATAAATGCTTCAGTTCTATCCTCTATCTGGAGAGTAGTCTGGTATGTTTTGTGATCTAACGTCATGCGATACTAATAGTCATAGTCTTTAATGTGATTGTGGGTGCTAAAAATATTTCATTCATGCTACAACTACTTTTCCAGATAGTACATGTCACTCTTTTCATGCACAGTATGTTTCCACCACCTTGACTATTAGCTCTTATCCAAACTGGGAACTCCATCTTCACAGTTTTGCACAGACTGTCCTACATGCCTTGAATGCACTCCTTCCAACTTTAGGTTCTTAGAATGACTAGTTTCCTTAAAGGTGCAAATCAGGTATTTGTCCTTAAGTAAGCAGCCTTGTACAATATATCTACTATGATAATGTTTTGCATAGCTAGACATGTACAACATATACTGAATTACTTATCTCCCCAGAGGGAATGGGTGACAAGGGAAGAAGGAAATGGATCTGAAAGTCGAGGTCTTGACATTAAATGTTTCAAATATATATAAATACTATTATTAATACTCTTTTGCTTATAATTGGGAGATAAGATGTGCAGGCATTGGGACACAAAGATTCACCTTCCTCTAATGGAAAAGTCGAAGAGGGTATGGGAGAAGGTATGGGAGAGAGCAGATTGGAGGAAACGATACCTTGTGGGACTGCTATTCTGGGAGGTTGGGTAGGGGAATAACAGGGGGAAAATGATTGTAACTCAAAATCTGGCGGAAATGAATGATGTAAAACAGAAGTTAATAAAGCATTTGTTTAATAAAAAAAAAGAAAGAGTTTTGTAATTCCAGAGTTGTTAGTCTTCTCTCCCCCCTCAAATTATTTTGTATTTGCTTATTTATATACATGCTTTTATTTGCCTACTTAAGCTTTGAAAATAGAATTTTTTTATCCTCAACACAAATAGTACTGTACTTCATACATTGGGAGATTCTTATTAAAAATGTTTGTTGACTCAAATTGAATGTCCAGAAGAAATTGTCTTCCACTGAAGATGTTCAGACAGAGACAGTGGTTGTTTATTGAGGAATTTGCACTAGAACAGAACTTGCACATAGTAGTGGTGCTAAATAAATTCTTATTGGATTTAATGTCACACAGCGGGTTATATTACATGACATCTAAGGCTCCTTTCAACTATATGGTCTATGCAAATGAATTGTTCTTTTAGCTTCAAGTAAATATTAACTCCAAACATTTATGCCTTAAATCTCTTTTACTTTGAAATTAGAAAGGGAACAAAATTTAAAATTATTTTTCAGGTGATTTCAGAAATTGTAATAAAAGAGAATATTTCCCCTAATTCTATCATTGTAATGATGTGTACATGGTGACAAGATGCAGTAAAAGAGTCTCTGCAAGTTTCTCATCAAAGTTTTTGTTCTCCTCTATGACTGTTTATCTTGGAATAGATTGCAAAATGTGATGAGCATGCTGTCCTTCGGCTTCCCTTTCCATCATTGCAGAATTATTTCAGAAATTATTACAGTGCTTTCCCCATCGACAGTGAATTGCACTTGGTGTGCTTTCTTTTTAAATTTCCTGGAATTGATAACTATGAAATGCAATGGAATCACTGGTTAATATTCACATATGCATTACTTTAGCAACAGTCTAAATAAAAATAAACAAACTTTCATTTTATTTTGTTCTTTATTCAGGTTTGTATTAGTAATGACAATATAATCCTTTGAGATCATAGGAATAGCATTCAGAGCTGAAACTGGAAGCATTTATATTTTAATGAAGTACAGATGATTTCCAGGTGGCTAAGTCATGTCTACTTCGGGCTTCTTATGTCACCACAGATAGTGAAGATTTAGCTACAAGTGTAACTATCCCATCTTTCACCTTTAATTTAATCTATTTGTCTTTAAATGTGACTTATTCCATCCCTCTAACTTCCCACTCCACTTCCTCTAATCAAAAAATGACATGGTACAGTGGACAGGGGGCTGGATTTGGAGTTGGGAAGATGACAGTTCAAATCCCATATCAGATACTAGCTTTGGGACCCTTAGCAGGTGTCTAAGCATTTTTAGTCTCAATTTCCTTATTTGTAAAATAATCAAGTTGCATTCAATGGCTTCTAAGGTCCTCTTCCAATTCTAAATTTATGATCCTATGAGTAAGATCTCTCTCTCTCTTCTTTTCTCATGGAAGAAGGAAGGAATATCCCACCACCCAGAAAATGTTAGATCTGTGGTTAGCTCCTGAGATAATCATTGTACCTTTTGATTGGTACTCATTTTCATTTGATTTTGACTGTCTAAACCTTTCAGTAATTTACATAAGTCCTAGAGAGACTTGTTGAACTTGGGTCAAAGATATTCATGGAGTCTGAGGAAAGAGGATGGGAATCTTTGTTTTGGAGTATTTTATAAGATTATATTATTATTACAGATGATTATAAGATAGCATATTTTTCAAAACTTGTCCCATGATGCTTTATGGGTTTATGTGACTACATGTGTAGAAAGAAGTATGTGAATACATATGTACTTACTGGATTTAACAATATAATACATTTGCACCTTAAGTTGTTGGTTTAATAAGGATATTTCTCTGGTTGCCACTATAAACCACCCAGCTACAAACTGACCAGGGTCCCAATGCAAACTTGCAGGTTCAACTAAGACTCACTTGTCTGGTTCAGTTTGTTGACTACTGATAGGCATAGCCAAAGATCATTCATTCCTGGGTGTAAATTAGAGCAAACCAATTGATGCATCAAATATCTGTAAGGTACATCCCTCAAAATCTATTAAGCACAAGAATCTGTGCTTGACACTACCATGAACTCTAATGAAACTTTAAATGATAGTAAGAAGGAAATTTTAAACATATCTAATTACATTAATGGGAAGTAGGGATGAAGGTTGATATTTTCACAAAAATATCAAACTGATTAGTACTTTTTAATCCATGTCATCTGAAATGCAGACCCAGGACCTCTTAGTGATTTATCCTGACTCTCTTTTGATTCAGTAGGCAGACTAGAAGGAAAAAATAACTTCTGAAGTTTTGACCTTTTTAAAGTACTCTGAAAGTGCACTTTAAAAAAATGCATGTAATGCTTTTTTTCCTTTCTATTTGCATCAGGGAAAATGAATGGGGGGCAGAATTTTCCACTATCTAGGCTCTCTGTTGTGTTTGCCAACCATTCCCAGGAAAGGAAGGAGACATTATAAAATCATCTCCCAAAGTTTGACTTATTACATATTTCCCACATACAACCTTGTGCTAAACTTAAAAAAGAAAGTTCACAGCTTACATAAAGGAACTCATGTGATTGAGATAAAATGAAGCTTGACATAGATCAATTCAGACCAAAGGATAGTTAACCTGTGTCCCTAGGAAAAATTGTGTAACAACTATAGTTTGGAGGGAAGATTGCTACTTCCTTTCTCAGTAAACAATGTGGAAATATTTTAATATTTAAATAGTAAGTTTCAACTAAAAATTGTCATATTTTACATATGATTTTGCTATTGAATTTTTCTGCACAGTGGCATTTAATATTAAATGATGGCATTTAATGTTAATATGTTGAGATCATGTAAAAATGATGAGTATGAGGAATAGAGTAACATAGATCATAGCTCTAGAACTGGAAAGGACATTAGTGTTCCTTATTTTACAAACAAGGAAATCGAGGCTAAAAAGGCTTAGCAACATGTTCAGGGTCCCAAAGTTAATAATCTGATATGGGATTTGAACTGTCATCTTCCTAACTCCAAATCCAGCACTCTATCCACTCTACCATGTCATTTTTTGATTAGAGGGAGTGGAGTGGGAAGTTAGAGGGATGGAATCAGTCACATTTAAAGACAAACATATACATGTTTCTACACATGCAGTTACCTAAACCAATCAAGGCACCCCATTCCCATTTTACAAAGGAGGAAACTGAGAACTGAAAAAGTTAGATTACATCCAGGGCCATTCAGCTGACAGATGTGAGACATGATTTCCAAATATGGTTCCTCAGGTTCCCTCCAAACAAGTCAGATGAATTCCCATAATGCCTGGCAAAAGGTATATAGTAAGTGTGGTGGTGGTGGGTTTTTTGTTGTTGTTGTTGTTGTCATTGTTGTTCGTTTGTTTTTAAGTGAGTGGCATAATTTTAAATTGCAGCAGGTCATTATTGTTCCCTTTCCCTCTCTGGAAAAATGCAAAGCACATAAGTTACCTGAAAAGCTACCAAATAATGGCTGAATGCCCTTGGGGTAGTCCCACTTTAAAATAAGACTGGTTAACGTAAATATGTGTTGATTAAACTCTTGTTCATTTATTCATGGTGAAGAGGTAAGAGGGAATCACTTCATGCCTTATGCACAGCTATGTGCTACAGCAGCAGAGTCTATTGCCACTGCCAAGAGGAAGAAGTCCTGGGGCAACAGAAGCACAAACCCATGACAGTATCTAATCAGCCCTGAAATAACTTGACTGAGACTAAGTCTAGCAGTTACCTATCATCAACAGAACTGAATAGGCATGACCTGAATGGCTCAGGTGAATGAAGGATGCAATGCTACAGACTGAAAGATGTCTGGCAAATGACCTAGCTGGAGTCATGATTTTTATCAGCTGTCACCCCTGCCTTAACGACCATATCTCTCAATAATGGAAATATCTAGTAGTAAACTTCACAAATCCATAGGCTGTGGGAATGGGAAGAGATCTTAGAGATCTCCTAATCCACTCCAGTATATTTTACAAAACAGAAAATAGTAATCCCGAGGTGCCCAAGGTCATAAACAAATTAATATAGCTTTGATACTCAAAACCAGGTCTTCTCATGCTAGGTTCAATTCTATTTCTTTTCTATCAGGCTGAGTAGAAACAGCCTCCTCTCTCAACTTAACAGAAAAAGTAATTGTGGACTGTCACTCTATGTGATCCCATATAGTTATGATGCTCATACAGGATTTTGCTTTGTGATCACAAGGATTTATCCCCTTAATGTCTTAAACTCCTTTCACAGCTACCTCTTTGTAGAAGACTGTCTTTCTCCATTTGTTTTTAAACCTGTTTTTAAAACACAGATACTTTCACAAAGAATGCATGTTCACAAGCCATGTCTTTGTATCCCTCTGTAGAATAGAGACCCCAAGGGAGATGGGCTCAATGGTTATGGTTTTCTGTGCAGAGCACAAAATATGGTATTATGCATGCTTCGAAAGAGAGATAGCACAACAAAAGGGGAAAACCACAAGAAAGAAAAACAAACAAACAAAAAAGAGAGACATAGCTCAGAGCATATCCAGGGAAGAGCAAAAAGCATAGTTGTTATCTAAAGCATAACAACCAGAAATTCTACCCAACATAAGACTTTTTCTGTGCTAATTTCATAATATAGATAAGTAGTATTATTACCAATAATATAAGTCACTGATAGATCAAGTTTGACATTGAATCAAAAGAAGAAAACCAAGAGTAGGTTTATTCTTGATTTGTTCTTATTACGTGTCAGGACACTGAGTGATGCCATCCATTGTCATAGGATTAAAATTGTCATTCAATAATCCCCCAATATATAATTTTTGCCTGCCTACTTTTGGACTTGTTCAGACTTGTGAAGTATTTTAATACTGGACTAAATGTTTGAATGTTAAAGGAAGATAAATTTGGTAAAGGTCAGAGATCAAGAGCTGGAAGGGACCTTAAAAGTCATCTAGTATAACTCTTTATTTTACAGATGAGGGAACAGTTATATGGTAGTAAAGTGACCTACTCAAGGTCACCTAAGCGGGAACATCAGAGGCTATAGGTCTTCTGACTCTGAACATCATACCAAGTTGCTTTCCATATTTCTCCCTTATGATTTTAAATGCCACTGACAACCTGTCCCACAATCCAAGGCAAGCACCTTCGAGTAGCCTTGACTTTCTAATCTTTACACTGGATAACTTAGTGGTAAGAATCTTGCTTCTTTCACTACAACAGGATTTGACCTTTCCTCTTCATCTCCATAACCATTTCTTTAATACAAGCACCAATCATTCTTTATCCTGGCAACTGAAATATTCTCACAGGCATCCCCCACTTCTATCACTGAATCTTTATCATCCTTTCTTTATCATCCCTTCCAAAGTTATGCTCTTCACCTAGGTCTTTCTGATATAATTAGTACCACAACAATTGCAACAAAAGCAATCCTGATTGATATTTAATATTGACAAAACAACCACAGTAGGCATTCAATGTCCCTTTTTATACTCTGAGGCATCTTTGAAACTGTTTGATTTCTAAAAGTCGGGTAATATCTACCCAGTAACTGGAAGCATCTTAAGTCATGTAGTGAAAATATTATAATACTAGGGGGACTCTTAACTAAGCCTACTGCTGGCATTAGAATAATATGCTTAATTTGCAACTTTATTTATTGGCACTGTACCAGCAATCAGTCAACAAGTATTAACAGTGCCCACAGGGTGTAATGGCATATCTGTACTGTATCTGCTGCTGGAAACATATGTAGAGTTTCCAAACCATGTGCATTGTTCTTCTTCAGTCTAACAATGTAGACATTTCCTTGAAGAGACATGCAAAAGCAAAGATCAACGCGACATGTTTAAACTTGATGATTTGTGTCTTGTTTCTGTTTGCATGGCAAAATCTATCTTAGAGTAAAATATTTCAAATATGTATGGAAGGCATTTTGCTTTCAATGCTGAGAGAAAGCTTTGTAATCTTCAAAACCTTTGAGAAATATCAACAGACATGCACAACCAGGTGCCTTGGATTTGTAATGTTCCCATTTCTCAAAGAAGAAAACAGATATAAAAGTTAAGTCATATACCTTAGGTGTCAGAGCTAATTATAACTCTGGCTAACCCAAATCAAAGTATACTTCACAGAACTTCTAGAATGGTAATTATCCCATAATAATTTTTCAATTTGAGTATCTATTGGATCCACAATGAAATGAAAGATTAGTACAGAAATGTCTTCTATTGGTTCTATTCAGAAAGGAAATATAATGAATTAGAAAAAAGAACCATAATAAACTTGGAGTTAAGACACTGATTTTTAGCCTAATTCCACCAAAATACTCAAAAACTAAATGACCTGGGACAAATCATTTAGATTTCCTGGGCTCCTTTTCCTCATGTACATAATGAAGGGTTTGAATTAAAACTTCTCTAATGTTGCTGTTATGAAAGGCAGCAGTGTATTTGACCTGAATTTAAGACCTGCTTCTAACATACTAGCTGTGTATCCCCAAAAAAGTTTTTTGGGCTCTCAGTACCTCAGGTAACTCTTTAAGACTATAAATTTCAGGGAAGGTACTAATCTACATTGATAGAGGATGTTTCCTAATATAGAGTTAGCTACACTGATGAAATTAAAAAAAAAAAGTTTAGCCCTCCTTTCCCAGCCAAAAAAAAAAAATGCTTTCCTATCAGTTCTAACATTCTTCAATTCAAAAAAATATTTAAAAAAAATATATAGAGGAAAACTCCCTGTGCTCCCCCCATAACCACCTCAAATACCTATAAAAATGACTGTAAAAATACTTTAGAGCTACAGAACCGACAAAGTGAGAGAGAAACCTCCCGCTGAAGGCAGCCCAGCAGGCAAGCAGGCAGGAAGGGTCTATCCCAGCACATCCAGGTGTGAGCCCACAGTTTTAGCCTCAGGGTAGTTCCAACCCTGGAGCAAGACTTCAGGAGAGTGGATCACCAGCAGCTGTGGCAGTTTCCAGATTTATCAATCCATAAATGCCAAAGACAAAGTGAGAGGTCAGTGGACTTTGGGAACAGGGGGTCCAGGAGTGTGGTCCAGCCTCTGCCCCTGGAGGGAGAAGCAGCTGAAGCACAGCAGGCACCACCACATGGCTGCTTCAGAGCTCCTGGCCTGTAAATTGTAGGGGGACCAAGCATCCAGTCTCAGGGGTAATTACTCTTGCTTTAACCTGCTTAGATATGGGTCACTGCTTAGATATGGATCACTGTCTAGGGTGGAGGTCCTGGGGAGAGTGACCAGGTTCCAGAGCTGGTGGGGGGTTCAGAGAGAGCACCCAACTAATAGCTCCAGCAATTGTGAAAAACCCAGCAATTTGGGACAAAGCTCTCCTCTCTGAAAGTAGAGTTCTACTGTGGCAAAAAGCTAAAAATTCAAGTAATTGAGTGGCAACATGAGCAAGTAAAGGAAGCAAAGCAAGGAAAGCAGTTGAACTTTAGATTCCTTTTTGGGGGACAAAATAAGCATGGAATAGGAGGAAGACAATGAAGTTAGAACTCTATACCAAAAGCTTCCAAAAAAAAAATAAGAACTTCTTAGAGGCCAGAGAGGACCTTAAGAAGGATTTTGAAAAAAAAATAAGAGAAGTGGAGGAAAAATTGGGAAAAGAAATGAGAATGATTCAAGAAAATCATGAAAAGCAAGTCAACAACCTGACTGAAGAAAATAACACCTTAAAAAATAGATCAACTCAAATGGCAGAAGAGGCTCAAAAAGCCAATGAGGAGAAGAATGCCTTAAAAAGCCAAATTTGCCAAATGGACAAAGAATCTCAAAAATTCATTGAAGAGAATAATTCCTTCAGAATTAGACTGGAGCAAATGGAAGCTAGTGATTTTATGAGAAATCAAGATACTATTAAATAGATCCAGACAAATGAAAAAATATAAGACAATGTAAAATATATCATGGGAAAAACCACTGACCTGGAAAATAGATCCAGGAGAGATAATTTAAAAATTATTGCACTACCTGAAAGCCATGATGAAAAAAAGAACCTAGAAATCATTCTTTAAGAAATTCTCAAGGAAAATTGCCCTTATGATTAAGAACCAGAGGGCAAAATAGAGGTTGAAAGAATCCACCAATCACCTCTTGAAAAAGATCCCCAGAAGAAAACTCATAGGAATACTATAGCCAGGTTCTGGATTTCCCAGATCAAGGAGAAAATATTATAATCAGCCAAGAAGAAACAATTTGAATATTGTGGAAACACAATCAGGATAACACAGGATCTGGCAGCTTCTACACTGAGGGATTGAAGGATTTGGAATACGATATTCAGGAGGTCAAAGGAGCTGGGATTAAAACCAAGAATCACCTACCCAGCAAAACTGAGTATCATGTTTCAGAGGAAAATATGATCATTCAATGAAATAGAGGACTTTCAAACATTCTTGTTGAAAAAACCAGAGTTGAATAGAAAATTTGACATTCAGATACAAGAAGCAAGAGAAGCATTAGAAGGTTAACAGGGAAAAGAAATCATAAGGAACATATCAAAGTTGAACTATTTACATTCCTACATGGAAAAATGATAATTGTAACTTATGAAACTTTTCTCAGTATGAGAATAGTTGAAGGGAATATAAAGTTTTACATATGTATATATATACATATATATATATATATAATACACATACATATGGATGTCTATATAAGAGGGCATATGTGCATATGAATATATATGTCAGTGTGTGTATATATGTGTACAGCTATACATAGACAGAGGGCACAGGATCAAGTGACTAGGAAGGGATGATACTTAAAAGGTGAAATTGAGAGTGAGAGAGGACTATAATGAGAGGAGATGGGGAGAGATGGAATGGGGTAAATTATCTCATATAGAAGAGGTAAGGGAAAACTGTTACAATGGATGGGAATAACAGCAAGGCAAAAGGGAATGGATCAACCTTAATGTCGTTGAATTTTGCTTAGGGAGAAAATGACATACACAATAAATAGGGTATTTCACCCCACTGGAGAGTAGGGTGAAAGGGGATGAGAGACGGGATGATGGAGGGGAGGGCATGTTTGAAGGGGGAGGAAAATTAGAAGCACACACTTTTGAAAAGGGACAGGATCAAAGTATATATATATATATCAGGCAAACTCTTGCTGCTAGGCAGTTTTAGATCAAGTTTCAAATGGTGAAGTCTCCCCACCCCACAAAGCTAATGATTTCTTGATCATCAAATCTGATGATCTTTACTTGGTCTTCATCCTTAGACCAGAGGTTCTTACCTTGTTTGTCGATCTACTGAACACTATGGATCCCTGCTCAGAGTAATATTATGAATAAAATAACATACAGAGGATTACAAAGAAAATGAATTATGTTGAAATAATGATATAAATCTATTCATGGACCCCGTGAGAAGTCTGTGGACCCTATATTGAAAACTCATCTATCTGCTGCAATTAACACTACTGGCCACCCTCTCCTTTTGGATAATCTCTTGTCTTGGGATTTTTGTAACTATCTGTCTTCTAGTTTTCCTGATGGTTGATTGTTCCTTCTCTTTCTCCTTTTCTGGATCCTTATTTGACTGTGGGTATTTACTAAGGTTGTGACCTAAGGCCTCATCTCTTCTTCCTGCTTCAAATATCCCCTATTCCAGTTCATCCTCCACTTAGCTGTCAAACTGATTGTTTTTTTAAATGCAGGACTGATTATGTCATCCCACTATTTAGTAACAGTGAGTTGCAATCCCTATTGTCTCCAGAAACAAATGTAAAATTCTCTGACTTTTAAAGCCCTTCAGAACCTGGCCCAATACCTCTTAATCCTAGTGCCCGCCCTCTGTTAACTATTTCATATTTCTCTTGTATGTAGCTTGTTTGAACTTATCTGTTTCCTTGTCATCTACCCCCACTGAATTCTGAGCTCCCTGAGGGTAAGGACTCTTTTGTGCCTTTCCTTGTATTCCCAGCACTTAGCACAGTACCTGGCTTATAGTAGAAACTTATTGTAGTATAGTATAGTATGGTATGGTATAGTATAGTATAGTATAGTATAGTATAGTATAGTATAGTATAGTATAGTATAGTATAGTATAGTATAGTATAGTATAGAAGACACAAATGCTTATTGATTGACTGACTGGCAACTTCCTACCTCTCCAGTCTTTTCATATTTTCTCACACCTTACATCCTCCATGTACTCTGTGATCTAGAGTACATGAGGTAGCTTGATGGCACAGAGGATAGATTTAAAGGTCTGTAATCAAGAAGACATGAGTTCAAATCTGACCTCAGATCCTGACTAGCTGTGTGATCCTAGGCAAGTCATTTAACTCCTGTTTGTCTCAGTTTCCTCAAAAGCAAAATGGGGATAATAATAGCACCTACCTCCCAGGGTTGTTGTGAAGACAAAATGAGATGACTATAAAATGCTTAACACAGTGCCTGACACATGGCAAAGTACTATATAACTGCCAGTTATCATTATAATTATTATTATGCAGTGACAGTGACCACCTTGCTATTCGTTGAACATGTCACTTCATTTCTTTATTCCACACATTTTCATTAGATATCTATGATTGGAAATTTCTTCCTCCTCAAATCTATCTCCTGGTTTCCTTCAAATCTCATTTAAAAGCTTACCTTCCACTAGAAACCTTTCCAATCTCTCTTAATGATAGTGTCTTCACTCTTTTTTCAATTAATTTATTTTTAGTTTTCAACATTAATTTTGAGCTACGAATTTTCTCCCCATCTTTCCCCTACACCTGCCCCAAAATAGCAAGCCTAACTGAATACCCCTTCCCCAATCTGTTCTCTCTTATATCATCCCCTACACCCCCCCAAACTTTGTAGTATGGCAAGATGGATTCCTATACCCCATTGCCTGTATATCTTATTTCCCAATTGCCTGTGGAAAAAAATTATTTTTTAAAACATGTTATTCCCTCCTTAAGCCAAATTCAATTGAGAGTAAGGTTCTCTCATTCCCTTTCACTTTCCTGTTCTTCCCCTCCATTGTTACAGTTTTCTCTTTCCTCTTTTATGAGATAGTCTACCCTGATCTATCTCTCCCTTTCTCCTTCTCCCAATAAATTCCTCTCTCACCTCTTAATTTTACTTTTTAGATATCACCCCTTAATATTCAACTCATCCTGTGCCCTCTGTCTATTCATACATGTACATACATATGCCCACATTCACATATATATTTATATACACATTCACCCGACTATACACACACACATATATATGTATGCATACATATATACATATATATATACATATATATATTCCTTTCAACTGTCCTCAAACAAAGACTTATGAGTTACAGTTATTGTTTTTCTATGTAGGAATATAAATATTTCAACTTTAATAAATGCATTATTATTTCTTTTTGTTGTTTGCCTTCTCATGCTTCTCTTGCTTCTTGTATTTGAAAGTCAAATTTTCTGTTCAGCTCTGGTTTTTTTATCAAAAATGCTTGAAAATCTTCTATTTCATTAAATTACCATATTTTCCCTGAAACATGGTACTCAGTTTTGCTGGGTAGGTGATTCTTGGTTTTAGTCCTAGCTCCTTTGACCTCCCGAATATCATATTCCAAGCCCTTCAGTCCCTTAATGTAGAAACTGCTAGGTCTTGTGTTATGGTGATTGTGTTTCCACAATATCAAAATTGTTTCTTCCTGACTGCTTGCAGTATTTTGTCCTTGACCTGGGAACTTTGGAATTTGCCTATAATAGCCTAGGAGTTTTCTTTGGGGGATCTTTTTCAGGAGGCAACCAGTGAATTATTTCAATTTCTATTTTGCCCTCTGTTTTCAGAATATCAGGGCAATTTTGCTTGACAATTTCTTGAAAGATGGTGTCTAGGATCTTTTTTTTATCATGGTTTTCAGGTAGCCCAATAATTTTTAAATTATCTCTCCTGGATCTATTTCCCAGGTCAGTGGTTTTTCCAATGGGATATATCACATTGCCTTCTACTTTTCATTTGTTTGGATCTGTTTTATAGTATCTTGATTTCTCATAAAGTCATTTGTTTCCAATTGCTCCAATCTAATTTTGAAGGAATTATCCTCTTCAGTGAGTTTTTGAAATTCCTTTTCCATCTGGTAAATTTGTTTTTTTAAGGCATTCTTCTCCTCATTGGACCCACACACCCCAGGACCATCACCCAAGAGCATGATCCAGATCCAAGCAGGTTAAAGCAAGAGTGATTACCCTCTGAATGGTTGCTTTGTCCCTCTACAATCTGCAGGCCAGGAACTCTTGAAGTAGCCATGAGGCATCCACTTTTCACCCCAGGGGGCAGGGGCCATATCAAGCTCTTCTGTCCCCCTGTTCCAACAGAGTTCCACACTGACCTTTTACTTTGTTTTTAGCATTTATGAGTTGGGAAGTCTGGAAACACTACAGCTGCTGGTGATTCACCCTCCTAAAGTCTGCTTTGGCCACTGCTGATCAGGGCCACCCTGGGACCAGAACCATGTGGCTCATGTGGGATTGCACTTGGATCTCAGCTTCAGCAATAGACCCTTTCTGTTGGCCTGCTGGGCTGCCCTCAGCAGGAGATTTATTTCTCTTTGTCACTTTGTGGGTTCTGTAGCTCTAAATTTGTTTAGAGTCACTTTTTTTACATGTATTGGAAGTGATTGGTGTGAGACCTCATGCCAAGTTCGTGCTTCTCCTCCACCATTTTGGCTCTGCGGTGTCTTCAGTCGTAAGCTTTCCCCCATTCATCTTGTACATGTCTTGTGTATACATAGGTGTTTGCATGGTATCTCTCCTATTAGACTATAGGAATTCCTTGAGAGTTGGGATTAGAGTTTGTTGTTGCTTTTCCTTGTTGTTTGTTGTTATTGTAGTTTTACCCTTTCTTTGTATCCTCAGCACTTAGCTCAGTGACTGTCAATAATAGGTGCTTAATAAATGCTTGTTGACTTACTTTCTTGGTAATCTCATTGGTTATGCAGATAATGTGTGTGTGTGTGTGTGTGTGTGTCCAGCCCAAGCTTATTTATCACCAGTTGTTTATTAGACAATTTGCATTGGATGTCCTGGAGACATCTTAAATTTAACACATGCAAAATTGAAATTTATAGATCAAAAAAAAATCCCCAAGAAAAATAAAGTTTTCTGTTTTAGTTTTTGTTTTCGTTTTTGTTTTTTTAAAGTATGCTTTCATCTGTATTCAAACTCCATTAGTTGTTTCTCCAGAAAGAGATAGTATTTTTCATCATAAGTCTTTCTGAGCTGTTTCAGATTATTGTATTGCTGAGAATAGCTAAGTCATTCACAATTGATCATTATACAATATTGCTGTTACTGTGTACAATATTCTCCTGGTTCTACTTATTTCATTTTGCAGCAGTTAATGTAAGTCTTTCTACGTTTTTCTGAGATCATCTTGCTCATTTCTTATAACAATAACATATCACAACTTTTTCAACCATTCCCCAATTGATGGGCATCTTCTAAATTTCCAATTCTTTGCCATCACAAAAAGGGGGAAAACAACTGTATTTGGAGTCAAAAGACTTACATTTAAATTCTGGCTTTGCCCCTTTCTATTTAGGTGATTTTGGGTAAGTCACTGAACCATTCTTAGCCCCAGACCTCTAATCTTCAAAATTAAGGATTTAGTCTCTTATGTCTATTCCAATATCTTCTCAGTATACTAAGTATACTAAGATTCTATGATTTTTTTGAGCCTGCCAACAAATATATTTTAAAAAGGCTTTAACGACTTGACTTGTTCAGTGCATCATAAGCCTCATCAAGGCATATATGTATATATATATATATATATATATATATATATATATATATGTATGTATATATATATGTATGTATATATATGTGTATATATATATATATAATTTTATTTTTATTTTCAGTTCTAAATTCTCTCTCTCCTTTTACCCTTCCCCCACCCATTAAGAAGGCAAAAAATACCATAGAAATATCAACTCATATACACATGAATTCATGTAAAACATATTTCCACATTAACCATGTTATAGGCAAAAAAATAAGCTTCGATATGCACCCAGAGTCCCCAAATTCTCTATCTGGAGGTGGATAGCATTTTTCATCCGAGTTTTTATAGTTATAGCATATATATAACTATGGAAATATTTTTTTTTTCTGGGATTGGCTTTCAACTAACAAGCCCCATTTAAACACAACATATACAGTTTTTTTCAAATATTCCCACAAGTTGATGGCATTTTTGTTCCTTCCTTAGACACTTATTAGCTGGGTGACCCCAGGCAACTCTGATAATCTTTATCAGCCTCAGTTTCCTCATATGTAAAATAGGGATAATAACAGGGACTACCTCACAAGTTGTCATATTGAGTGAGATAAAGTGTGTAAAGTGTTTTAAAAACCTTAAATTACTACGTAAATGATAGTTATTGTTATGGAGTGAGTCTGACTGTAATGCCTCCACTGTTTTCTCTAAGAAATAGCTTGATGTTGGGAGAGGGGTATGTGTATGGAATTCAGTGTCGAAGAGACAAAAATTTCCACAAATATAATGCTAAACTTAATGTTTTCTGTTCCCCTAGTCTAAACGTTTGAAAGTTTAAGGAACATTGGCAATCTTCCAGAAAACATAATATACAAATGGAAAGCCATCTTCTTTTCTCTTAGTTGGTTTCTGAGCAGACCTTCTGTTCAGTGTTGGAGCAGGAATTCATACATTTATGAATAAGACTAAGATTTAATTTGATCATAAGGAAATATTTTTTTCATCAATATACAAAATCTAACTGATGTATCATTCACATATCTGGCCTTCATATTTCCTGAACCACAACCAGCAATTTTTATACCTAGAGGATGGTAGGGAAAGAGCAAGGTTGACTGAGGAGGCCTTATTGTGTGGGTGAAAAGAGTCACCCTATAGCTTCCTCTATTAACTAATTATTCTTGTTAAATAGTTGCTGAGAGCAGGTGTTTACATGCTATAGGATGAGAATAATAATAATAATAATAATAATTAATGAGTGACTGACAGTTATAGAGTGCTTTGAGGTTTGTAAACTGCTTTACCTATAATTAATTTCTTTTGATCCTCACAACAACCCAAGGTGGTAAGGCCAGGCACTGATCATATTGGCTAAACCTCATTAAATTCAATTTTTTCAAAAATTGAATAAAATTCCAGTGATTTTGAACGCTATGGTCTATATTGAAAAGTAATATGCATAAATATAACTTTATATTTAATTATGATTGAAATTGCATGGGGAAACTGTCCAAACAATTCCACAAAATAATAATTGTACTTAACTAAATAATAAAATATATTACTGTTTTTGTATGCTCTTTTCCTCAAATATATAGCATCTCAGCCAGTCCCTCTTGAGTTGGATTTGAACTTGGTTGTTTCTAAGGTCTCTCTTAACTTTTGATCCATTATCCTATGATATAGATTGGGCATTAGATAAATCTGAATTTTGAAGGCTCATAACTCTTGGATTCAGGGAAATCTGAGGAACTGAAATTTTGTTTTCATTCATTTCAGTTGTGTTTGACTCTCCATGACTCTGTTTGGTGTTTTCTTGGCTAAGATCCTGCAGTCATTTTCTATATCCTTCTTCAGCTCATTTTATAGATGAGGAACTGAAGCAAAGAGGATTAAATGATTTGCCCAGAGTCACAAATCTAGGAAGTATCTGAGGTCAGATTTGAACTCAGGAAAACCAGTCTTCTTGACTTCTGACCCAGCACTCTAACTACTGCATTTCCTTATATGGGGAAGAAACAAGGGCAAATTTTCCAGCTTGGTTATGTTGGTGGCAGAGGATCAAGGAGAATCAATGTAGTCACAACCACAGGAGAAACCAAGGAATATAATTAAAGGAATGAGGAATGGGGTGATTACTGGACAGGGCTTTCATGGAAACTTGTTGTCTAATACGTTGTCCTCATTTCTTCTGAAGAGCTCAAAGTTGCCCAGAGATTTTTTTCCTTTATCCTAAGGTACACATAAATACTGGTATGTGGAGATAAGGCAATGACACAGAGATATCTCTACACTCAGGTCTTAAAGGGTAGGACACACCAGGAAAATGACTTAACAACAACAACAATCTGATCAACTCTGGTCTACAGAATCTTGGAATATTCATTGAACCTTGTAAACTTTGACATGTTTCCATCTCTACTCTCTATCCTTCCTTGATGCTAAGAACCTGTGTTAGAGATAGGAAAGAAGAATTAGAAATGAAGGATAGAGGACATTTGTACTAAGCCTAGATATAGTTATTCCCTCCATATTACAGGGATTAGGGGTGCCATGGCCCCACAATCTAGAAAATCCATCTAAAAATTTTTGGCCCTTTCTTAGTACCAGAGAATAAGTCTTCTGTCTTCATGGATTTCTAAGACCCTTTCTCTCCAAAACCATGCTTAACCTTTACAGAGCCTCTTATAGTTGTCAATTTGAATGATTATTGTTTGACTAAAGCTTAAAAGTCTGAGTCTACAGACACTATATTATTAAAAGCCTGAGTTTAGAAAGTTTGTACATTAACATCCTTTTTCAAAGGGGGTATAGCATGACATTTTAAGTAAGCATATCATCTAGCCTTAACAATTTCTTTTTCAGAATGCAAACAACAATTTGACAATACATTATTTCTCCTATTGCTACCTCTTTCTTTGTTCCTTTTGAATGGTCTTAATCAGAGTTCATTTATTTTTAAAGAGCATTTATTCATTCACCAAATATTTGTTGGACACTACCTACAATGTGCAAGGTACCATGCAAAGTTCTATGAGGGTTAAGAAATTAATTTTCTTTTGACTGTTGCTTAATTGATGCATATAATACTTAAGAGATTTGCTAGAGATTGTAAAGGATATGGATGCTAGAAATTCTTTCCCATTGGTTATACATTTATCCCTTCCACATAGTGACTTTCCCCATCAAGATTTTGATATATAGTGGGTCAGCATAAGGAATTAAATAGAAATTTAAAGAATGGGAGTTTTGTGGAAGCTGCATATGACAGGCCCAGGCAAAAAACAAACTCGGAAATGCATAAGACATATGTATAGTACTGTATAATATAAATATATTTCATCTTTTAATACCATAAAATACACATTTTTTACAGTAGAAAGTTAAAGTTTGCAAAAAGAACATGAAAATCAGCAGATGACTCAGAAAGGTTAGAAGTATAGAGATATCTTAAAAAGTTTAGTAACTCATAAATGCATAAAATGCATATACTATTATGTACAATATTTATTACCTGTACAGTATTTTACTGTTTAATTACATAAATGAATGGCTAAACAGTTTTTTTTCTTACAATTAAATTTGCAATAAAAAAACTATATAGTTCTATGCACTGGTTTGGGAATGCTAAGTGTGTTAATGGTAGTCTCTTACATGACATCCATGGTGATATTGCAGTGATCTTTGCATCTTGAGTTTCACATATCTTGGGTTAAGTTCCATAAACTCTATTAAAATCTCAGGTGCCAAGCATAGTGTTCCTAGTGGTCTGGAAAGTACTACCAAGAAACAGAGGAAAGTGATGAACTTGAAGTAAAAAGTTAAATTGGTAGATATGCTTCATTCAGGCAAAATGACTGATAAAATAAGTAGAATGCTTCTGTCTGACAAAGTAACAACACAGACAGAACAATAGACAGTGCTGACATCACATTCTCTCTGTTAGCTCTGCTCACTCTCAATTCTGCTAGAGATTTTCTCTGCTCTGCTCTTTCCTGTTCCACCCTTCCTGTTCCACCTCTTTTGGGAAGCTCTTCCCACCATGGATGAAAAAATGGAAGCTAGGAAGTGTCTGAATCAGGATTTGAAGTGACCTATTTTCTCTACCTCTAGTGTTCTTCCTACTATGCCAGAGTAACTCTCCACATTACTTTTATACAACAATAAGAACCATCATCATCATCAAAGAACCAGTGTTTATATAGTACTTTTAATGTTTCAAAGTGTTGAAAGTATAGTTGTTGTCAATCCTTCATTTTCCAAGAGAAGCAATGTCATCATGGGTGATGTCTTGACTTGTACCTGAATTGAATTTAAGTGAGACAGAGGTTCTCACCACCATCACCACCACTGTCTCTTCTAGAGTCACAAAGTCCAGTGGCAAGACAAAACAAAGAATGAATTGCCCCAAGATGTAGTGGATGACCCTGGTATCTTTGATGTCTGACTAAGCTCTAAGCTACCTTCATGGTTGATGGAACAAATTGTTCTCATATGCCCTTTTGACCCGAGAAAGTCTTCACACCCCATATGCCCTAATTATCCCCATTTTACAAATGAAGAAAAAAACACACAGAGAGGTATAATGACTTGCCCAATATCACATACCTAGTAAGTTTCTAAGGCAGGTGGTGAATTAATCTTCTTGATTCTAAGACCCACATCTACCCACTGACCTTGTAGCTGCCATGGATGCAATGGATGATGCTGGTGGTGATAACTTTGATTCAGAATATAATCATGGAAATGGAATAGGGTACTTCATCTACCTTGGTCTTATTTTTATGTCTCATTTGTAAAAGTTAAATATACTTTAATATATTAGACATTCAGAAAATTTCTGAGAGCTCTTTTTCCTTATACAATTAAATATAGGAAGATAAGATAGGCTAATTATGTGGCATAGCCAGAGTATTCCATTAGTATTCTCAAAATATCAGAGAAAGATGAGGAAGACCTGCGGCATGATGACTGAATATCCTATGGTGAACTTGGAGGATAATACAGACACAACTTCCACAGAGTGGGAAGGCATGGATTGATTGCATTCCATCTCATTGGAAGGAAACCCTCAAATCAGTGAGATCACAGATTTATTTGAGTATTTGGGAACTAGAGATAAATATTTTATGAATTTTATGATGTTTTGATATTTTACTGACATAAAAAGTATTATATGTGTATATCTATCTATCACATAGCTATATATAATGTGGTGTGATACATTCCAAGGTGATGGGTTTGTTTGGGATTTTTTAAATTCAGTTCATCCCCACCTATCAGTGTCACGAAATATATATTAATAAAGAAGCTACATTTAGAATTCCTGTTAAGTTGGAGGCATTCATTAATTCTTTTAATAGCATGGTTTTCCCCTGTGGCTAAAATAATCCAGAACATTTGTGAAATATTATGATATTTATAGTTATAACACAACACTATTTTCAGTAACATGCAAGCACACAGGATAGTAGCAGGAGTGTCCTTTCTACATCAGGTTAGTCTTACACATTCCTTGATGGAAACATGTGAAAAAAAATTAGAATTAGGTCATTATTTGGATAGTGTGATGCCCATTCTTATTTGTAAGCATGTGACATGATTGTCCATGACTTGATTGTAAATTGGACCACCTATTAATTTCTGGCAAGGTGGCTCATAAGACCTAAGTGACAAAAAATTATTAATGCATTATTCTGTTTGAGTCTCCTTTCCAAGTAGTCAACTTTTCATTTTTTAAGAAAGAAAAATTTCTCCAATCACCTCCAAAATTAATGGCTCCAAGATCTCCAGTTCTGACACTATTTTTTGTAATATTCAAAACTTGAAAAATGTGCCTGGCTTCAAGACTCTCATCTGGCCCCACATAGAACACTTTGAGGATACATACATGCATGCATGCATACATACATACATACATACTCTGAGGGCTAAATAACAAATGCAACAAAATAAATGAGTACCCTCAACCTCTGCTCAAAGAAAAGCAAACTTTATACTCTTGTGCTTTATACATGAAATATTAATAAGTTTCTAGATAAAACCCCAAGGATCAGAGTTTTCTTCTTGATCATAGTTCAGCAGACTTTGTTACCCACATTTTAAGTATAAGTGAAGCAGGGGGCCTCTTATCAAATTGATGAGTTCAACCATCTTGATGAAACCATAGAATACGAGCCTTTGTTGAATTGAATTTGAGAGGTACTTCTCCTTGACATATTGGCATGCTTACTACTGCCTTACACCAAGAGCTACTGTTTCAGGGATTGGGGATAGAGCCATTGGTTGGAGGTTGTTGACTCAGTGGGATCCAGTTAGGAGAGACTCTTCTCAGAGATGCTTCCTTTCTCCACTGTATATAAAAGCAAGCTATAATATACGAACTCAGATTTCCTTTTCACCCTCAGAACACAAATCAATAGGATAGTTGCCCCTCTTTCTAGGCAAAATAAATGGCTGTTTTGGGACATTTGTTTGCAATAGGAGAAGGCTTATAAGTAGATTTTCTAAGGTCAAAATATGGTAGCAGCCAGGATATTATAAGATTTCCTAAAGAAGTACATGATAGAAGAACATGTGAATGCTTACTCTAGACAAGGGTGGAGTCCTAAGCTTGGAGGTTGACTCAGAAGTGATGCATAATTTAAGAATTCTTAAATTTAAGCATTCCTGAGTTTGAGAGTTCAGGGATTGGGCCTTCCTAATAAAGAAGGGGTTTCACTGATGCAGTATGGTCTCTGCAGAAAGAAGATCACTTACATAGTTACTGAGCAACATCCTATTTGGAGGACAAAGCCAATAACTTATTGGGATATTGCAATGTCAACCCTCTGATAACCCCACTTTTAGTCCCTTCTGAGAGGCAAAAGTGTAGGTTATTTGGCTGCCTTGTATATTTCTGTATGACTCTTGTAAGTCTTTTGCATCTGTTGCATAGTTTTTGTTGTTTAGTGAAATAACAACCTGTCTCATGCCATGTTTGAATGTGCTACTTTGCATGCTTATATGGGACCTGGTAACCTTTATTACCCACACTGGGAAAAACATTGACATGAGCTTTATTTTCAAGATTTTTTAGAGTAACTCCAGGTCAGGGTAATAAATCAAAGACAGAAAATAACCTTCTTGGTCCCCAGGATCTTATCTGATTTATTTGAGCCCTGGGCTAAGGATTACACACACACACACACACACACACACACACACACACACACACACACACACACACACAATGACCCATACTAGAATAAAAAGTCCTCCTCACCTCAGTCACCAGACACGAGTATGTATGAACCTGAGATCTTTAAAAAGAACAAATTTGACTGGGTGGAAAAATATTCCTTTATAATATCATAGCCAGGGGCGGCTAGGTGGCGCAGTGAGTAAAGCGTTGGCCCTGGAGTCAGAAGGACCTGAGTTCGGATCCGGCCTCAGACACTTAACGCACACACAAACAAAAGCCTAGCCGTATGACCTTGGGCAAGTTACTTAATCCCAGTTGCCCTCCAAAAAGCAAAAAATAATAATAATAATAATAATAATAATAATAATATCATAGCTAATTATAAGAAAATTGTACTCAACATTTTAATGTCATTAACTTAGTATATTTAAACTAATGTGTTATATGTTGAAAATTAAAGAACTAATCAGAGCAGGGAATAGCACAAGATAGAGTGGGTATGGTTCCAGGGAGTCAAATACTGTTGAGTACAGCTATTGTTCAGTCAGCGTTTATTGGGATATTGCCCTGTGCCACATGCTTTGCCAGGTGCTGTGGATGAGGACTGGACCTATGACTTCATGTGCTTCTCATATATTGCTTTTTACAAATTGTAGATTTATGACAACCCTGCATTGAGCAAGTCTATGGCCATCATTTTTCCAACAGCATGTGTTCACATCGTCTCTGTGTCACATTTTGGTAATTCTCACAGTAGTTGAAATTTTTTTCATTATTATTACATCTCTTATTATGATCTGTGATCAGAGATCTTTGATGTTTCTATTTTAATTGTTTTGGGGTGCCATGAACTATGCCCATACAAGACAGCAAAATCAATAAATGTTGTCCATCTTTTGATTGTTCTACCCACAGGCCATCCCCAGACTCTCCCCCTCTCCTACATCTTCCCTATTCTCTGAGACACAATAATATGGAAATTAGGTCAAGTGATAACTCTACAACGACCTCTAAGTGTTCAAGTGAAAGTAAGAGTCAATCCATGTGGCAAACTTCACTGTTGTCTTATTTTAAGAAACTATCGCAGCCACCCCAGCCTTCAGCAACCACCACCCTAATCAGTCAACAGTCGTCAACATTAATGCATGACCCTCCACCAGCAAAAATTATAGCTCCCTAAAGCCTCAGATGATAGCATTTTTAACAATGAAGTATTTTTAATTAAGGCTTGTATGCTGTTTATTTAGACATAATACTGTTGCTCATTTAACAGATTACAGTATAGTGTAAACATAACATTTTTATGCAATGAGAAGCCAAAAAATTCCTGACTTGATATATTATGATATTCAATTAATTGTGGTAATCTGGGACTGAATCCATAATATCTTCAAGGTAAGCCTGTATAGGGAATTTCTGGGTGAGAAAATTTCCTCTATCAATGCAAGTTGGAACTTTCTCTGTGACTTATAATCTTAGCTATAACTAGGGTTGGCAATCAGGGCCCTAGGTGAAACAATTGCCTCATTTTGGAGGAACTCATAGTGGATGATTGAAAGGGGGGGCTGGTAGTGGGATGTGATCAAGGCTAATGGTATGTTTGGGATGAGCCAGTGTCAGGATGATAAGAGTGGAAGTGAGAACAGGCAGTTTGATTGTCTCCTTGACAAAATCTAAGGGGTCCTAATCTCTGGCCTGACCTAGGGATGGGAAGAAGGACCCCTAGTTGTTGTTCTCTTCCGTGCAGTGGTAACCCAAAGGTAACTTCATACCATGGATAGCAACCTGGGGAAGGGAGGTATACAGGAAATTAATGGCAGTTTGTGTGATTTCCCTTTCCTACCCATGATCCAACTAGGGGGAAGAAGAACACATCCCAACAAACAAGCAAAGATAAAGGCTGAAAGGTCATTACCATTTCTACACTTGGCTGGAAGACTGTAACTTCCTCAGGACACCCCTGCCTTCCCAATTCAATTCTGGGATGTTATATTTGCCCTAGTTTTGCCCTTCCTGATTTCTTAGACTCTCGAGATGTCTATAGCTTGGAAAGAGGAGAAATAATTGAAAGGAAGATAGGAGGGATAGGTTGAAACTGTGAGGGGAAATTCTTTTAGGGGAGAGGGAAACATTTAAGAGATTCTGGTCTTCTGCAAGGATTGGAATACCCTGGGGATGGAAAATACTTTTCCAGCCCTAGAGCTTCTCCACTAATCTCAGTGATCCCTGAGGAGAAGCATGTCTGGAGGATACTTAAGTGTATCAAAGCAGAGGAGGAAGTCAAGCCCCGAGCCCCTGCTAAAGACTCATTTTGGAGAAAAGAAAATTGAAGTTAAGTGATTTGCTCAAGATATACACCTCTAACACATGAACAAAGCTGTAGCTCAAAAAGTTGGGTTTCTGACTCCAGATCCAGTGCCCTTTCCACTTCAGCATGCTTCATCTATTATCTGGCAGAATAACCATAGCCCTTTCCTACCCAGATACAGAGATACACTTAACTTTCCAGTCATTTTAAAGGCTTGCTATCTTTACTAGTTCCATCATCTTTACCACGTCCCCACCAATACTTTGGATACCACTCACAGAACCACCCTGAACTCTAATGGGGGTAATTTTGGCCTCATTTTACCCCATATCCATGCCACAACTATATAGCAAACTTTACAGCATGCTTCCATATATATATATATATATATATATATATATATACATATACATATACATATATACATATATATATACCTCCTTTCTAACTGTCCTTTATGTGTTGTCTTCCCCTATTAGAATGTAAGCTCTTTGAGGGTAGGGGCTGTGTTATTTCCTTATATTAATATTCTCAACATTTAGTACAGTGTCTGATACACAGTGCTTAATAAATGCACTATTTTTTCTATCTACCATCTATTTATTAACATGGCCAGGTAAGAAAATCATTTTTATAGCAGGAAAAGATGAAAGGTCCTCAACATCCTCATTAAAAAGTACACAACCTTCATTCCATTTATGACATCTGTGGAAAAAGTGAATATGCACATATATACATTCATACCTGCCCTTCAGGGAAAGGCTTGGGCACAACGCTCGTGCATAAATCACATTTATAGTTCCTTAAGCCATTCTCTTGTTCCCAAAATGGACAATTCATAATTTATGTTTATAGCTACAGAATTTACAGCTCTAAAAAGAGATGGAGTTGGCCAGGCAAAAGAGAGTTTGCATGGTATGATATATACATACAATTATAAAACAAAGTTTAAGCATTGCTTTTAGAAGGAAAGATACACACATTAATAACTCTGGGAGCAGTTATGATTTTTTGATTTGTGCTTAGTTAGTCATTCCAGAATGAGAGACAGAGACAGAGAGATATCTGAGTAAACTAACACATCTTTGCTCTCCTTGGTGGTCTGAAAGATTTATATAAAATGGAACAGCCATTAAAAGAAGCAAATTGTGAGTAATATATCTAAAATGCTGATTATGGGGTTCCTCTTAAGAAATACTATAGAAAAATTCCAAATGATGTTCAAAAAATGCTTGTAATGTTACAATGTTAGTCAATAAACATTGATTGACTTTCAACTTTGTGCAAGGTATTATGCGGAGGAGAAATAAAATAAGAATTCAGTTCAATTCAACAAATATTTATGAAATGTAAATCACGTTCCAGACACGACAATAGATGCTGAGTATCCAAAGCAGAGAGGGGCTGTAAGGAAAGAAAAGAAACTGTTCCTGCCCTCAAGAAGGCATTATACAGGAAGGGAATAACAGGTACACAGATAAATAAACATAAATATATAAAAAATAGCTACAACATAGACTTACATTATAATAAAGGAATAAATAACATGTACATAAATAAGTATAAACATATTAAAAGTACATATAGTTATATATAAATGTAACTATAACTTCAGCTAGGTGGCACAGTGAATAGAGCATTGGCCCTGGAGTCAGGAGGACCTGAGTTCAAATCCCACCTCAGACACTTTACACTTACTAGCTGTGTGACCTTGGGCAAGTCACTTAAGCTAATTGCCCTGTCCTTCCCTCTCCAAATATATATATTTGTGTGTGTGTGTGTGTGTGTGTGTGTGTGTATATATATTTTAATTGAGATCCAAATTCTCTGCCTCTCTCCTTCCCTTTCTCCCTCATTGAAAAGGCAAATACACACATATATATGGATTATCGTGTACTATCATGAAAAATATATTTACATATTAGTCATGTAAAACAAGACAAAAAATTCAAGAAAAACAGTTTTTAAAACTATGCTTTTAAAGTATGCTTTTAAAAGCATGCTTCAAACTGCATTTCAGACTCCATCAGGTCTTTCTCTGGATGTGGATAGAATTTTTCATTCAAAGTCCCTTGGAATTGTCTTGAATCATTGTATTGCTGAGAATAATTATGCCATTTTCAGTTGATCATCATTACAAATATTGCTGTTAATATGTATAATGTGCTCCTGGTTCTGTTCATTCCATTTTACATCAGTTCATGCAAGTCTTTCCAGGTTTTTCTAAAAGCATCCTACTCATTTCTTATAGCACAATAGTATTCCATCACAATTATATAGCACAACTTGTTCAGCCATTCCCTAATTGATGGTCATCCTCTAAGTTCCAGTTCTTTGCTACCACAAAAAAGCTGCTATATTTTTGTACATATAGGTCCTTTCCATTTTTTATATCTCTTTGTGATATAGATTTAGTAGTAATATTGCTGAGTGAAAAGGTAAGCACAATTTTGTAGCCCTTTGGACATAGTTCCAATTTGCTCTCTAGAATGGTTAGTTTAGTTCACAAATCCACCAATCAGTGTCTCAATTTTCCTACATCCCTTCCAACATTTATTATTTTCCTTTTCTCTCATGATAACCAATCTGATATAGGATGGTAACTCAGGGTTGTTTTAATTTACATTTCTCTAATCAATAGCAATTTAGAGCTTTTTTTCATTTTTTATTTGATTACTCCGTCTGAAAAAAGCCTGTTCATATCCTTTGACTATTTATCAATTAGGGAATCACTTGTACTCTTCTAAGTTTGACTCAGTTCTCTATATATTTGAGAAAGGAAGCCTTTATCAGAGACACAGTACAATTTCACCCCCAATTTTCTGGTTTCCTTCCAATCTTGGCTGCATTTGTTTTGTTTGTGAAAAATCTTTTTAATATCATGTAATCAAAATTATCCATTTTACTTCCTGTAGTGCTCTGTATTTCTTGTTTAGTCATAAATTCTTCACTTATCCATAGATTTTACAGGTTAATATATCCCATGCCCCCTAATTTCCTTACCTAAAGGTATTACCCTTTACGTCTAAATCACATACCCATTTTGACCTTAGCTTGGTATGTGGTGGGAGATGTTGTCCTATATATAGTTTCTGTGAAACTGCTTTCCAGTTTTCCTAGCTATTTTTTGTCAAATAGTAAGTTTTTGTCCCAAAAGTTTTAGGGTCCTTAGGTTTATCAAACTAGATTATTATGGCTATTTACTATTGTGTTGTGAACCTAATTTATCCTACTGATATAGCACTCTATTTCTTAGCCAGTAATAAAATGTTTTGCTGATTACCACTTTGTAATACAGTTGGAGATCTGTTATAGCTATGCCACCTTCCTTCATATTTTGTTCATTGATTCCCTTGATATCCTTGATTTTTGTTCTTCCAGATGAATTTTGTTATTATTTTTATCGAGCTTTATTATAATAATTTGTGATAGTTTGATTGTTATGATCCTGAATAAATAAATTAATTTAGGTAGAATTGTCATTTTTATTATATTAACCTGGCCTGCCCATGAGCAATTAAAATGTTTCCAGTTCTTTAGATTTAAAGTTACTTGTGTGAGAACTGCTTTGCAATTGTGTTCATATACTTCCTCATTTGTCTTGGCAGGTAGACTCCCAAGTATTTAATATTATCTAAAGTTACTTAAATAGAATTTCTTTTTCTATCTCTTGCTGCTGGACTTTGTTGGGAATATATAGTTTTTACATCTTGCAACTTTGCTAAAGTTAATTATTTCAACATATTTTTTTGGTTTATTTTCCACAATTCTCCAAGTATACCATCATATCATCTGTGAAAGACTGAGTTTTATTTCCTTATTGCCTGTTCTAACTCCTTATTGCTATAGCTAGCATATCTAGTAACATACTAAATAATAATGGTGTATACATACTACATTAAAGGGAAAAACTTGTTTTCCTAAATTTTGAGAATTGATGGTCTATGACAGAATGCACTAATTGAGATGACTGGCTGTAGAAAAAAGGTGTTGGGGCGGAGCCAAGATGGCAAAGTAGAAACAGCACTTCCACAGCACTCCAGCCCACAACATTCAAAATCACGTAAAAGGGGGACTCTGAACAACCTCTGGAGTTCCAGCACCCACAGAACGACATAGAGAAGCTAACCTACTGCTGAGAACAGCTTGGCAGCCTGGAAGGGAATGGCCAGCACAGTGCTCTGGGAGCCAAGCTCAGGACCATGTGAGTCGGAGGCTTTAGTCCCAGGGCAGCTGGTCCAGAAGCCAGCTGGAGGGATCCCAGAACACCAGCAGCTGTGGCTTTTCCAAAATTTCCAACACAAAGTGAGAGGTTAGTGCCCTATGGACTTTAGGACTAGTATTTGGGAGCATGTCAACTTCTTCCCCTGGGGGCTAGAAGCAGCTGAGGAGACACAGCACAGATGCCATTTTGCAGCTTCGGTGGCAGCTTCAGCTCCTGGCCTGCTAACTGTAGGGGGAGCCAGCTATCAGTCATGGGGGGGAGGGGTAATCGCTCTTGCTTTAACCTCCCTGGATATGGATTGCAGTCTAGGGTGGAGGTCTTGGGGTGTATGTCCAGCTTGCCAGAGTGTATGGGGGCTTCAGGGAGGGCACCCAACTAATACCTCCGGCAGTTGAGAAGACCCCAACTTTTGGGACGGAAGATACCCTGTCTGGTGGCAGAGTCCTACTGTGGCAACAAGCCCAAAAGTCAAGTAATTAAGTGGCAACATGCCTAGGCAAAGGAAACAAACAGAAAAATGGAAAATTAGACTCCTATTTTGGGGGCAAAGAGGCATGGAACAGGAGGAGGACTGTGAGGTCAAAACTCCTGCACCAAAAGCCCCAAATGAAAATATGAGTGGGTTACAGGCCATAGAGGACCTTAAGAAGGACTTTAAAAACCAAATAAGAGAAGTGGAGGAAAAATTTGGAAGAGAAATGAGAAGGATGCAGGAAACGTATGAAATTAGAGTCAACAGCCTGACTAAGGAAAATAACACCTTAAAAATATACTAATTCAAGTGGCAAAAGAGGCTCAAAAAGGCAACGAGGAGAAGAATACCTTAAAAAGCCAACTTTGCCAGATGGGAAAAAAATCTTAAAAGCTCACTGACAAGATTCATTCCTTCAGAATTAGACTGGAGCAAATGGAAGCTAGTGACTTTATGAGAAATCAAGATGCTTTTAAACAGATCCAAGCAATTAAAAAAAAAGAAAGCAATGTGAAATATCTCATGGGAAAACCACTGACCTGGAAAATAGATCCAGGAGAGATCATTTAAAATTTATTGGACTACCTGAAAGCCATGATCAAAAAAAGAACCTAGAAATCTTCCTGCAAGAATTCTCAAGGAAAAATGCCCTGATGTTTTAGACCCAGAGGGCAAAATAGAAGTTGAAAGAATTCAGAGATCACTTCCTGAAAAAGATCCCAGAAAGAAAACTCCTAGTAATATTGTAGTCAGGTTCCAGAATTCCCAGATCAAGGAGAAAATACTACAAGCAGCCAGGAAGAAACAATTTCAATGTTGTGGAAACACAATCAGAATAGCACAGGACCTGGCAGCATCTACATTGAGGGACTGAAGGGCATGGAATATGATATTCCAGAGGTCAAAGGACCTGAGATTAAAACCAAGAATTACGTACCCAGCAAAACTGAGTACCTTGTTTCAGGGGAAAATATGGTCATTCAGTGGAATAGAGGACTTTCAAGCTTTCTTGAGGAAAAATATCAGAGCTGAATGGAAAATTTGACCTTCAGACACAAGAAGCAAAAGATCCTTGAGAAGGTAAACAAGGAAAAGAAATCAAAAGGAACTTATCAAAGTTTAACTATTTACATTCCTACATGGAAAAACAATAACTGTGACTGATGAAACCTTTCTCAGTAAGAAAATAATTGAAGAAGGGTATATGGGCATATGAATACATATGTGAATGTGTGTGTGTATATATATATATATATATATATATGTTTACAGGTATACATGGATAGAGGGCACAGGTCAAATTTGGTGAGAAGGGATGATACTTAAGGGGTGAAATTAAGAGGTGAGAGAGGAATGTGGCAAGAGGAGATGGGTAGAGATGGGTTCAGGGGTAAACTATCTCATGTAGAAGAGGCAAGGGGAAGTGGTTGCAGGGGAGGGGAAGAACAGGAAGGCAAAAAGGCAAAACCATATTCTCCTTGAATTTGGCTCATGGAGAGAATGACATACATACTAAATGGGATATCTCACCCTGCAGAAGAGTAGGGGGGAGGGGAACAAGAGGAGGGAGAATAGAGGGGAGGGTGTGCTGGGGGGAAGGGAAGTTTGAGGCACCCACTTTTGAAGACGGACAGGATCAAAGTATGGAATGGACTGGGTGGGGGTAGGATGGGTGAGAGGAAAATATAGTCAGTCTTTTACAATATATCTACTATGGTAATGTTTTGCAAAGCTATACATGTACAACATATACTGAATTGCTTGTCTTCCCAGTGGGAGTGGGTAACAAGGGATGAAGCAAATGGATCTGGGATTCAAAGTTTTAAAATTAAATGTTTCAAATATATATAAATACTATTATTAATACTATTTTGCATGTAACTGGGAGATAAGATTGGGGCACAGAGATTCACTTTGCCCTAATGGAAAAGTCGAAGGAGGTATGGGAGAAGATATGGGAGAGAGCATATTGGATGAGGGGATATCCTGTGGGTCTGTTATTCTGGGGTTGGGGAAAGACAGGGGAAAAAATTGTAATTCAAAGTCTGGTGGAAATGAATTATGTAAACCAGAAGTTAATAAAGCATTTGGAAAAAAAAGAAAGAAAAAAGGTGTTGCTGTAGAGTTGTAGGAAGAAAAATGTTACCAGCAGCATTAACAGATGATAACCACACTCTTTCAGTGACAAACAGTTCTCTGAAGCCAGAGAAATATCAAGTTCCTCAAATCTGCAGATGGCAAGGGATTCTACTTTGTCCAGTCAGTTTTGAGGTTTTTTTATGCAGCATGGCACAGTTTACAGCAAAAGACACAAAACCTGTCCATCCAACTGTCCCTGTTTCTCTTTCCCAAAATGGAAAAAGATAGTAGAGAGTAACATAGGCACTTCTGAAAGGCTTCCCTTTTCTCATCCCATAAAAAGCCTATAGAATGATAAGTCCATATAGTTCTTCATCCCACAATAGGACTCAACCCTTTTCCATAATATTCCTAGACAATGATCCAGACTCTTTCTAGCCAATCAACAAAGCAATTCTTCTATTACAATTAACAATTTACCAGTCAAGTAATTGAAGTCAGCTGTCTTAAGTAGAAGAATTTCATGTCTTTGGTCCTCTTCTCCTGGCGATGCCTGTACTCTGTTTATTCTTCTATTTCTTCTTCTTTTAAATTTCTTTATATAGTTCTGGCTTCTTATATCTCTCCAGTCAAAACATCTTGGTGGTCAGTGACTTTTCTTTATGAGATAAAACTCAAGAAATATACCATTTAAGTATGAATCCATCATTTCTCATATAAATTTCCCATAGTCTCTAGTTATTTGACTTACAGTGTGCTATAAACCTCAAAACTCTAGAAACAGTGACATAAATGAATTGATAGGACACAATATCCTTCAGCTATTGTTACCTCAGTCATTGCTGGTGTTTCATTGCTGGTCCTCTCATTCAACTCAGCGTAAAATTTTAATCCTGTCATCTTCAAAACAATCTATTTCCTTTCACAGCATTCAATCTAAAATGCATCATTATTTCTCATACTAATTCTTATCAGTTTCCCTTATTCAAAGGATTTTTTTCTTTTCCATTTGACAAACTACTCATATATGAAAAGGACAATCTTGTTTAAAAAAACAAAAACAAAAAAAAACCTTTCACTCAACTCAGACACCTCCTCAACTTATCATCTTTTCTTATTCATGTCTCTTTTCCTATTCATGGCCAAAATCCTATATATTGGCTGCCATTCCCTTAGCTCCATTCAATTTTCCCCTTACAATCGGAATTCCTCCTTCTACTGAAATGATTACCGTCAAGCTTACCAACATTCTCAGCTGCTAAATTTAATGAGTTTTTCTTAATCTTTATTTTATTTGGTCCCTGAAGACTTTTACACTATTCCTCAGACCCACTTCCTGTATACTCTTTCCTCCTTAGGTTTTGGTGACATTACTCCTTATCAGTTCTTCTACCTTTTTGAGTGCCTCTTCTCAATATCCTTTGCTGAATCTTCATCCACCTCCTCTCCAGAAGTTGAGATTGTTCTATGGGTTCTGTCATTGCTGGCATTTAAGTTTTCTTTTCCCTACACTCTTTCTTGGTGCTCTAATCAGATCCTATAAGTTCAATAATTATTTCTATGTAGACAACTTCCACATTTATGTCTAGACTCAGATTCTCTTTTGAACTCAAGCCTAATAGCACCAGTCACTACTGACCATCTCTAAAAAGATGATTCATTAGCATTTTTAATTCAATATGTCAAAAATAGGACTCTTTACTTTTCCCTCTTCGTTCTTCCCCCTCATCTCTCCTCCAAACTTCCCTATTTTTTGAAGGTGATTGAAGACATAGCCAAGTTTCCAGTTACCCACATTTAAATTATTGAAAATATTCTAATACTTCATTTAACCTCATTTATCCAAACAGCTGTCAAACACCATTGATGCTACCTCTATAATATCTCTTCCAACATTCTTTTATCTAAAGTCACATATACAAGTCTTTATTGTACTTCATGTGGTCTTTTGAAACTCTCTGCTAACTGTTCTTCCCTTTCCTTTATAATCTGTCCTCCACACACTACCACATTAAAATTACTAAAATTTTCTTCACTATATTTTTAAAACATAGGCCATATTCCTCGACTATTCACAAATATTATGTGGTTTCCCGTTATCTCTAAAATGTAAAAGAAACTCTTCACCCTGTCATTTAGTGACTTCAATATTTCCTACCTACCTTTATAGGAGTGCTTCACACTACTTCTCTTTGTAGAATTTCTTTCCCTCACCATCCTCTATAATTGACACTGCTGTGTAAGCTATAATTCATCTTTTCTTTTTCAAATATGTGACATGGACACTATTTGATATTTGAGACAAAGAAGTGCCTCATGAAATGAAGTCTCTTATTGTCATTAGAGACATGATAAAATCATGTCTGCCACCTTTTCGATAGCCCTTCCCCAGAAAAACTTATAAGCCATCCTTCCATTTAGTTAAAAATTCCTTTTGTCTTCTTGTTTAATTCATATCAAAAATTTCAAGATTGAGAGAATTTAGTTCTTTAAAAAGGATATCTAGAGTTTTGTCTTAGGACAAGAATCTCCATTTTGAAAGAGTTACATCAATCTTTATATCCTAAATGTTATTTATGTTTTATTGTTGACTCTTAGAAGTCATCTATAAAATTAAAGGTATAGACAATGAAATCTAATGTCTCTTCAGCTCTGACAATTTTGATGGTTCTGTGATTCTATGAAAAGAAGAACTCAAGATTTAGAAATTTAAAAAATGCTTTTAAACACAGAAGCATTTAGGAAGAGAAGGGATGGTCTCTACATACCAGCTTAGATTAAAGTCATATCATACTAGCCTAATTTCATTCTTTGACAGAGTTTTTTGAAAGATATGAGGAATAATGAATTTCAGGAATGATGATGATAAAGTTTCATAATATTCATTTGAATAAGATGAAAAAAATGTTAGTTGATAGTAAAGTCAGGGGAATTCAGAACTAGTTGAATGATATAAGACAATGAATGGTCATTAATATCAACCTAAAGAAATTTCTCTATTGTATTGTTTCACAGGACAAAATACTTGGACCTATTTCAGTCAATTATTTATTAATGATTTTAATGAAGATATAGTTGGGTTTAGAAAAGGTTACATAAACTGAACACAAAAAGTAGTGATAAATCTTATATCAACTTGAACTACCTTTGGTAGAATACCCCAGGGATCTCTTAGTGGCCTTATGCTTTTAAACATTTGCATCAGTGCATTCTCAACAAGCATATATGAATTAACCAGTATTTTCCAAATACTGTGCAAGGTGCTGAAAGTCAGGGTATTCAAATGTGCAATTGACACAAAGCTACAGAGGATAGCTGATACATTGGTCAGCAGGATAAAATAATTAACTATAATAAGATTACAATTACCAGAGATAAATACAAAGTCTTACACTTTGATTCAAAACATCAGATTTGCAAGGACAAGAGGGCAGAAGTTTACCTAGAAAACTTTGTGCTAAAAAAATCTGGGGGAAGAGCAGTGTTAGAGGTAGTCAAAAAAGTCCAATATTAATTAACAGCTTGAAATGACAATCAAAAATCCTAATGCACATTTAGGGTATATTAATGGTAGCTCAGTATCTGAAGCAAGATGACCATTTGACTGTACTATGCCTTACTCAGGCTTCTTCTAGAGTATTGTGTTCGGTTTGGGGATTCCACATTTTAGAAAGGTCATGAGGAACTTAGAGTATCCAGGAGTTGTTTGGGATAGTGACAGGCTAGAGTCCACAATCATGAAAGGCTTTGTTGCACATTCTGGGAATATTGAACCTGAGAAGGCAGCTAGATGGCAATGTAGAGATTTAGAATCAGGAGTAGAGTTCAAATCTTGCCTTAGACACTAGCTTTGTGACCTTGGGCAACTCATTTGATTTCTCTCAGCTTCTATCAGATAGAGACTGCCCAGAATGGTGAACTTTCTCTAAGAAGAATGTACTGAGAGAATCTGTCTAAAGGTAGAATAATTAAAGAAGTAAATGATAGTTGCAGGGTGTCATGGTCTACCAGTCCATTTTAGTGTGACTCTCTTTAGAGTTTTGAAGTTTGTAACTGATAAAACACAAGTCCAAGTTCCTTCATCTGCAAAATGGGAATAATAACAATAGCATATACTTCAATGAGTCATTGGAATATTCAAATGAGGTAACATACAAGGCACTTTCTAAATCTGAGAGTGCAATAAACCCCTAGTAATTATTGTTGTTGCTGTTATTGTAATAAATATAGTGGGATATTTCATGTAGAAGACAGATTAACTTTGTTCTGCTTTGCCCAAGAAAGCCTAGAACAAATTGATGAAATTTAGAGAGAAGCAGATTTAGTTTTAGAAAAACTTCCTAACAAATAGAGCCATCCAAAAATGAAATGGTGGGGTGGCTACGTGGTGCAGTGAATAGAGCACTGGCCCTGGACTCAGGAGGACTTGAGTTCAAATCCTGCCTCAGACACTTAATACTTACTAGCTGTGTGACCTTGGGAAAGTCACTTAAACCCAATTGCCCGTTCAAAAACAAACAAAATAAAAGCAAAAATGAAATGGTTTGTCATGGCCCTATTTCATATAGTATTTGCATTAATGATTTGAATGAAGCCATAGGTGAATTTGGAATAGGTTAAATGATATGCTAGAGACACCTCCATATCTGAGGTCTGCACCCCTCATTTCTCAGTTCCTCCCTGGAAACCCCAATTGGGAAGTGCACGTGTCCATCCTAGCTCAGCTCCTACCTCTCCAAAATACTTTCCTACCCTCCATTTATAGCTGGTATATAAGTGTTATTTTCCCCTAATGGAATAGAAATGGATGATTTTAGGAACCACTATAGAATCAGAAATAGGATAAGTGACATTATTTACTCTTTATAAAAAAAATACATGTCACATATTCATTTGATGCTCTCAGATTGTTGGTTTTTCACTCTCTTAAGGTGCAAATTGATGAATGTTATCAAAGTAGCAATTAGTCATTTATACAGTTGGTCAGGATCTGCATACATTGGTTTCCATTGTTTAAATTTCAATCTGATTAAGTGAGCTATATTTGCTGGTTTTGTTATGGCAACCATTGTTATAGAGATTAGTGTAACTGTCTTATGAGAAGAGAAAGAATAATGACTGAAAGCATCCTCAGGGCCTAATGCCAGTGATTTCTATGGATGTTTTGAATAGTCATACAACTTCAGCCCCAGAATTCTTGAATTATCTTTTAAATATTCTGATGCAGTTTAAGGTATTAGCCAAAATTATGGAGATGTTTTAAGAAAAATTTCCATTTTCATAATCAAGAATGCATTTGATAGAGTCATCTAATACTTGTATTTACAATATCTCTGGCCCATAAAAAATATGAGTAAACCAATGTGGACATTTTAAAATAATAATGTTAATGTATATCTCTAAGTCAGAAGATAGAAATCTGGTTATGAATTGAGAAGAGGAAAAGAAGAGGTCACTTATTAGAACTGGTGAAACTAAATTTTCCCCCTAAAGATTGTTAATATAATTGGGGCCTACAATAGAAGAAACATTAAATTTTCTGAAATATCAAAACTTATGTAATAAGTATATTGGATAATCATTTAGCAAATCAACATCCCACAGAAACTGGGAAGAAAAAATTTAGCAGAACACTTGTTGACCTAATCATAAGTCATGGACTTAGAGCTGTAAGGGATCCCAGAAGTTTTCTAGACCTATCCCTTAATTTGGGCATTTTTAATTTAAATTGGAGGGGAAGATAGAATATTCCCAGAGAGAACTGAAATACGAAAGACAGTGGTGGACAGCAAGCATGACAGAGAAAGATTCACCACAATGGAAGAGATAGCCAGTAATTCTCAGGTAAAATAGCCTGAAAGCAGGTTAGTTAAAAGATTTATGGTCTCGTGTGTCTATAATGTCACAGTCTAGACAATAGACATTCTTCACACATGAGGTTTCACTGAATGAGCTCATACTTTTAAAGAACACATATAATAGATAGAAGGAGGGGCACATAACTGAGAATGAGTACAAAATAATGGCATGATTCTTCCTAGAGTGAGTTGAGACTTGAGGAAAAATGCTAAGGACAATAAAGGCTATTTGAGCTATGCTTATAGGGCTATGGTTAGACCAAATAGAAGAAGGAAATGCTAGAGATTCCCCACTGGAGGAAGATGGAATAATGAGAACAGATGAACCAGAGAAGATGTGCAGCTTATATCTGCCTTTTTGAGCAAGGAGAGTGGTCTTTAAATTAGAAAGGATCAAACAAGCCTTATAAGAAGAGAAATGAATCCCTGCTTCATAAATGATTAATGGGAAGATAATAAAATGGCACTGATCAATTATTTAGGTACTCTAATAAAATTAGTGACAGGTAAATTGAGTTCTGTGGTGTTAAAAAAAATGAAAACATTGCAGAGTTGATTATATAACCCTTATAGGGAACTTCCGAGAAATCCTGAGGGGGAAAACAATGGAGGGGTACACAAAAGATTGTATTCAGGAAAAAAAATGTTATCTTTATTTTCAAAAGAAAGATCAAAATTGAGGCTGGCAACTATAAACGGAGTTTGAATTCAATCTCTACAAACAATCTAGAAACAATTATTAAGCAGATAGTGTGTAGGCCCTTAGAAAAGAAAATATTGATTTCTAGCCACCAGCATGTGTTCATTAAGATATTATGCCCAAGAAAATTCATTTTCTTTTTGATAGGCTCAGTAAATGGTCCTTGTTTTTCAGTTGTTTCAGACTCTTTATGACCCCATTTGCTGTTTTCTTGGCAAAGATACTATAGTGTCTTGACATTTCCTTCTCCTATTTTATAGATGAAGAAACTAAAGCTAACAAGGTTAACTGAGTTGCCCAGAGACATACAGCTATTAAATATCTGAGGCTGTATTTGAACTCATATCTTCCTGACTTCAGGCTTGGATTTCTATCCACTTCACCACCTAGTTATCCTTATCATTCTTTTTTCCCCCACTGCATCATTTATTTTTCTCATTATTTTTATAGCCTTCAACAAATATATGTATATCTGTGTGTGTGTGTGTGTGTGTGTGTGTGTGTGTGTGTAAACATAGCTACTACTATTGTCTCTGATTTTTTCCACTTATTTTTTTTAGCAGTATGGTTGGTTTTCTTTTAAATGACTATTGTTTCATATAATAGCAAGAAATGAAAATTTTCCCTAATTGGACTTCTGGTGCAAGAGTTTCTAGCTTTCCTTCTTACCCCAGAGAAGAGCAAGAGTTAACCTTCCCGGGGCGGCTAGGTGGCGCAGCTAGGTGACGCAGTGAGTAGAGCGCCGGCCCTGGAGTCAGAAGGACCTGAGTTTGTATCCGACCTCAGACACTTAACACACACACAAACAAAAACCTAGCCATGTGACCTTGGGCAAGTTACTTAACCCCAATTGCCCTCCAAAAAGCAAAAAAATAAAAATAAAAATAAATAATATGCTTTAAAAAAAAGAGTTAACCTTCCAGAATGATCATGTAACGAGTCCTAGGTAGAGGCAGAAATTAAAAGAAAAATAGTGAATCCCCACATTGAGGATCTAGAATACCAAGAAACCCCAGAAAATCTTTGTGCTTATGTAAGTAGAAAAAAATTTGCAGTTAGCCCACCTTCTTAGGCCCAGACCACCTAAAGTCTATACAGATAGGTATTGTTATTCATACTTCTACTAGAGAACCTCAACCTTGTTAGGCAGAGCTATTCTTTACTTTGCAGAAGCTTTGTGATCACATTATGGGAGGAGGAAGGTCTAGTGCATTCAGTCGGTTGCAGCAACTAGCTTAGTATCATAGAATTTTAGAACTGAGAGAGACCTTATATATTTAGTCTGAATTCTTCATCTAGATGAAATACACCCAGAGAAGTTGGAAAATACACCCAGGGAAGTAGGAAAGTTGCTCGTGGACACACAGCTGGATGGTTGGCAGCATCAGAACTAGAAAGCATCACAGTATAATGAAAGCCCTGGGCTTAAGAGACAGATGTGGCTTCAAGAACTAACTCCATAACCTACATGTTTGTATCCTCAGACAGGTGCCTTCGAGTCTATAAAATGAGGCAGTTGGATTAGTAAATCACTGAAGTCCATTTCAGCTCTCAATACTCTGTGAAACTGTTTCCCTGTTGAGTGTGTCAGATGAGGCTTGGGGTCCTCTCTAACTGTAGATTCCTATCTCCTGGTTGAAGAATGCTGCCATTCAAAGAAGCACCTGCCATTCTCTTTACCCATTTCTTACAAATTCACTTTTCCTGAATTCCTGGCTATAAGGAAATCTCCAGTGGGGAACCAAAAGGAAACAGTCCTCCTCTGAGAACTACCTTGGTTTCCATCTCTAAGACTCAGAATCTCATTACTAGCAATGGTGAGAGAAGAAATGACACCATGGTTGTAAACCCCTAGGAAGTTAATGCACTTACAGAAATATTAGTTCTTTCATGGCCACAGGCTGGCCTGTGGGACAGTTAAAATCTGCACTTCAGCCTCAGAATAGATATGGGAATGTGCCAAGTGGTCATTTGCTAGAGCCCCACCCTAAGTTCTCATCTCCTGCACAGGCTCAAATAGTGCTGAAGTTTTGGAAAAGGACTTGGCTATTTCAAGGCTGTACTTTGATAAATAACTATAAGGATATATGATTAAGCCTTGGACCAAACAAATAGTTTGTTTATTCCCTGTCCCCTGCTGAGCCAGTATGGAAGTTAATATGTATGGAGCCCACTGGTTTTTTATTGTTTGTTTGTTTGTTTTGTTTTGTTTTAAATCAAATTTTATGTTTATTTTTAGTTTACATCATTCATTTCCACAAGATTTTGAGTTACAAATTTTCTCCCCATCTTTCCCCTACCCACCACCCATAAACAGTGATCCCACTGTATATCCCCTACCCACCACCCATAAACAGTGATCCCACTGTATACCCCCTCCCCCAACCTGTTCTCTTCTATATCCTCCCCCACTCCCCCTCTACTTTCCAGTAGGGCAAGATGGATCTCTATACCCCAGTGCCTGTATATCTTATTTCCCAGTTGCATGTAAATAATAATAATAATTTTTATACATTTTATTTTAAAACTTTGAATTCCAGATTCTTTCCCTTCCTCCCTCATCACCCACCCTTACTGGGAAAATAAGCAAATCAATATAGACTGTACATGTGTAGCTACACAAAACTCTTCCATAATAGATATATTGTGAAAGACTAACTATATTTTCCTCTGTCCTATCCAGAACCCATTTGTTCTGTTCTCTACTTTGACCCTGTCCCTTTTTAAAAGTCTGTGCTTCCATCAAAGTAGAGAATAGAACAAGTGGGGGGTGGGATAGGATGAATGGAAATATAATCAGTCTTTCAAAATATATCCATTATGGAAATTTTTTGCATAGCTACATATGTACAACCTATAGTGAATTGTTTATCTTCCCAGTAAGGGTGAGTGATGAGGGAGGAAGGGAAAGAATCTGGAATTAAAAGTTTTAAAATCAAATGTTTAAAATATATTATTATTATCATCATCATTATTATTTTACATGCAACTGGGAAGCAAGATATACAAGCACTGGGGCATAGAGATCCACCGTGCCCTACTGGAAAGTTGGAGGGGGATGGGGTAAGATACAGGAGAGAGCAGATTTGGGGAAGGGTTATTCAGTGAGATCACTGTTTTAGGGTGGTGGGTAGGGGGGAAATGGGGAGAAAATTTGTAATTCAAAATCTTGTGGAAATGAAAAATGAAAACTAAAAATGAACATAAAATTTAATTAGAAAAAAACAAAAGTATGTGCTTCCAACATCCCTCCCCCAACCTGCCCTCCCTTCCATCATCCCCCCTCTCATCCCCTTCCCCTCTACTCTCCTGTAGGGTGAAATGCCCTACTTATTGTGTATGTCATTCCCTCCATAAGCCAAATTCAATGAGAGTAAGGTTGACTCATTCCTTTTTGCCTTCCTGTTATTCCCCTCCATTGTAACAGTTTTCCCTTTCCTCTTTTATATGAGATAATTTACCCCATTCTTTCTTTCCCCATTTCCTCTCATTATATTCTTCTCTTACCTCTCAATTTCACCTTTTAAGTATAATCCCTTCTTATTCAATTTGTCCTGTGCCCTCTGTCTCTGTATAGCTGTACACATATATATACGCAATCACATATGTATTCATAAGCACATATACTTTCCTATATAGACATATATATGTATGTATACATATATATGTGTGTATGTATATATATATATATATATTCCTTTCAATTATCCTCATACTGAGAAAAGTTTCATAAGTTACAATTATTATTTTTCCATGTAGGAATATAAATAGTTCAACTTTGATAAGTTCATAGTGATTTCTTTTCCCTATTTACCTTCTCATGTTTCTCTTGCTTCTTGGATTTGAATGTCAAATTTTCTATTCCACTCTGGTTTTTTCATCAAGAATGCTTGAAAGTCCTCTATTTCATTGAATGACCATATTTTTCCCTAAAACATGATACTCAGTTTTGCTGGGTAGGTGATTCCTGGTTTTAATCCCAGTTCCTTTGACCTCTGGAATATCATATTTCAAGCCCTTCAATCCCTCAATGTAGAAGCTGCCAGATCCTGTATTATCCCGATTGTTTCCACAATATTCAAATTGTTTTTTCTTGGCTGCTTGTAATATTTTCTCTTTGATCTGGGAACTCTGGAACCTGGCTATAATATTTCTAGTTTTCTTTTGGGGATCTTTTACAAGAGGTGATCATTGGATTCTTTCAAACTCTATTTTGCCTTCTGGTTCTAAAACATCAGGACAATTTTCCTTGAGAATTGCTTGAAGGATGATTTGTAGTTTCTTTTATTGACCATGGCTTTCAGATAGTACAATAATTTTAAATAATCTCTCCTGGATCTATTTTCCAGGTCAGTGGTTTTCCTGATAAGTTATTTCACATTGCCTTCTATTTTTTCATTTGTTTGGGTCTGTTTAATAGTATCTTGATTTCTCATAAAGTCACTAGCTTCCATTTGCTCCATTCTAATTCTGAAGGAAAAATTCTCTTCAGTGAGCTCTTGAGATTCTTTTCCCATCTGGCAAATTCAGCTTTTTAAGGCATTCTCCTCATTGCTTTTTTGAGCCTCTTTTCCCATTTGAGTTAGTCTATTTTTAAGGTGTTATTTTCTTCAGTCAGGTTGTTGACTCTCATTTCATAATTTTCTTGCATCATTCTCATTCCTCTTCCTAATTTTTCCTCCACTTCTCTTATTTGGTTTTCAAAATCCTTCTTAAGCTCCTCTATGGCCTATAAGCAATTCATATTTTTCTTGGAAACTTTTGGTGCAGGGGTTCTAACTTCATTGTCTTCCTCCTGTTCCATGCTTTGATCCTTTTTGTCCCCCCCCAAAAAGGAATCCAAATTGCTGTGCTTGCTTTGCTTGCTCATGTTGCCATGTTATTTGATTTTTGAGCTTTTTGCCACAGTAGAACTCTGCTTCCATAGAGGAGAGCCTTGTCCCAAATTGCTGGGGTTTTCTCAGCTGCCAGGGCTATTTGTTGGCTGCCCTCTAAGAAGCTTCCTCTGGCTCTGGCACACTGGTCACACACTCCAGGACCTCTACCCTAGACAGTGATCCAGATGTAAGCAGGGTAAAACAAGAGTGATTATCCCTCAAACTGGTTGCTTGGTCCCCCTGCAATCTGTACACCAGGAACTCTGAAGCAGCCACATGGCGGCAGCAGTTGCTGTGCTTCAGCCACTTCTCCCTCTGGGGGCAGAGGCCAGACTGCACTCCCGAAGCCCTGTTCCCACAAAGTCCACTGAACTCTCACCTTGTCTTTGGCATTTATGGGTTGATAATTCTGGAAATCACCACAACAGCTGCTGATCCACTCTCCCAAAGTCCCTCCAGCCAGGGGTTGTGGCTGGAGGCTAAAACGTTGGACTCACTTGGGGCTGGGCCAGGCTCCCAGTGCACTGTGATGGACCCTTCCTGTCAGCCTGCTGGGCTATCCTCAGCAGGAGGTTTGTTTCTCTCTGTCACTTTGTGGGTTCTACAACCCTACCGTTTGTTTAGAGTCATTTTTTCTAGGTATTTGAGGTGGTTATGGAGGGAGCATACAGAGTTTTCCTGCTTCTATTCTGCCATCTTGGTTCCACCCCCACTGGTTTTTTTTAGACTTAAATTTAGGTACCTCAAACAATTGTTCACCTTATCCTTGTTCCAGAAGAAGGTATAGAAGGCTCGGAAATTTGTGAATGACATAAATGTAGTAGGGATCACATCACGAATATGTTGGAGGGAAAATTTACATTCAAGACCCTAAAATGCTAGAGTCATTGGCCAAATCTAACAAGATGACAACTTAAAGAGACAACTAACAGATACAGTGAGTAGAGTGCTGGACCTAGAGTCATAATGATCTGACTTCAAATTATACTAGCTCTGTGACTCTGGGCAAATCGCTTAACCTCATAGGCCTCCATTCTTTCTATAAATTGAGCACAATAATAACACCTATGTCTTGGATTGTGATGAGGATGAAATGAGACAATCCTAGTAAAATGTTTTGCAACTTTAAAGTGCTGCATAAGCATAATGTTATTATTATTAATTACTATTATTATATTGACAAATGATAATTTCCACATTTTGTTTAAAAAATCAACAGCATGAGTATAAGATAGGAGATATTTTTCTAGTAAACAATTAATATGAAAAATACCTCAGGACTTTAGAGAATTTCAGACTCAATATTAATTCAACAATGGTACAAGAGATGCTAAGAAAAACAAATGTGACATTAGGTTACATTCATAGAAGGGCAGTTTGTATAAATGAGGGAAGTTTTATAGTCCCACTGTACTCTGCCTTGGTCATCCCACTTCTATAGTATTGTGATTAAATCAAGGAACTATATTTCAAAGAATACTGACATGATAGAGTATGTCTAGAGGGAGGGAATCAATATATTAAAGGGTTTAAGGATCAGTTGAAGAATTTGAAGATTTCTAGTTTGAAGATAGTATAACAAAGTAAATATATTACAGCTGTATTCAAATACCTGAAGTGTGATAATGGGTATATGATGGTGTGATGGAGCAACTTGAACCATCTCCTGAGAGCTGATTGTTAAATTTTCATTGTGAACATTTATACCTCAGAAACTGGCAAATAGGGGTGGCTAGGTGGTGCAGTGAATAGAGCACTAGCCCTGGAGTCAGGAGGACAAGAGTTCAAATCTGGCCTCAGACACTTAATAGTTATTAGCCATGTGACCTTGGGCCATTTAACCCCAAATGCCCTACCTTACCCCTCCAAAAAGATTAAAAAAAAAAAGAAAAAAAGGAAAAGAAAGAAATTGGCAAATGCTAAAAATCAGAGTTTGATTTATTGTTGTGATGGTTGTCTGGTCTTAAGAAAATGATAAATAATGTATAAATAAATTCTCAAATTTTTAAATGTATAAATAAATCAAATTAAATTTAAATGTGTCACAATCACATTTTTTAGGGAGGGAAGAGATTAGACTTGTATTTGACTACAGAATGGAGAACAAATGGGCAGAGGTCTAAGAGAGTCATTTTTTTCTTTTATGGATTTTCTTACTCTTTTCATCCATTCTGGGTTTTCTTCTTGTTCCAAACTCTTTGGGGAGTCTACTGAATTTTTAATATCTTCACACACTTCATACACACTTCCTTTATGTCTTAAATTATTACAAGAGCTTTATAATTTCTTTGAGTATTTATTGTTCATATTTCATTATGATCTTTGCATTTTCACTATGCATTTATCTGCCTAAACTCTGGGTTTTTATTGTGAATTTTTTCTCTTGAAGTAAGTGATAATTCAGCTAAAAAATATTACCCCTGTTATTCACTTTTTGACTGTTCTCTTGACTAGTGGGTAACAACCCCAAGTAGAGGCTACAAAGGGGTCTCTGCCTCTTTGTATCAGTAGCTATATGGTGCACCACACTGGATCCTGTGTAGAAAATTTTCTTTGTTTCAGACGCAGAACAACCACAAATAATGACTTCCTTCACCATTTCCTCCATTGTCTCAGTTTTCCTTTTGGTCTTGACAAACATACAATACTTTTGTTCATCATTGTGGGAAAATGGAAAGAGTGTTTTGGACATCACTTTGAGGACTACTAATCTAGGGTCAGAAGTTAGTATGAAGATGGGGTATTTCCAGTATTCCCTTCTTTTCATGTGAGTGCACAAAATCAGCATCTTCCACTTGTATGGTGGGGAAGGTCAAGGGTTGTGCTGACAGTTTCTGAACCATGGGGAACATGGAGGTTCCTTTAATGGGCTTTAGACATAAGCAACCAAGTCTGCCCCTGCCAGGAGTGTTTAGGCTGATGGCAGAGATTTAGGTTTCACTAATGAGATCTTAAGTTTACATTAAGAGGTATAGTATAGAAAAATAGGTTAGGGATAGGTCCGTTTTACTGTCTCGGTCAGACTATTATATGTGAAGTATTTTGTTTAGCTTTAAACTCCAAATTTCAGGAAAGACACGATAAACAGAAGAATCTCCCAAGGAGGATGATCACGATGATGATGAAGAATTTCAGACTGGCATTCATTCTCCTCCCAACCCATTTCTCAGCTCTAGATGCTCAGTGCAAAGAGCTTTTTACCTTGGAATACCTAACCATCCCTATAGCCTTCTCAACATGGAAGTTCATTCTGTAAAGACAATATCCTTCTCCTATTGAGATTTTTTTTGATCCTCAGTTTTGTGGAAAAGCCAAGTCTGACCTCTATTATCCTGTTCCTGACTTCTGAATTTCAAAACCATGTCCCCTTTAGTGTGTTGTCTTCTCCTGTTAAAATATAATTTCCTTGGGGGAAGGGACTTTTCTTTCATTTTGCTTGTAAAGGGTTTGCTCCATTATTTCTTCCTTCCTTCCTTCCTTCCTTCTTTCCATCCTTCCTTTCTTCCTTTCTCTCTCCCTCCCCCCTTTCCTGCCTCATTCTTTCCTTGTAGATCATATACTATAAGGATGGCTTAAGATGATGATATAATATTCTCCCACTTTTTAAAATATTATTAAATGAAATATAGACTCTTTTGCTTGGTCTGAGGAGACAAAACTAGAGAAAATAAACCAAATTTACAAAGAAATAATTTCAGGCAAGGAAACAAAAATAAGGGGAAATTTCCTCATAATTAGAAGTGTTCAAAAGTAGAATGATATGCTTTAGGAAGTAGTGGTTTTTCCTTCATTGGAGGTCTTTAAGCAAAAACTAAAGAATCATTTGTCAGGGATGTTGTACAATTTGGTTTAAGCCTGAGTCATAGAACATTCACCCCTCATTTGCTTTTGTTTACCTTCTTATGTGTCAGTATGACTAGTGGTCTTATTCAAACTCCACTTAAATCCTGGCAAGTCTTTTAATTCTGAGCTTTGTTTGAAAATTTACAGGTGGAAAATTCGTGGATTGTAAGGTCCTAGAATCGCTGACATGAAAAACTCTTAACAGAAACCCTGCCAAATGTTGGGAAACATTAAACATTTTTTTAAATGTGTTCCCTGCCTGAGGCCTTGTGTGTTGAACATCAAACCAAAGTGAATTGTTATTAATGACTTGGGTCAGGCCCACGCAGCTGCAGTAACCTGGCCCTACTCCATTTAACCTTCCCTCTCTTTCTTAGAGTCCCCTTACAAAAGAATAGCCTTCATTTTGCCTTTGATAGCTGTGCACAGATTTTTATTGATAATCTTTTTTGTTGTTTTTTTTTATTTGTCCTCTATCCTCCCTCTCTCCTTGCCCAGAGACCTATCCTTTAATTTAAAAATAATTGTTTAAAGGAGAAAAAAGGATAGAAGTAAATCAACAAAATTAATCATCACATCACAAATAGACTTTTTCTTTAATTGTAGATTACTGTCTTCTTTTCATGTCATTTCATGTTATATAGACCTAGTTATCAAATGTATTCAACCAATTTCTCCCTTCATTAATCTTGACCCCATTTTACCCTACCAATACCCCACCCTAAGGAGCCCTAAAACTGTTGTCTCAGCTTCAACCTACAATTTCAATTACCCCTTTGACTAGGGAGTAAAGGTGGAGGTGGAGGTGGATGAAGTTATGGTCAGCTTGTTATGCTATTAAGAATGTAATTTGAAGAGTGAAATGAGCAGAATCAAGAGAATGTTAGGTACAGTAAAAGCAATATTGTTCAAAGAACAACTGCAAACAACTAAATTATTCTTAGTATTATAAATACTCAAATCACATCCACCTCCACAGGAAAAAAAAACTTGATAACTAGAAGCATGCTTAGCATGGTTTTATATTGTCAAATGGTGGCCTTCTCTAGTGTGAGGTGGGGAGGA
>WOXC01010082.1:0-237500 GCA_011680675.1 Gymnobelideus leadbeateri | reverse complement strand
ACTGAAACTGTTGGTAGGCATCAGTTGGTCAGTCTATCAACATGCATCTATTAAGTGCTTCCTGTGTGCCAGACTCTGTCTAAGAGGAATACTAACAAGTAAATAAGGCGACATTTCAACCTCTAAGTTTCTACAATGTTTTTTTTTTATTTTCAGTAATTTAATTGTTATGAATGAACTCTTATTTTTAGCGTTCTAGTGAAATGGAATCTCATCTACCTTATAGGATATGGATGAAAGCCCTTCCCCAGTTTGCTACTGCCTAGGGTCTCTTTTTCATATTAACCATTTGTCTCCAGCATTTACTTTACACTGAATGATGAATGGTGAATGATTGAACCAATATTACAGATTTTGATTATTTTTCAGAATTTTTTTCTATTGAAAAATTGAAATTTCCAATACATGTTCCATGCAATTAGAGGGAGGCAGGGAGTAACTAAGAAGTCAGCAAAATACTTAAGAACATTTAAACGAAAGGTAACTTGAAAAAATACAGGTCATTGACTTTCTTCAGGCTACTTAAACTTAATTGTGGGACAGGCCTCTTCCTACCCCAAACAAACTAGTGAACTCTACCCTTCCACTATACTACCATACTTTGGATGCTGATCTTATCAATTCTTGCAAGTCAAACAGAGCTGAGATTTAAAAGGGAGGAAAGGGAAACCCTGAAGCCAAAAGGAAGCCTTGCTGATCGCCCAGTTGATCTGTTTTTTCCCAGTCAGAAACCAATCCAGTGACATGTAGTGCAGGTAAAGGTCACGGTGCAATTGGATTATGAAATTTCTCAATTGAGACTTCTAAACCAAAAAAGAAAAAAATAGAGGGCCTTATAGTACTTTGTAAGAAATGTTGTATTTGGAGAGAACAATGCAACTTACCCCCAAAAAAGATCATAGCTAAGTTGAAAGGAACCTCAGAAGTCATCCAGGCCAACCCTCTCATTTTATTGATGAGAAAACTGGGGCAGGAAAAATAAGTGACTTGCTCGAAGTCAGAGCAAAAATAAGCATCAGAGACAAGATCTGAATCTCTGATTCCTAGACCAGTACTAATTCCACTGCCCCACAGAGCTCATCAAAATCTCCCCTTTTTCAGTTAACAAAATATTCTTTCTAAATCTAAAATCTGTCTTATCTCTCTTAGACATAGGAACTGGACTATGATTTCACTGATATAGAGAACCCCCAGATAAAGAAACTTTCCATCAATGCAGGTTAGCTATTTTTCTACAACTCTGAGAGCAGTGAGAGGTTAAGTGACTTTTCCTGGGTCATGTAGCCAGTATGTCAGAAGTGGGACTGGAACCTAGTTCTTGGCTCTAATCTATCCACTATGCCACACTGTTTCTAATGGCTCTTAGATATGGCAAGATATTGAAAATATACTAATCAGAATATATCAGAACACTTTAAAAGCATGCTTGTCTATATAAATATATTATTGATTATATTGTCATCACCACATTCTCAAATTATTTATTAGGACCTTACAATTAAATCAATATATGTTTTAATACTTGGTATTTCATTGCAAAGTTGTATAGGAGGAGGAGGATGGTAAAAAATTATACTGTGGAATATATCTCAAGAGTAGGAAATAAGTGAATCCAAAGGCTCGTACACCTCATAAGATCACAGGTTTATACTGGAAGGGACTTTAGATATCATGAAGTCCATCCACCTCAGCTCCGACATGAGGTAAGTGAAGCCCAGAAAGGTCACACATCTAAGAACTCTCCTAAGCTGTATTTAAACCCATGTTTCCCTGACTTTGTATCCAGGGCTTACATCTCTATATATGAATAATTTCTTTAAGAAAAGAATAAAGAGGTATTGGTCATGGTGAGTATCAAGTAACATCAACAAAACCGTGAAATTGATTATAATTTAACATTAAAACACTTTAACCCTTATTAATGATGGATCAGAGGAATTCTATAGTTATATTTTATTAAGATTTTGGCTCTTAGATAAAATACAGCAGGCTAGAATGCTGGACTAAATCTAATAGGACAAAATTCATAAAGCATAAATATCATCTCACCCTTGGATTGAAAAAAAATCAATTTTACAAGCACAGTACAGGGGAAGACCAGGTTAGACATCAGTTTGAGAAAGTTCTGAAGATTTTAGTGGACTTCAGCCAAAACTGTAAGATTTCATCATTGCATATATATATATGTATGCATGCATGTATGTATATATGTATGTATGTGTGTATGTGTGTGTATAGGTGTGTGTATGTGTGTATATATGTGTATGTATAGGTGTGTGTATGTGTGTGTGTTTGCATGTATTTATATCATTTTGAATGCTGTGGATAAGTTCACTTACCTCTGCAGCTTACTTTCCAAGGACATACATACTGATGATGAGGTTGACACATGCATAGCCAGAGCTAGCTCAGTGTTTGGGCGGCTCTGAAGGAAAGTATGGGAGAGAAGAGGTATTAGACTGACTACCAGACTGAAGGTCTACAGAGCCATTGTGCTGACCGCATTGTTGTATGCCTGTGAAACCTGGACAGTCTGCCAGTGCCATGCCAGGAAAATGAATCGCTTCCATATGAATTGTCTTAGGAAGATTCCGAAGATCACTTGGCAGGATAGGATACCAGACACTGAGGTCCTTATTCGAACTGAACTGCCAAGCATTCAGACTCTGCTTAAGAGAGTACAACTTTGATGGGCTAGCCATGTTATTTGAATGCCAAATATACACTTGCCTAAAGTGCAGAACTCACACAGGGCAAACACTCACATGGTGGTCAGAAGCAGTAATACGAGGATACTCTCAAGGCCTCTTTTAAGAGCTTTGAAATACCACTCAGCATGCATGCCCACATCAGGGGAGGTGCTGTGCTCTGTGAGCAAAGCAAAATTGAAGCAGCTCAAAAGAAACTAGAAATGTGCAGATTCAGAGAATCCACCCCTAGTATTCACATGGACTATTTGTGCCCAAACTGTGGTAGAGCATTATGACTTTGTATTGGTCTTATCAGTCATTTGGACCCACTGTAACCTAACTCTGACATAGTAATGTCATGAGAATATATGTGTATATACATGTATATGCACACACACGTGCATGCATGTGTATGTGCGTATATAGATACAAACACCCAAGCGTGTATGTTATATTGTGCACATGCTTATGTTGTTATATTTATCTGTCATATGCATTGTGTTGTATGCATATTGTGGGTAACTTGTGCGTGGAGCATATAAGCAAGTGTGCACATATGCATACACATGCACATGTATGTTGTACATGCATGTGTGCGTGTGTATATGTGTACATACATGCATATACATTATATACACACATTGTGCAGCCTTGGATTCCTTTGAAAGTCATAACTTCTAGGAATAAAGACATGTTAGTCCTCCCTCCTGGTGAGACTCTACCTGAGTATTGAGTTCCTTTTGGGGGATTGCAATTCAAGAAAGAAATTGATGGAGCATCTGGAAGAGGGCACCTGGGTTGGTGAAGGACTTTGAGTCCATGTCATATGAGGATTCATTAAAGGAAAAGGAGATTTTTTTTTCCAATGAAGGAAAGACTATGGGTATCTGATAACTGCCTCCAAGTACTTAAAGGGCTGTTGTGTAGAAAAGGGAGCAGTTCTATTTGGCTAATGAGGACAGAACTAGGAAGAGAGGATTAAAGAGTCAGAGGCAAGTTTAGGCTTTAGATAAGGAAAGGGTTTCTACTGGATTTTTCCCAAAGTAACATGTTGTCATTATTTAGTCGTTTCAGTTGTCTCTGACTTTTTGTGACCCCATTTAAGGCTTTCTTGGCAGAGATATTTGGAAGGGTTTGCCATTTCCTCCAGCTCATTTTACAGATGAGGAAACTGAGGCAAGCAGGGCTAAGTGACTAGCCCAGGGCCACATTGTACCACTCTGCTGCACCTCAAAGTAACATGATCAACCTCAAAAGATAATGAGCTCCCCCTTACTGAAGGTAGATGGTTATTTGTCATGAATATCATAGTGGGAAATCCTTTTTCAGGTAAGGGTTTGACTAGGGGTGTGGAACCTGCAGACTTGAGGCAACATGTGGCCCTGTAGCTCTTTAACTGTGGCCTTTTGACTGAATCCAAACTTCACAGAAGAAATCCCCTTAAAAAAAGGATTTGTTCCGTCAAACTTGGACTCAGTCAAAAGGCTGCACCCATGGACCTAAAAAACCACAATTGCCCTAGAGGTCACGTGTTGCCCATCCCAGGGTTAGACTATATGGCCAAAGAAGGTTCCTTTAATACTGAATTCCCATAATTCTGTAAAGATTTACAAAGAAATGTGTCTTTTAAATGCAAACATTCTCCAAATGATACTCTATGGTTTAGAATCTTGGAATGCCTACAGTCTGAAGAATAAAAACTTGAAAATTCCCAAAAGGCAAAATGGATATGCATAAATGGGCATAAATAAGCAGTGCATCCCCTACATTCTAAGTGGTAAGTTAGAGTGCTGGAGCTAAGGAGGTTTGGGAAGGCCTAAGTTCAAAAACTATCACAGACACTTATTAACCACACCATCCTGAACAAGTCACTCAACCTTTCACAATCTCAGTTTCTCCATCTGTAAAATGGGTATTATAATAATAGCACTTACTTCACAGAATTTTTAAAGGATCAAATTATATAATATAGGCTTTGCAAACTTTAAAAAGGTTACCTAGCAGACTCTAAGACTTCCTTGAAGTCTTAGAAAAGTCGAACATATGGATTGCTTATATGGATTGAAAAGAAGGAAACACATATTTATTAAATACTATGTCATAGGCATTGTACTAAGTGCTTTCTAATTATCTCATTTGATCCCCACAACTCTGGAAGGTAAGTGTTATTATCTTCATTTTTCAGTCGAGAAAACTGAGGCACAGAGGTTAAGTGACTCACCTAAGGTCACACATCTCTTAAGTGTTTGAGGATGGTTTTAAACTCAGTTCTTTCTGACTCCAGACCCAGCACTCTATATACTACACCACATAGCTGCCTCTAGTAGGCACATTATCTTTTCCCTCTAAGTGTGGATTTGAGCCACATGCAATGTCAATATATGAGAAGAATGCTTAGTGGAGACAACTTCACCTCCATGCAATAATATGAAAGGGTTTACTTTATTCCTAAGTAGTGTGGCACAAAGGTAAGAAAACGGGAATGGGATTCCAGACTACTACCTTGCTGTATGACCTTATGAATCTCTCTGGTTCTTAATTTCTTTATCTTTAAAATGAGGTTAGAGTAAAAAAGGACAGCTAGGTGGCACAGTGGATAGACTACCAGGCCTGACCGTCAGGAAGACCTGCATTCAAATCCAACCTCAGGCACTCACTAGCTGTGTGACCCTGGGCAAGTCACTTAACCCTGTTTTCCCCAATTTCCATATCTGTAAAATGAGCTGGAGAAGGAAATGGCAAATCCCTTCAGTATCTTTGCCAAGAAAACCCCAAATGGGGTCCGGAAGAATAAAAGACAACTGAACAACAATAAAGACTAGAAGATCTCTAAGGATCCATTTCAACTCTGAATAATCTCTAAAGTAAAAGCTAATAACTACATTGGCCATTTTGATTTTTTTTCTTTCCATCCTTTAGACCTCCCAACACCTGACAGACTCCTTTCTTGAACCAATCTTCTATAAAGAATTGAAAAGAAACATGTCTAAGTTGAGCTCTGCAACTTGTCTACTTGTCACAGACAACATCATTACTTCCAAGTATTTTAAGTGCTGTCACACAGAAGGGGAAACTAGTTCTGTTTGACCCTAGAGAACAGGAGAAACAACATAAGATATAAAGGAGACAAATTTTGAATTGAACTTAGGGAATACTTTGCTAACAATTACAGTTATCCAAATACAGATTAGACTGTCTTAGAAGGAAATTAGTTCTCTCTAGAGCTTTAGAAGCAAAGGCTGGGGACAGCTAATGAATAGAGCGCTAGTCCTGGAGTTAGGAGTTCAAATCCAGTCTCAGATATTTGCTAGCTGTGTGACCTTGGGTAAGTCACTTAACCCTGACTGTCTCAGTTCCTTATCTATAAAATAAGCTGGAGAAGGAAATTACAGACTATTCTAGTATCCCTGCCAAGAAAAAATCAAATAGGGTATCAGGATCAGACAGGACTGAACAACCACAACAAGAGATGTAGATTACTTTTCTGTATTTCAGTAACAACAACAGTTATATAGCACTTTCACATTGCAAAACCCTGTAAACATGATCTCATTTTATCCTCACAACAACCTTGGGAGGCAGGTGCTATTATTATCATTCCTACCTTATAGAGGTGAGGAAATAGAAGCAGACAGATTTAGTGACTTTCGTACAGTCATGCAGCTACTGTTGGAGTCTGAATTTGAACTCAGGTCTCCCTAAGGTCTGGTCAACTGCTCAATTAATCCACTGTACCATTTTACTGCATCCGTAACAAATCATATATTTTCTAAACCATTTAATTCTTGTTTTGCAAAATGGGAAGACTTTCCTAAGACACTTTAAATTGTCTAAATGAATACTTCTGAGAATTAAAAAAAATCTTTAGATTTTTTGTTTTTACATTACCTTTATTTCTTAATATATCCTTCACTGCTCCCCAATCTACAGACTCATCCATCCCTTGTAGCCAAGAATAAAGAGACAGAGAAAGAGCAAGAGAGAGAGCGAGAAACTATCTCAGAAAAGCTAAACATATCAACCTAATTTAATAATCTATGTAATATTCTACACCCATTTCCCCCCACTTCTGCAAAGAGGAGGGACATAATTTTTTTCATTTCTTTTCTAGAACCAAACTTGGCCAATATGACTACATAGAATTCAATGTCTTTCTTTCCTCCTTTTTTTCTTTGTTTTTCTCATATACATATTTGTATTCACTGGACATTCTGTTTTCTCCATTCTGCTTCCTTCTCACTCCACCAGTTAAAACCAGGGTTCCCACATTTCTCCAAATTCTTCATGTTCATTTTTGTTTATGGAATAGTAACATTTCATTATATTAATGTAGCTGAACTTGTTTAGCTATTCCCCAACTGATGAACATTTACTTTGTAGTTCTTTGCTACTACCAAAGTGTTAACATGAATATTTTGATATATGTGGGATCTTCTTTGTCTCATTTCTTTGAAGAATATGTCTACTAATGAGATCTCTGGCTTAAAAAAGTATATATATATATATATATATATTTCAATTACTTTTGGAGGCATAATTCAAAAATGTTTCTCAAATAGTTGAACCAATTCATAGTGCCACCCATAGTATATATTAGTGTGCTTGTCTTGCCTTAGCCCCTACAATATTCACTTTTTTACAACATACCTTTTGTGTATAGGGAACTGTATAACAGATAAAATCATGAAATATCCATGATGCAGATGAAAGAATATTGGAAGAGAAGTAAAAATCCCTGGGTTATGGTTTTGATTCAGCCATTAAGTAGCTATGTAACTTTGAGAAAATTGTTTCACCTCTCTGGGCCTTGATTCCTTAACTTATTAAATTATCTCTAAGGTTATTGCTAGCCTATAATTCAGAATTCAGAATAGAATCATAAAATAAAAACTGCAAGTCACTTATTTTTATATTTTATAGCTTAAATATAGACTCACAGAAAATAAATATTTCTTATACCTGTAACCACCTCTCCCAACCCCAAGGCTCCAGTATGATCAGTCTCCCAACCCCCAAGTATACCTTTGGGCTAAAGTGTACAGGGAGGTAATGGCTGATCACTTTCTGTTTTCTTGTGAGTCAGATAAAATATTTTTCTAATGAGAAGCAAACAGGCGAAATTATTGGAAGGGACATGTATGAAATTTCATTAATGACTTTTTAAAAAAGAAATATATATATATATCAATGGAAAGGTATAAACACAAGAGGGCAGGAAGAGCCCAAACTTTGAGTTTTGACTACTGTGAAACTTGATCCAATTTATTTTAGCTTGCCCTCCGGATATTTATCAATTCTCTTTACATGCAAAGAAATGTGATGCTGACAAGTAGATTTAGTTTGTACTTGGTCTAATTATTGCAAGGGGAACAGCAACATCTCTAATGACAGCTCTTCAAGCCCTTCTCGGCTTTTGGAGCGCCTGGGGCCACTTTTTCTCCAGCTCCTTTCTTAATTTGGTTCTTTCAGGACTCTGCTCAGACTGCATTTCTCACGCATTCCAAGTACCCCTTTCTCTTAGTTTGTGAACTTTGATAGCAAAGGGGGTGGGGAAGGAGGGACTTGTAAAACCACCCAAGCTCCGTAGTGTATCCATTGTGATTCTTAAAGGGGTGAAGAAATACTGGGCAAAGTGTTAGCCCTTTTCTTATCAACTCAAGTTATATTCACCTGAAAATCTTCAAGCGGCCATCCCGAACTGCCTTGATTTCTGGACTGGCCCAGGATACTTGAGTTCAAGCTTTAGATACAGTTTCCCGCCCCCTCCATCCCCACCTCTCTTCTAAAGGGAAGGGCTGTACTTCAAATCCGTGGTCGAGGAAAAAGGAGAATCCCCAAAGCCCAAAGGAAAAGGATTCTATGAAATTCGATTCGTGCAGCATATTCGCCGTCCTCCACCAGCAACCAGAACCCGGGCATTGCCTGCTAGTGCTGGGAGCTCCCAGCCAAAGTCTTTCTCCCCCTGATCACTAAGAACAACCTGTTGCAGTTTCTTTCCCCTCCACTCACCCCACCCTTTCCCCGCCTCTGCCTTCGACTTGATTGGCACTAACTATCACCCAATCCTCGATGAGGGTCCCTCCTCTCCGGAGGATCCATTGGTCACTCTGACAGACAAGAGCAAGGGGGGCGAGGGCTGGGATTTCTCTCACAGCCCCGGGTCCTGCAGGACCTGCAAAGGAGGGGACAGGGGAAAACTCAGTTTCTAGCGCTACCCTAGCAAAGGAATCAGAAGCCTGGAGACCGTGGAGCTGGCAGGGCTCGGCCCTGGCGGAGCCGTCCTTTGAGCTGCAGTGCCAACCTGAATTGCATTGCACTTTCCGCCCCGTCCAATTACTTCTGGGACCATTGGTGAACGCGGCAAATTTGCTCAGCCCCCTACGCTTCCCAGGGGTGCTGCTAGCTCCCGGCTAGGGAAGTAGGCTTTTCTAGCTCTCAGGCGCACCTCCATAGGCTAAGGAACGACCGGCATCATGTACCAGGGTATGAGCAAAGCTGCAGGAACTCTTGGGATCTTTCCACCACAGCCTGGGACTGTTTGCTCTGTCACTTCGAGGTCATTCCGCATGCATCCGCTGCCCTGGCTCTTACTCCTAATTCTGTCACTAGCGAGGTGGGTCTCCTCTCAACTTGATGGCCTCAGCTCCGAGTTGCTGTCTCCTGGTTTCACTGGGCCATCTGGTGCCCCAGCAGAAGAGGTCATAGTGCTGGCCAACCGTGGACTCCGGGTACCGTTCGGGCGCGCAGTCTGGCTGGACCCTCTGCATGACCTGGTGCTGCAGGTGCAGCCGGGGGATCATTGCCAGGTGGTGGTGCTGGACAACGATGCGCTGGCTCAGCTGCCTGGTCACCTCAGCCCCAAGCGGTTTCCCTGCGACTTTGGACCTGGAGAGGTGAGCTATTCGCACCTGGGCGCCCGCAGCCCTTCACGGGACCGAGTCCGATTGCAGCTGCGCTATGACACTCCTAGCGGGTCAGTGGTGCTGCCCCTGGTGCTGGAGGTGGAGGTACTCTTTACTCAGTTGGAGATAGTGACCAGGAATTTGCCCCTGGTCGTAGAGGAGCTTCTGGGTACTAGTAACCCCTTAGATCGTCGTAGTCTGGAATTCACTTACCAGCCTGAGACAGAGGAATGCAGGGTAGGCATCCTCTCTGGGCTGGGGGCTCTTCCTCGCTATGGGAAACTGCTTCACTATCTACAGGCTCTAGGAGTAGAGAGGGACTGGGGAGGTGGAGAGGGATTGGAGAAGCCTCAGATGATGGACTGCAATGATTTCCTGGAACTGGGAGTGCGATACTTGCATACAGCACCCGGTCGCTCCCCAAATCGGGACTGGGTGCCTATGATTGTGGAGCTGCACCCCAGGGGGGCTCCAGTAGGAAGCCCATCTTTGAAACGCGAGCACTTTCAGGTTCTGGTGAGGATTCGGGGAGGCACAGAGAACACACCACCTAAGCCCAGTTTTGTTGCCATGATGATGATGGAAGTGGACCAGTTTGTGTTGACTGCCCTGACCCCGGACATGTTGGCAGCTGAGGATTCTGAATCAGACCCTGATTTGCTGATCTTCAATCTCACTTCACCGTTCCAGCAGGGTCAAGGCTACCTGGTGAGCACCGATGACCGCAGCTTACCTTTGTCTTCCTTCACCCAGAGGGACCTGCGACTCCTCAAAATTGCTTACCAGCCCCCAGCAGATGATTCTGACCAGGAGCGCCTTTTTGAACTAGAGCTGGAAGTGGTAGATCCAGAGGGTGCAGCCTCAGATCCTTTTGCTTTCATGGTAGTTGTGAAACCCATGAATACTCTGGCTCCCGTAGTCACCAGAAATACTGGCCTTATCCTTTATGAGGGTCAATCCAGGCCCCTCACTGGCCCTCCAGGCAGTGGACCCTCCAATCTTGTCATCAGTGATGAAGATGACCTTGATACTGTGCAGCTGGAAGTGGTGGCTGGCCTTAAGCATGGACATCTGGCCCTCTTGGGTTCCCCTAGTAGAGATCCTGGTTCTGGGTCACCACGAAAGTATTTCACAGTAGCAGAGCTGAAGGCTGGGCAGGTAGTCTACCAGCATGATGATAGTGATGGCTCTCTGAGCGATAACCTGGTGCTTCGAATGGTAGATGGAGGAGGCCGGCACCAGGTACAATTCCTCTTTCCCATTACCCTGGTGCCTGTGGATGACCAGCCACCTGTCCTCAATGCTAATACTGGACTGGTGCTGGCTGAGGGTGATACTGTTCCAATTCCACCATTGGCTTTGAGTGCCACTGACATTGACTCTGATGACTCTATGATACTTTTTGTGTTGGAGCCCCCCTACTCAGCAACAGGACAATTGCTGCTCCGCCAGACCCATCCACCCAGAGATGGGGAGGAGCTAACGGGAGGCCCCTGGAGACAAGTGATGGGCTCCCAGAAGGCTACATTATATGAGAGGTCAGTGATAGAGTGGCGACAGCGAGACATTGTGGAGGGGAGACTATTTTACCGGCACATTGGTCCCCACAGCCCTGGAGTGGGTCCTATTGTGGACCAGTTTGTCTTCAGGGTCCAAGATGACCATGACCCCCCCAACCAATCAGGACTACAAAAGTTTGTGCTGCGTATTCATCCTGTGGATCGCCTACCTCCAGAGCTGGGCAGTGGCTGCCCATTGAGGATGGTGGTACAAGAGTACCAGCTCACCCCACTAAGAAAGAAGTGGCTGCGCTATACTGACCTGGACACAGATGACAGAGAGCTGCGCTACACTGTGACTCAGCCCCCCACAGACACAGATGAAAATCATTCTCCAGCCCCACTGGGCACATTGGTTTTGACTGATAACCCTTCAATTGCAGTGACCCATTTCACACAGGCCCAGATTAATCACCACAAAATTGCTTATAGACCTCCAGATCAGGAACTGGGGGTGGCTGCTCGGGTGGCCCAGTTCCAGTATCAGGTAGAGGACCAGGCTGGGAATATGGTTCCAGGGACCTTCACCTTTTATCTGCAGCCGGTGAATAATCAACCCCCTGAGATCCTCAATACAGGCTTCACTGTCCAGGAGAGGGGCCAGCACATCCTAAGTGAAACTGAGCTACACGCTACTGATGTGGACACTGATGCTACCCATATCTCCTTCACCCTCATTCAGGCTCCCAAGCATGGTCAATTGCAGTTAAGCAAAAGGAAGCTAGTAGTGGGTGAACTCTTTCACTTGGAGGACATTGTTCGAGGTAGGGTCACTTATGTCCACAATGGGGATGAGTCCCCAAGTGATAGTTGTTCTGTAGCAGTGAGTGATGGCCTTCATGTGGTACCCATCACCCTCAGAGCAAATGTACGCCCAGTAGATGATGAGGTACCCATTCTGTCCTTGCCTGCTGGCACCTTGGGCTCCTACCTAGATGTGTTAGAAAATGAAGCTGCTGAAATCACAGCTCATGTAATCAAGGGTACTGATGAGGACACGGATGATTTGATGCTGACTTTTCTCTTGGAAAACCCCCCACTATATGGGGAAATCCTGGTCAATGGAGTCCCAACCAAACAGTTTTCACAGAGGGATATCCTAGAGGGATCTGTCGTCTATGCCCACACCAGTGGTGAAATAGGCCCATTTCCCAAAGAGGATTCTTTCAACCTGACATTGTCAGATATGTCTCAGGAGTGGCGTATTGGTGGCAACGTTGTGCAGGGGGTTACTGTGTTGGTCACCATTCTCCCCATTGATAATCAGGCCCCAGAGGTAACTGTGGGTGAGCAATTTATGGTAGTGGAAGGTGATAAAAGGGTAATTGCCACTTCCCATATAAATGCTGACGATATTGATTCCCCTAATGATGACATTTTATGTACAATAGTTACTCAGCCTACTTCAGGATATGTTGAAAATATTTCCCCAGCTCCAGGCTCAGAGAAATCAAGAGCAGGAATAGCCATCAGTGCCTTCACTCTGAAAGATCTTAAACAGGGACATATTTATTATGTCCAGAGTATCCACAAGGGTGTGGAACCAGTGGAAGATCGGTTTGCATTCCGTTGTTCTGATGGGATTAATTTTTCTCATAGACACTTTTTTCCCATTGTGATCATTCCAACCAATGACGAGCAGCCAGAAATGTTTATGCGAGAATTTATGGTGATGGAAGGCATGAGTCTGGTTATTGATACTCCCATTCTCAATGCTGCTGATGGAGATGTTCCTGCAGATGATCTGACTTTTGTCATCACCCGTTTTCCCTCCCATGGTCACATCATGAACCAGTTGATAAATGGTACAGTTTTGGTGGAAAGCTTCACCCTGGATCAGATCATTGAGAGTTCTAGCATTATTTATGAGCATGATGACTCTGAGACTCAAGAGGACAGCTTTGCCATAAAACTAACTGATGGCAAGTATTCAGTGGAGAAGAGGGTGATCATATTGGTCATTCCTGTTGATGACGAGACCCCTAGAATGACTATCAATAATGGACTAGAAATTGAAATGGGGGAAACCAAAATTATCAACAACAGGGTATTGATGGCAACTGATTTAGACTCTGAAGACAAAAGTTTGGTTTACATTATTCGTTATGGACCAGGACATGGCCTGTTACAAAGACGAAGGCCTGATGGTGCAGTTGAGAATATCACCTTGGGCATGAATTTTACCCAAGATGAAGTGGACAGAGATTTGATTCAGTATGTGCATTTGGGGCAGGAAGGTATTCGGGACCTGATCAAATTTGATGTGACTGATGGAATAAATCCTCTCATTGACCGATATTTTTATGTGTCCATTGGTAGCATTGATATGGTTTTCCCAGATGTTATAAGCAAGGGAGTATCTTTGAAAGAAGGTGGCAGGGTAACACTCACAACAGACTTACTGAGCACCAGTGACCTCAACAGTCCTGATGAAAACTTAGTTTTTAGCATCACCAGGGCCCCTGTGAGGGGTCACTTGGAGTGCACAGATCAGTCAGGAGTGCCTATCACTTCTTTCACTCAGCTTCAGCTTGCAGGGAACAAAATTTACTACATTCACACATCTGATGATGAGGTGAAAATGGATAGCTTTGAGTTTGAAGTTACTGATGGACGTAACTCTGTCTTTCGTACTTTCCGGATCTCCATTAGTGATGTTGACAACAAGAAGCCAGTGGTCACTATTCATAACTTGGTGGTTAGTGAAAGTGAAAATAAGCTTATCACTCCCTTTGAACTCACTGTAGAAGATAGAGATACTCCTGACCATCTCTTGAAATTCACTGTCACTCAAGTACCTGTTCATGGTCATCTCTTGTTTAATAATTCCAGGCCTGTGATGGTCTTCACCAAACAGGACCTGAATGAAAATTTGATCAGCTACAAACATGATGGGACAGAGTCAACTGAAGATAGTTTCTCATTCACTGTGACTGATGGCACACATGCTGATTTCTATGTTTTTCCTGATACTGTATTTGAAACAAGGAGACCCCAAGTGATGAAAATCCGGGTGATTGCTGTGGACAACAGCTCACCTCAAATTGTGGTGAACAAAGGTGCCCCCACCCTTCGCATCTTGACAACTGGACACTTGGGTTTCATGATTACAAACAAAATACTGAAAGTGGAGGACAAGGACAGCTTGCACATTTCCCTCAAGTTCATTGTGACAGGAGCCCCACACCACGGCTTTCTCTTCAACCTGGGGAAAGGCAATCACAGCGTCACTCAGTTTACACAAGGTACCATTCTGTTTTCTTTACCTACAGTTACTGAATACACTGGGTTCTGTTTCCGGAAGTGATATCTTTCATTGACAAATACAGAAATAGAGTATTAGAATAGGAATAGGACCAGATTCAGCTCTTGGCTCAGTTACTAACTTCCTGTGTGTGACACTGTGGATGTCACTTAAACTCCGTGCCATTGTCTACTTTATAAAACGGGGATACTAATACCTGCCTAATTCTGCCTCAGAAGGATGCAGTGAGACTGAGTGAGATGATGCTTTTGATTGTTTTCTTCCCCTTCAGGAAGAAATGAGGAATTCACTGTCTTCTTAGTGACTTAGGTGCTCAAGCTTTTATCTCACTCCTGAATTCTCTGGTATACTTGGGCTTATGCTGGGGGTACAACAAAGAAAACTTTTAATCATTATATGTGGTCATGTGTCCAGTTGTACTGACAGCTGATAGAGTGGATAGGCAGGGGGAAAATGATGAATGAATGTTTGGGAGGTGATGACACTGGGGAGATACTGAGAAGGGTATGAAAAAAATGGGGATATTAAGGAAAAAGGCCTTGGGGGAGGGTTTTGGAAGAAGGAAGTCTTCTAGGAAGCCGAGGATGGATGGGAGAGAAAGCCTGGGTCATGTCTATGTTTAAAGCAATTAGTGGGGTTAGGGAGAAATGACTCTGCCCTTCATCTTTCTCAACATCCTGTGTCATGCTCTCTGCAAGGTTCACATCCTTAAGGGGAAAAGTTTTTCCAACAGCATAGAAAGAACTTTTAGTTTTTTTGGGAAAATGAATCTAGGTTTGTTGATTCATCAGTATGGAGAATTCCCAGAGTAAATACTCTCTTCATAATGCAGATGAAGAACCCATGTATAATTTACAAGAGTTGCCTGAGGCACTGGGAGATAAAATGACCTATCTACCCCTAAGCACACAGACATATTTCAGAGGCAAGGCTTGAACATGGGTCTTCAATATTCTAAGGTCTGTCCTCAATCCACTACATGATGCTCTTTTGGAAGAATGCTGCTGTATGAATCCTACTACCAGTAGTAATAGTAATGAAAATTATTAATAATAATGTCACTTTGAACCTAGATAAAACTTAATTTAGAGGATCTTTTGTCTGATTTGATTTCAGTTGGCATTTTGAAGTTGTTCTTAGAATTCATAAGATCATAGCTTGAGAGTTGGAAGGGAACTGAGAGGTCATTTAGTCCAACCCATTTATTTTACACATGAGGTAACTGAGGTTCAGAGAAAGTATATGAATTGCCCAAGGTTTCACAAGTAATAGTAACCAAACTGGATTAAGAAGTCGTGAATTCCTGTGACTCCAAGTATTCTTGGAGTATTCTGCTTTATTTTTTTTTCACACAACACCACAATGAATTCTCCAAATAATTCTGATAACTGACCAGAATGTTGAACCTTCAGAGAGAGAGTTGCCATTGATTTTTGTGCACTTTGCTGTATTTTACATCAATATATTTTTAGGGTTTGTGTGTGTGTGTGTGTGTGTTTTGTTTTGTTTTGTTTTGTTTTGCTTTTTGGAGAGGGGAAAGCAGAGCAATTGGTGTTAAGTGACTTGCCCAAGGTCACACTGCTAGTCACTGTTAAGTGTCTGAGGCCAGATTTGAACTCAGGTCCACCTGATGTCAGGGCCAGTGCCCTATTCACTGTGCCACCTAGCTGCCCCATTTATCAATATCTTTTAATATGGAAAATCCAAGTACAGAAGGAGAATAGCTGTCCTGTTATACATACCAAAGAGCAGCTAGGTGGTACAGTGGATGGAGCTCTGGGCTTGGATTCAGAAAGACTAATCTTCTAGTTCAAATCAGGCTTCAGATACTCACTAGTTGTGTGACCCTGGGCAAGTCACTTAACCCTGTTTGCCTCTGTTTCCTCATCTGTAAAATGAATTGTAGAAAGAAATAGTAGACTAAAGCAGTATCTTTGCCAAGAAAATCCCAAATGGGTCATGAAGAGTTGGACATGACTGAAAATGACAGAAAAACAACCAAGATGGATCCATCACTAGAAATATCATTATATAGTGAATTTTTATTGTTGTTATTGTTTAGTTATTTCTGATTCTTCATGAACCCATTCGGGGTTTTCTTGGCAAAGATACGGGAGTGTTTGCTATTTCCTTGTCCAGCTCATTTTACAATATGAGGAAACTGAGGCAAACAGTGTTAAGTGACTTGCCCAGGGTAACACAGCTAGCAAGTGACTGAGGTCAGATTTGAACTCAGGAAGATAAGTCTTCCTGACTCTAAGGCCTGACACTCTATATGTTAAGATGACTATTGATTCCTTATGATTTTGTGGTCATTCATACATATTGTACCTTACTACATATTTATTTAGAAAATCATTTTGAAAGTGTGATGATAATAATAACTCATTATCCTCATGGCAAATAGTGAAATAATCTACCTTTTCAAGACAAGTTGAGGGAGTTGCATTAGATGATTTCTAAGGTTCCATCCAAGTTTTAAAAAAACACAGAGTAAGATGCTATTTAATGTGCCTAACATATTTTCAACTTTCTGTTAGGAAATCAAGGCTCTGTTAACAACATGTGGAAAACTAAAGTAATTATATAACTAATTCTAGCCTTCTCTCCCCTCTAGCCTTCACTAGTGCCTAACTGAAAAGGACAAATTGCCTCCATTCCCTAGATATTTTAAAAGCTTAAGTGCATTTCTAATCCAAATTAGAGTTCTTTGAACAAAATACACATGGAACACATGGCTGATGAATGAATGAATGAACCACTTGCTTTGGCTCCCTTTCTCTGTTTGCATATAGCCTGAGGCAGGAAAGGCAAGTGATTTATTCATAGCTACTAGTGGTATAGTTGGTTACCTAGTTCAGCATTCTCTCTCTGGGTGCAAAGCCTTGACCTCTAGACTTTGTACACCCCTCCCCTTTTTTTTCAAAATGCTTTGGTTGCTTTCATGAAAATCCCTCTCCGGGTGACAGAATGGAAACTGGATATATATCCCTCACAGTGATTTTTATGCTCAGGGATGAAGTTTAACTCTGGGACATCCCACTGGGAGTGTCCTTTTCCTGTTTCTAGATTCCTAGCAATGCTCTGCTTTTAGATAGCAAATGCTTTAATAAACAAGGGAGTCTCAAAATGTGTTAAAGTGAACTACTTGCCTGTTTTAGACCCTGGCAAATAGCCCCACACTCCAACTCCTTGAATCTTGGCTGAATGCCTGAATATACCCTAGGGCCTGCAGAGACAGGCAAGCTACAGAATGCCAAGTGTCATACCAAACCAGCAGGACGCTTTTTTTGTCAGGGCCCCTGACATGTACCATATAAATGATGCCATGCTGTCTCTCATCTGGTCCATGTTCATGTAAAGGAAAGAGGTGAGAGGGATGTTTATTGAGCATTGAAGAGCAGAAAATGATGTTTTAAACATTCTTCCCCACTGTGAAAAGGATTAGGTATTACAGATAATAGGGAGTCCTGGTGAATTTGGAGTAAAAGGTTAATTAAAGTGATCCCAGACCAAATCCAACAGCTCTAAACACATGAGTTGTCTTTTAAATATTGGTGTATGGCAGCACTCCACTGCTCCATTCTGCCCCTAACCCCCCTACCCCTTGTGTTCTTGTACACAGTATGCCATAGCCTTGTAGTCAATTGTAAATGTAAAGTTATTGTGAGTGATGAACTTGCTTTTGTGAGGTCAGCAAACTTGAATAACTCTAGCAAAGATCTAAATATTTACTAAGAAAATTAATATATATAATCAAACAGCACTCATTTCAACAAGTTGAGGCTGGAGCTTGGTTCATAGCAGTTATTTATGGAGATTAGATAAGTGAGAAAGAATGAAAAAAACTCCATTATGGAGTTGCCATGGTTGCTTTTCCAGAAAGGGAATGATGTATATGTCTAGGGTGAGGGCTAAGCTGAGCTGTGGCTTTTGATCCTGAAGGATTTATTGACCTATATTTTGATGGGATTTAGTGGGCTAGAGAAATATATGATGTTACACATATATACATATATGTGTGCACATACATATATGTATGTGCACTATGTTTTATTGTGTGTCACATTATATGCATATATTATATTCCAATTTTACACATACACTTAGGAAAATTTCTAAAATATATATTTTAATGTAAAATTGCATTCCAGATAAAAATGAAACAAATAATTACTAGAATTCCTTATAGGATACAGTCATATATAGTATAATTTAGAAACCATCTTGGAGGAGCTTAATATATTAGCCCAAAGAGTAAAATTGAGGTTATATTTTAGAGTTTATATTTAATCAAGTGATAAATCATTTTATTATAAACCATGAGAAGATTGTGTAAATTAGGAGAAATAAATATAAAGTATGACAAACAAATGTAAGAAAATCTGTTTATCTCATATTGTTTTTAGAAAGTTATTTTTGTTATCTTTTTAATTCCTCTACCTTTTAATAAAGGGAATCTATCAGCTATCTATACATACACATAAGGTGTAGTCATACCTTAAACAGTGTGTGTGTGTGTGTGTGTGTGAGTGTGTGTGTAGGTTAAGGTATGGGGTGGGCAAGATAGTCTGAATTTTTTTCCAATTTCAAAAAGTCATTTTATTCTTTTGTTATTTTTTCCAGCTGACATTGATGATATGAAAATATGCTACGTCTTAAGAGAAGGGGTTAATGCCACAAGTGATAGTTTCTACTTTACAGTTGAAGATGGTGGTAAGTACTGTGTTCCACATTCTAATGAATGGAAACAGATGTTCAGTGCGTTATTTAATAGCTGCTTATAGTTTACACTGTGAAAAATTGCTATTATTTTGGTACAATGGAGGCAATTTTTTTAAAAAAGATGTCGTGATTTTTCTGGAAACAACACAATCATATTATGCTAAAAGAAAAAGAAAAGAAATATCCCTTTGAATTAATTACATAATTTGGAAAATATGGAAGAGAAAATTCTACTTTTAAAAATTCAGATGCCATTTTCTTTTCTTAAATTTGTTTATAGTAGTTATTACCAAGATATCAGTAATAGAAGCCAAAATAAATGTAAATTTTATTTCTTCTTCCTGAGTCTTATGAACGATTTATGATTTATATTATACAGTTGAAACAGTATTTTGTTTTTCTTCAATGTTAACTTAATGGTTCCAGTTTAAGGCAGTGTTTCTCAAAATAGAGGTCTAAGCAAGAGTGCTACAGATAGCTGCCCCAGGCTTATGATAAAAATCTCCTTTTCCACATATTGCTATTGCCCTCACCCATCCAAAGGTTCTGACTAATAACTTGCCCTCTTATCCTTGCTGTTACCCATCTTGTTCTTTCCTTTTCCTGTAACAGAGAAGATAAAATAAAAACATTGCTGTTCTCTTCCTCCTCAAGGAAAAATGAAATGCAATCTCAAGAACTGAGTGCCAAGGGTAGGGACAGGAAAACGTTTGGGGAAAGAGAGGCAATAACTATAATAAACTTGAAGAGGAGAAATAAGAAATCATATGAGAAATAATGAAATATTAATGTATTATGTTATTTTTAAGGATATTCCATTATATCATCTGGATCTATATCTATAGCTATACTACTGCTTGTTACCTGCCTTACAACAATTTATAATCTAAAGTGATTATTCAAAGAGATCTCATCAGATAATCATACCTAAAAAGATCCAAAGCACTTATGGCATGAAGGCTGCTCAATATGTGCCAAACACTCAATAAATCTATCAATCAAATAAGTCCATCTACCTACATATTATCAACATATTAATATTGATTTGTATTCGCATGTGTTCCTTTTACCTCCCACAATCAAAATGAATCCAGCTCCTTCATCTCTATAGTAATCAAATTATATGTATATTTTTCTACTGGGTTAGCTTTCTCTAGCAAGGTCATGCAGTTAAAAAATGAGATCATGGTATGAAATAAAGTCTGAAACTGAAACCAACTTCAGGTATTTTCTAACTCACTATTTTGACTTAGTTTTCACTACTCACCTGGAAGTGCCCTTACATGTGCATTTCAGTAATGGACCCTAAAACAATTTGAATTCATCTGAAGGCCAAGAACTAAATTAGGTACTCATGATGACAAGTTTTTTGGGGAGAAATTTCTATGACATTTTAAGACTTTTTCCCTCCAAAGTTGCACATAAATTGTTATAAAAGAAAAAGGAAATAATTCATCAAAGTCATTGCAGTGTGGTTTTTATTATTTTCCTTTTTCATTCTCAAAATAAAACCATAAATTCCAGGGATCATATTATTTTATACATTCTTTAAATGGATGACAGAGTGGCATTTACCTTAAAGTTTTAGCCTTCGTTCAGACTGAACAAAACAATGAGTCATAAATGATTTCAAAATATTTAATGAAGAATGACCAGCTGAAGATGTTGGCTTTATATTTGGAAATGATAGAAATATGGCTGGGATACTAAGAGTTGTCTGTTGGGAATGAATGCTAAAATATTCCATCAATCTCTTTAGCAACTATAGTTTCGAATAAGAAGGAAAAAAAACAACTCAGAGTATTGCTTGATATTTCCCCCCACTCCATAGATTTCAAAACATTGGTTGTGGGGCTTTGGTAGGTTTTGACCAAATATCAGCTGAGTAACATATGTTTCAGTGTCCCTGGGGTCAGGCCAATTCTCCGTGTAAAAATTAACACATTACCCTAAAGACAGAGAATGAAAGTCTCAAATGTCTTTAGAGATGTTTTTGCTATGATTTTTATTTCTTAGGATTTTGTGTTGCATTATAAAATTCCCAAACATTTCCACAGCTTCATATCTTGAGAAGCTATCTTCTTTGAAACTCTGTTGTTGTTTGTTGTTTGTTGCTGTTGTTGTTGAACTGTTTCAGTCATATCTGATTCTTCACTATCCCATTTGGGGTTTTCTTGACACAGATACTGGAGTGCTTTGCCATTTCCTTCTCCAGATCATTTTACAGGTGAGGAAACTGAGGCAGAGAGAGTTAATTGATTTGCCATGGGTCACACAGCTAGTAAGTGTCTGAGGTCAGATTTGAACTCAGCAAGATGAGCCTTCCTGATTCCAAGTCCAGTGCTCTATTCACTCTGCCATCTAGCTTGTCTTTGAAACCTGATTTAAGATCCAATTCTGTTATCAAATGTATGGAGGACTCTTAATGAAAAGTATGGATAGGGCTGAATCAAACAAAGACAATAAATATATTAGAGAAACACAGAAATTCTTAATGGCAGAAATACTGTTTCAGGATTTCCCAGTCCCTCTGTAAAGCAGGAGTGCAGTTCATGATGTCTTTCAATAGGTACTATAAAACTGTATCTAATATAATGGGGGAAAACATGCTAAAGACATAGTGAAGGAGATAGGATCCAGGAATAAGAAACCTTGTGCTACTATGCTACACTTAAGCTCCAGTAATACTGACAATTATTTTGGTTGGGACATACTATAATTAAGAATATCTCTTGTGGATTGAAACGTGAACATTTTATATCTCTAAATTTAGCAACACATTCCACACGGTAAGGGTGAGAGCTCTTTCTGAATGTGTAATTAAGATACCTTTTGAAGTCTTTATTTTTAAGGCCCTTGCTGTGTGTACCATCTGGAATAGTGAATTTAAGTAGTAGATCCAGCTTATCTCTAATCATATATAATGATTTAATTCGTATACTGCTTTACTTAAAATCTTAGTATTAAATCTACGTCACTGAATCACTGTGAAGTCGGAGAAAACATTTCCTATATTTAATCATCAGGAAGTAAGTAGATAGTGTAGTTGAGTTTGGAATTAAGAGGTCTTTATTCCTAATTTAATATTCAACCCATTATATCAGGTCCTTCCCCAAGTCAACAAGGTTGTAAAGAAGAGCACCTTGTTTTTTTTCTGGCTAAACAGTTACCTTCTAAGATTATTGCAGTATTAACAGAATACCTAGAAGACTTGCAAATAAAGCATTCAGGATGTGCCTTTCTGGAAGCTCAAGAGTAAAACATGACCACAGGAAAATGTGGAAGAGAATTAGGAGAATGGAAGAGATAGAAACAACTTGAGTTTCATCTATATGCCCTTAAAGAATAGAGATTAAAATAATAGGATGCTTACATTCAACTCTTAGAACCAGAGGCAGGAAAGCATTCCAGGTTCAGAGGTGTAAGACTGAATGTTATATAGAGGGAGCAATATAAGTTGACTAGTTTGGCTGAACTACAGAGTGCTTGAGTGCGAATAACACATAAAGTGTCTGGAAAGACAGGCTGGAGCCAGCTAGAGGAAGATCTTAAATACCAAGTGAAGGCGCTTGTATTTTGTGCTAACAGCAGTGGGAAGTCACTAAAATTCTTAAGCAAAGGAGTTATATGATCAAAATTTTTAGGGATATCAATTTGGCCTTGTGTGGAGGATGAATCCAAGAAGGAAAAGACTGGATTGGATTCAGGGAAAATATTTAGGAAGCCATTGCCATACATAGTTCAGGCAGGAGATGATGAGGGGAGTTTGGGTGTGAGTAGAGAAGAATGTATTGGGGTAAGAGATATTAATGATTTATAATTGACTGGAGAAGGAAGCTACTCTGTTACATTTGTCAAGAAAGACGCAAAGATTCAGACATGACTGAATGACTGAGCACAAGATTCAAGACTTGGTAACTGACTGAATACCAGGTGGCAGTTATGAAGGGTAAGGAGTTGAGTATGCTCTTGTCTCAGTTTGACAGCAATAGCATGCTGGGTGGTGTCCTTCCCACAATCCTCTTTCCCCACTCCAGTCCATCTTCAATTCGATTGTCAAAGGGATCTTCTTAAAATGCAAGTCTGATCATGTCACCTCTCAACTAAATAAACGCCAGGGGCTCCATCTCATTTCCAGGATCAAACATATAAGGCTCTGTTTGTTTGGGTTTTTGTTTTTTTTTGGGGGGGAGTTGGTTTTTTTGTTTTGGGTTTTGGTTTTTTTGCTTTTTGGAGGGCAATTGGGGTTAAGTAACTTGCCCAAGGTCACACAGCTAGGTTTTGTTTTGTTTTGTTTTAGTTTGTGTGTGTTAAGTGTCTGAGGTCAGGATCTGAACTCAGGTCCTTCTGACTCCAGGGCTGGCACTCTACTCATTGCGCCACCTAGCTGCCCCCTTTAAAGTCCTTTATAACATGGCCCTCTCACCACCATCCCCTTCGAAGTCTTCTTACATTTTGTAGTCCCCTGACTCTGGCCTCCAGGATAATGCTTAAGCAAGACACTCCCATCTCCTGACTATGGACATTTTCACTGACTATCCCTCATGCCTCAAATGGTCTCCCTCCTTATTTCCACCTCCTGGTTTCTCTGGCTTAAAATTCCACGTTCTACAGGAAGTCTTTCCCATACCTCCTTAATTCTACTGTCTTTCCCCCTTTTTTAATTCCAATTTATCCTGTGTATCACTTCTTTGTACATGGTTGTTTGCATGTTATCTCTCCCATTAGACTCTGAGCTTCTGGATAACAGAAACTGTCTTTTGCCTTTTTTTTAAAATCCCAGTTTATTGACAGACTAACTGGTTGATAAGAAACTGAAGCAGAGAAAAGCTGAATAATTTGTGTGATGTCCCTTTTAATAGCAGTGCTCCAGTTAGAAGCTAGTTCTGGTTCCTAAGCTACCTTCTTCCCACTGAAATAGGATGGCATTTGAATTGTTTAAGGTACTTAGGCTAGCCAATAATACCTCAAAGTTCCTTGTGGAACTTCAGAACAGGGAATAGAAATGGTTAGTAAGCTACCAAAGATAGTATATTATTGCTAACTGTTTTATCAGGAGATCATTAAGTATCTACTATGTGCCAGGGACTGTACTTAGCACAGGTATACATTGAAAGGCAAAACAGTTTCACACTAGACTGTCCTGTCCTCAGGGATCTCTCAGTCCAATGGGAGTCCAACATACAGATAGCTACATACAGATTTATGCAGGTAAATTGGAGACAATTAGAGGAAAGACACTAAAATTAAGGACAACTTGAAAAGGCTTCTTGCAGAAGATAGGCTATGTGAAGGAAGCAAGAAAGAGAAACCCTGAGGTAGGGTAGAAAAAGGAGGAAGAGAATCTCAGGCATTGGGAACTGCTGGTGAAAATATACCGAGCATATGTGGGCAGTGGGGAGCAGGAATGGAGTGTCTTGTGTGAGAAAAAGCAAGGAGTCCAGTGTTACTGAATTTCAGAATATGTGGCAATGAATAAAGTGGAAGACGACTTAGGAAGGGAGGAAGGAAAGTAGTCATGAAGGGCTTTAAAAGTTAGGAGAAATATCTTCTTTTGATTATGGAGGTGAATAGGGAGTGCCTGGAGTTTATTAAATGGGAGGAAAGAGGTGAATGGTCAGAACTTGACGTTAGGAAGATCACTTTGATAGATGAGTGTTGGATGAACTGGAGTGAAGAGAGGTTTGAGGCAATGAAACAAACCTAAAGGTTATTGCCATAGACTAGGCATGAGGAGGTGAGGGCCCACACAAGAGTGGTGACTGTGTCAGAGAAGAAAAGATAGCACATGTGGGAGATGTTGCAAAGGTAGCATCAACAGGATTAACAACAAGTCCTATGGGATGAGAGTCTGAAGTGCTGAGGGCTATTGCTGTCAACTTGGGTGCAAACTTGAATGACTGGGAGATTGTTGGTACCCTCAACAGCACAACAATAAAAAATTTGGAAATGGAGAGTATTTGAGAGGTAAAAGAATGAGTTCAGTTTTGATTGTGTTGAGTTTAAGATGTTTATAGGAAATCCAGTTCGAGATGTCCAATAGGCAGTAAGAGTTGTGAGACTATAGGTCAGGAGAGACATTAGGGCTGGATAAATAGAACCAAGAATCAGCTTCATAGAAATGATCATGGAATCCAGGGATGCTTAGGAGACCACCAAACAAAATAGTACAGATGGAAAAGAGAAGTAAACATAGGACAGAGCTTGGGGGCCACAAGTTAAGGGGCATGACTTGGATGACAATCCAGAAAGGGAAACCAAGAAGGAGTCACTTGACATGTAGGTGAAAAATCAGTAAAGAGCAGCTCTGGCATTTCTGCTTTACTTTAGAGCAGGATCATTTTGAGATAGTAGAACTGAAAATAATGAATTTTCCCTTCATCCTTCTAAAATATTAACAATTATGTAAAACGGAATTTACTAGGATGTGGGTTTGGTCTTTGTATTTGTTATCCTGTAGCAAACTGCATGCTTTGTAATATAAATTGAGAATGTAGAAATGCTGTCAGATTCATGGTCAAACAAGATGATAACATTGACAGTGTGACAAATTCAATAATTCATGGTCCTTCTAGTTATCACTAAAAATAGCATTAATTAATGTTTAGCTGTTTTCCTTTTTTTTTCATTTTGAGAAAGTGAGAGATTCAGTTAGGATCAGACATTTATAAAGCATCTGCAATGTCTAAGATACAGTACTAGATTTTAGTAAAACCAAGGCAAAAGAAGAAATGGTTCCTGCCCTCTGGGAACTTATTTCCCACAGGGAGATACTATGTAATTAAGCTATACAACAATATTTAAGAAAGGAGCTGGCAAACACTAATAATTAGCTGCATCAGGAAAGGCAACTAAGATGAGTGTTGAAGGAAGGTAGAAATTCTAGGAGATGGGGTGAAATGAGAATGCATTCCATGTATGAGCAGCAACTTGTATAAAGGCATGAATGGAGGAGATGGAATGCTGAAGAGGCCAGTTTGGCTGGAATAAATGAAAGGAAATATGTATACACACAAAGATGAACATATTTGCAAGTATATATGTATGCATATGTTATATATGCATGTTACACATATATTTACACACATTATACATATACAGATATACATTTAGATATATACATACAAATCCACATAGATATATACACATATGCCTATACACTGCCTATTTTAAGCTTATTAAAATTTAAACTTTAAATAATATAAAATAAAAATTTTAATATTAAAATCTATTTTTAAATAAAGGATCAGAGACGGAATCCAACTATCCTGTTACAATTCTGTGTAACTACATTAAGCTTTAAAAAAAAAAAGCTTAAAATGCACTAAGATTTTGAGACAATATGCACACACAAATTTTGGTTGTTCAAGTTTTAAATAGCTTAAGAAAATTATATACATATGTGTGTGTGCATACCTATAGTTCCTTCCCTAAAGGTAGGTGGGGGTAAGTCTATGAAGGACTTTAAATATAGAATTGAGGAGTTGCACTTTGTCCCAGAGGGAATAGAGAACAATGGAAAATTTGTTAGCAGTGGACTGATGAGGTCAGACTTGTGCTTTAGGAATATTATTTTGGTGGCTATTTGGAAGATGGATGTCCTGGGAATAAAATGAAAGCAGGAATTTGCACCCCTGTTATTACTAGCTTTTTTTGTTTTGGTCTCAACACATGGCAATTTATAATATGTCATATTTATAAATTCACCCTGAATACTTCTTAGCTTAATGAACTTCATGAGCTAGTACTCAGTGTTTGAAGGGCTGCCTTCTTTTATCACTACTTCTAATGAGAGGATTTTCACTACATAATTCTCTTTCTACTTTTTCAGCCCTGCTTGCTCCTTCTTCCCCCCCCCCCTTATTTCTATTGTAAATCCTGAAAAAACGAAATTTCTTACTAAGGTGGAGAAGATGGGGGAATTAGTCTACAGGAAACTCTTTTTAAAGTCTTATAACTCACTACTCTTAACTTACTGGGAAATGGGGACATCATGGGGATTTAACTATTTGAAAACTTTCCAAGTTTTTGATAGAACTAAACATATTTTAAAAAATATTTTATTTTCAATTTACAGAATAAAAAGGGTTTTTTTTGTTTTGTTTTTTTTGCTTTTTTGTTCCTTTTGATTTCTTTTCCCTGATTACCTTCTCAGGCATCTCTTACTTCTTGCGTCTGGATGTCAAATTTTCTATTCAACTCTGGTTTTTTCCTCAAGAATGCTTGAAAGTCCTCTATTCCACTGAATGACCATATTTTCCCCTGAAACAAAATACTCAGTTTTGCTGGGTAGGTGACCCTTGGGTTCATTCCCAGTTCTTTTGCCCTCTGGAATATCATATTCCATGCCCTTCGATCCCTCAGTGTAGAAGCTGCCAGGTCCTGGGCTATTCTGATTGTGTTTCCACAATATTGAAATTGTTTCTTCCTGGCTGCTTGTAGTATTTTCTCCTTGATCTGGGGATTCTGGAACCTGGCTATAATATTCCTGGGAGTTTTCTTTTTGGGATCTTTTTCAGGAGGTGATCTGTGGATTCTTTCAACCTCTATTTTGCCCTCTGGATCTAAAACATCAGGGCAGTTTCCTTGAGAATTTCTTGAAGGGTGATTTCTAGGTTCTTTCTTTGATCATGGCTTTCAGGTAGTCCAATAATTTTTAAATTGTCTCTCCTGGATCTATTTTCCAGGTCAGTGGTTTTTCCCATGAGATATTTCACATTGCCTTCTAATCTTTCGTTTGTTTGGATCTGCTTAACAGCATCTTGATTTCTCATAAAGTCACTAGCTTCCATTTGCTCCAGTCTAACTCTGAAGGAATGAATCTCCTCAGTGAACTTTTGAGATTCTTTTTCCATCTGGCAAATTCGACTTTTTAAGGCATTCTTCTCCTCATTGCCCTTTTGGGCCTCCTTTGCCATTTGAGCTAGTCTATTTTTTAAGGTGTTGTTTTCCTCAGTCAGGCTGTTGACCCTCATTTCATACTTTTCCTGCATCCTTCTCATTTCTCTTTCTAATTTTTCCTCCACTTCTCTTATTTGATTTTTAAAGTCCTTCTTAAGGTCCTCTATGGCCTGCAACCCACTCATGTTTTCCCCTGGGGCTTTTGGAGCAGGACTTCCGACCTCGCAGACCTTTTCCCGCTCTATGCCCCCAAAATAGGAGTCTAGGGTTGCATTTTTCTGTTTCCTTTGCCTTGGCATGTTGCCACTTAATTGCTTGACTTTTGGGCTTGTTGCCACACTATGGCTTTAAGGCCAGCTAGAGGAATTTTCGTCCCGAACGTGTGGGGGGCAACTTCCGTTTCTGGTAAGCTGTAAACCCACCCACAACTTCCACCCTAGATCACAATCCAGATCCAGGGATGTTAAAGCAAGAGCGATTACCCCCCAAGACTGATCGCTGGATCTCCCCACGATTTGTAGGCTGGGAGCCGGAAATGCCTATGAAAACTACAAAATGGCGTGTCTCCTCAGCGGCTTCTAGCCCCCAGGGGAGGGAGCTGACGCATTCCCCAAATACAGGTCCCAAAGTCCATAGGACACTAACCTCTTACTTTGTCCTAGGCATGTCTATGTTGATAATTCTGCAGTCGCCACAGCTCTTGGTGTTCTGGGGTTCCTCCAGCTGGCTGCTGGCCCTGCCGCCCTGGGGCTAAAACCTCGGCTCACGTGGACCTGGGCTCGGCTCGGCTCGGCTCCTGCGCTCTGCGCTCTGCGCGCTGCCGGCTCCCAGACCTCTGCGCTGGTCCTTCCTGCAGGGCTGCTGGGCTGTCCTCAGCGGGAGGTTAGCTTCTCTGTGTCGTTCTGTGGGTGCTGGGGCTCCGGAAGTTGTTCAGAGTCCTTTTTTACATAGTTTGTGGAGAATCTGGGGGCAGAGAGGCTTGGACGAGCTGTTTCTACTCCGCCATCTTGGCTCCGCCCCCCGATCCCTCTTTTTGCTTTTTTGGAGGGCAATTTGGGGTTAAGTGACTTGCTCAAGGTCACACGGCTAGTTTTTATGTTAAGTGTCTGAGGCCAGGTCCTCCTGACTCCAGGGCCGGTGGTCTATTCACAGCACCACCTAGCCACCCCATAAAATGTATTTTCATAACATAGTACAGTGAAAAAGATGATTGTGCATGAAAATGTAAATCTACTATGCACAAATTCCTATTCCTTTCAAGCATATAACAAAATTATCATATAAATTCCTTTTTCCTTCTTTTTCCTTAACCCCCCACTGCTACCCTAGAAATGGCTAACATTAGACACAAAAAGGTGTGTACATGTAAAATTATTCTATGCATATTTCTATTTATTAGTTGTTTCTCTGAATGCAGATATATCTTCCTTTATATGCCTTTTTATAAGAGTAAAAATGGGTATTTATAAGAGTCAAAATAAGTTATTTACTCAAAATCATTCTTAAAACAATATTTCTGTTATTGTATGCAACATTCTCTTGGTTCTGCTCATTTACTCCTCATTATTTCGTGCAAGTCATTCCATGTTTTCCTAAGATCATTGAGCTAATCATTTCTTATAGCGTAGCAGTATTCCATCACAGCCATATACCACAACTTGTTCAGGCATTCCCCAATGATGGACATCCCTGTAATTTCCAGTTCTTTGCTATGACAAAGAGAACCACTATAAATATGTTAGAACATAAGCTCTTTTATAAGCTCTTTTCCTTATTCCCTATCATCTTTGGAAATAGACCTAGTAGTGGTATTGCTGGGTCAAAGGGTATATGACTGTAATATTTTTTAAAGAAAAATGATACTATAGCATCCCTCAGAAGAGGCCTGGCCTTACCTGGAATATGAGGCTATCGCTACTCCATCCCTAGAGTATGAGATGATTTGAGGGGTACCAGAAAAACCTCCCCTACCCAAAAGTATCTCCCTTATCAATCTACATAATATCTGAGTCTCCACCATTAAAAATTCTTTCCTCTGAGATGAAGGCACTAACTTCTGCTGAAATTCTTAAAAGCATAACTCCTGAGAAGAGAAACACTATTTTTGTCTTTGTAATCTTGTCTTAGTACAATGTCAGGCACATAGCCAATCTTTAGTATTGGTTGATTGACCATTGCTTCCATCTGGTAGATTAGAATGCCGAGGCTCTGAAAGGTTCAGTAACTAGTGAATAATAATAAAACTAGTAAGTATCTAGAGTGGGAGCCAGGGTAGTAAAAGGGAAAGAGTACTAGGCTCCAGAGTCAGAGGTTATGGCTTCAAATCCCACGCCTGACAGGCACTGGCTGTGTAACTTTGGTTTAGCTGCTTAACCACCATGTACCTTTTTTTTTTTTTGCTTTTTGGAGGGCAACTGGGGTTAAGTGACTTGCCCAAGGTCACACGGCTAATTTTTGCATTAAGTGTCTGAGGCCAAATTTGAACTCATGTCCTCCTGACTCCAGGGCTGGTGCTCTATTCACTGCACCATCTAGCTGCCCTCCTATTCCTTTTTTTGGTAAAATGAAGATGTTGAAGTTTGTGGACCTCCAACACAGTGAGATGACCTCTATTTCTAGATCTTTGATTCCTTAGGATTCAAACCCAGGTCCCTTGACTCCAGTTCCTTAAGGACATTTTTTTAGTACCTTCTCTCTACCACCTTCCAATTTTCCTTAAAGGGATGGACATTTTTTTAAAAATTATAAAAGTAGTGTAAGCTGAATTCAGAGACAGTAGGAAACCACTACCTCATCGTTGGCATCTAAAACTTGGGCATGAGCAATGGTAATCAGGAGAAGAGGTGGTGTAGGGGACAAACCAGCTGAAGGAGCCAATGAAGCAAGGCTTATAAGCAGAAGAAAGGCTGAGGCCTCTGACCTGCAGTTCAACAGGAACTTGTTTTTTCTTGAATAGATTAGAAACCCCTAAAGGACAGAAACTGTCATCCTTTTTTTTTCTATTTATCTCCAAGCATCTAACCCAGTACTTCAGAAATAGTAGGCATTCAACAACAAAATCAAACATTTGGGAGGAAAATGAAGAAATTGTTCCCTTTATAATTACCTTTCTCCACAGTTCCCATTTTGGCTACTGGCTTGCTTCACTCCAGGCACAACAATACATTTTTCCTAACTCATAAACTTTTCTAGCAGTGAGCACTCTATCTAATCCCCGGGGCCAAATGGATTCCACTTAGTACATCATAGCAGGAATTTAGAAGTATTATTTGGGGGTTCCTTCCATACTTTTCATTCTTAGTGTTTCTCCCCCTTGCAGACACACACACACACACACACACACACACACACACACACACACACACCCTTTTGTGATATATTTGGTGTAAACTTTGGAAGGGCTTTGAAAAATAATTACTGGATCAGACAATTCAATGAGTTAGAAAATCAGAACAATTATATACATATATACACATACAACACATGTGTAACATATATGTATACATAGATTATATATCACATATATACAATAAGCATGGGTATAACTCATATTTTATATAATAGGCTGAACTGGGGGTATAACTATATGTATATATGCATATGCACATACATAGTCACATACACACAAACTGTGCCTCCCATCATCACTCCCCAGGGTTAAGGTAGCACCTTGTAGCAGGGTCCAAAGAGCAGGTGAGCACTGCCTCTTGAGGTACAAGATCTTAAGAAAGATGGCAGACTGGTCCACATGCTTTCTTTAGTCCTCCTGTACAAGCTCCACCAGCAGAAACACCGGGATCAGAGCAGTGAACTTGACCATCTCCTAGCCCAGGGCCTTGGCCTCCAGGATAGATGGTTCCAAGAAACATATGACCCAAAGTACATCCATGACCAGCTCCTAGCCCAGGGTGGTCAGTAGGCATAGACAGAATAGGTATAGGCAGCGCACATTGGCCTGCAAACAGCTGGATTGGAAAAGAGGCAGCACCCAGGAGGCACAAGGAGGCCATCTAGAGAGGTCACTCGCCTCCACTTTGTTTCTCACAAGGAGGCAGGTGACCCCCAGCAGCTGTAGTCAGTACAACCTGTAGGCAACTGACTGGAACAAACCCAGGTGGAGGGTATCCTCCACCAGACCCAGGTTTTCATACATTTGCACCAGTCAAATCTCCACTAGGGTTCACATCTCTGCAGTCATGATGCACGAATCCACCTTGGGAGAATAGAGGGACTACCGTGACAATGATAAAGATCTCCCTACAGCTCCAAACCCTTCCAAGCCAGTGCCTCCACTACATGGTGCTAAGATAGGGGCTGCATGGCCATCCAGGAAAGATATGTAGTCGCGTCCAAATCCCTTTCCCTTCCCTTCCACTCCGTCACTCAGTAACCTCTCCTCCTCTGAGGTCCATACAGTCCATATCTACCACCCAATGAAAATCCTGGTAGCAATTGTCTACAGACTTCTAGGACAATCTTCTTCCATCCTCAATGAGTTCAGCACCTGCCTCACAATTTTTCTCTCCTCCTCAACCCTTGACCTAATACTAATGTCCTCATACACATTACTACTTCCTCCAATGCCCTAACCTACCGGTCTCTCAACCTACTCATTTTCCATAACCTATTCCTCCACCCCCCCTCAGCCATACACAGAGATATCATACCTTTGATCTTGCCATAGCCACAAATCCATGTACATGAACCCTGAAACTCCTTTATCTGATCATAATTTGTTGGCTTTCTATCTCTACCTCTGCCATCCAATAACAAACCCAGCACTTTACAATGAGGAAGAGCTAGAGTGGTGGGGGTAGACCTTGATTATAGTTGGAGCAGAGGGCTGGGGTCTTCCAGGAAATTCTTACCCTTACCTGATCTTCAGATGCTTTGTCTTAAATATACTTAATTTTAAAAGTGACAGTTAATGCCTTTATTATTATATTTGTATTAAGTTGTTTTTTCTTCTCAAAATGTATTGAACATCTTAGAACATGTTAAATTAGTGATGAAGAGGAATGTAGTTTAAATGAGGGTCTAAGGTAGAAGATGGTACCTAAGACAATTGCAAAATTCTTTCAGGACCTACAGCAATCTATCGTCATAGTAAATCTTTTAAATGGAGCCTTTTTTTAGTAAGTCAGAACTGTTTGTTTGTTTTTGCCCTCACACACCAGAAAGTTTCATTTGGTGCTTCTGGATTTGCCAAATACATGGTAGAAGTGTGTTTCCCTAAGTCATGTCAGATAAGAACTCCTGGAATGTCATATTACAGGAGAATTAAGGGCGTTTAGAAGATAAGTAAAGATTATGGAATCATTTCACATTGGAATTAAGATTTCATCCCAGGGTAGAGCAAGGAGGAACTGGAAAAATAATGAGGTTCAACATTTTTGAAAATTTTTCCCCTAATTCTAAAATCACACAGAGAGGGCCCTAGGACCTTTAGAAATGGTCATTTTCCATCCCTAGGAAAAGTTCATTTATACCACTTTCAGGGAAACATCAGCATTTTTTTAGAGAATTTCTCAATTCTATCATTAATTAAAACCTTAGTGGCACCAAGAAATATGTTGACTAAATCTCTTCAGTTTGTAAACTTACAAGCTAAATTCTGAGAAAACATCATACTTATTTCTTTAAATGCATTTGCAGTAGAATTGAGAAGTCCTTCACAACCTGGCCCCTTCAGTCCTTTCCTCTCGTCTCATACGTTGCTTCCCTCCACATACTTCAATCTAGTAATACCTACCATCTTATTCTTTCTCAAACATAACATTCTAAATACTGACTCTGTCCCTTTTCACTAATGTCCCCCATTCCCAGAATGCTTTCCCACATCACCTCCTCCTCCTAATTTTCCTCATGATGCAGTTTAGTTTTTTTCTTCTGAAAGGTATCTTTCCCAATTTTCCCCCATTGCTAGTGCCTTTTCCTTGAGATTACCTCCCATTTATACTTATGTATCTTGGATATACATCTTGTTTGTTTATAGACCTTGTAAAATATCTACAATTTAAATACCAAAGAAATTTTAATGCCCTAATCCTGAGTACTAACGCACCTCGTGGATCAAATGGGAGAAGTCAATGAGAAGACAATGAGATTTAGTTCAAAACTCACTGAATTTGGAGTCAGAGGACCTTAACCTCAAGCAAATAGTTACCCAAAAGTAATTTGGGCTTCTTCAGGAAAAGATGGGTTTTCCCTCCGAGGAGGTCTTCAAGCAGAGACTTGACTATGACATAATGGGAATTCCTTTGACATATGAGTTGAACTATATGGCCACCAAAATCCCTTCCAACTCTGTGATTTTATGATTCTTTGATTCTGATTCCCTAAACCTCAATTTCCTCATCTATAAAAAGAAGGATCTGGACTTCATCTCTAATCTTAATTCATCTTGGCTAATACTGAATCTAAGAGCAGTTAAGAGGGAGAGAATTTTTTCATTTTAAGCAAGAAGACTTAGTAGTAAAGTTTTATAAAATGCAATGAATAACATTGTGGTATAATGGATCAAGTATTGGACTTGGGACAGAAGACAAAGGTACAAATCCTGACTCTCTCACCTACTATCCATGGGCAAGTCACTTAACCTCTCTGTAAATAAGGATAATAACAAGCATTTTTCAACTGAGATAATATTTGTAAAACATTTTGCAAACCTTTGGAATAGGAAGCTGCTGGTAAGGAAATTACCAGTGAAGATCAACAACTATGCTGCAATTTATAGTCTTAAAGAATTGTCTTAGAGAGATATGGGAGAGGGAAAGGCATCATGTTTTCTGCTCCTTAGAGCAGTTCCTAAGTTAAGGACCACCAAGAGGAAAAAACTCTCCTCAGAATACTCATTCTACCCTCCAACAAAGTCCATGGAAAACATGATGCTGATTCAGCCTAGTCAGATAACTAAAGATTAAATGAAATTGGGACAGTGGTTCAGCATGGGGGCTAAAGCAAAGGGGACAGGAATTCAACAGGACAGGAATTTGGAGCCGGAGCTGGGGCCACTGAAAAGTAAATTCCACACATTGAAGGAAGCTGAGGCAGCTTTGAGTTCCAGCCCCATGATAAACCCACTATCAAAGGTGGAGGAATCAGAGAATGAGTAACAGGGGACAAAGGCAGAAAGCTAAAACCACCAAAGATCTTAAAAGGAGGAAAATTCAGTTAAAAACCTAGAGCACATGCAGATAAGTCAATAATGAATATGCTGAAATTAGAGAGGAAGAGGCCTACCAAAATATCCAAGGGATTACAAAAATATTGCAAAGCAAAGCAAATTGAACTAACACTTGATGAAACATAGAACCCTATTGATTTCCAAGAGATCATTGAACCACAGTATGATATTTTAGAATGGTTTGACGGGGAATAATTTTAAAAGAATTTAATAGGAAAAAAATGGCAAAATTCATGGTTTTCATAGCAGAAATAATTAGAATTATCAAAAAAAAAAACAACTCCATGGTGGTCTCTCCAAAGAAGCCAAAAAGAGAACAGTAGATTAGGAATATAAATATGCTGAAATCAAGGATAGTTTGGGAGAAGAAAAGCAATAAGTATGATCTCTATGCAAGCAAAACTTCGAGATCTTAAAAAACAAGACTATAGAGACTTTCGGAGAATTGTCTAGGGCAATGAGCTGAAGAAATTTTCTCAGGGTCACATAGTCAGTCTTGTCAAAGGTAAGACTTGAATCCAGATGACTCGGATGTTGAGCCTAGAAGCTTCTCCAGCTATTATAATAAACCACTAAATTTGCACTGGACAAGCAGTTGGAAAACAAATGCTTTTGATATTTTGGAATATTAATTTGGCATTGTGTGGCACATGGATGAAAGAAGGAAGAGGCTGGTTGCAAGGGGACCCATGAAGAAATCATTTTAATAGTTTAAACAAAAGGTGTACTAGGCAAGCAGTAACAAGGGAACAAATAGACTGGAAATTGATATTGTCCATGTGGCATATTATTATTCTCTACTCTACTGGGCCTCAGTTTCCCCATGTGTAAAATAAGGGATTTGGATTAAATGACCTCTAAGGTCTCTTTCAACTTCAAATCTGATCCCATGATTAGTCTTTGCTAGGAATTATTATGTGAGATTTCTCTTTAAAGCTATAAAGTAGAACTACAGTCTCATACATTTTGATGAGCCTATGAAAGAGAATGGAAAATATGCCCCACTTGGCATGGCAGGGAGGAAGACCTGAGCCTTTAATTTTGTTTATTCCTTTTATTAAGACAACTGGTCAGTACTGACCTCATTTGAACTCTCATGTGGCACAAGGCAAGCAGCCTCAAAAAGCAAGGCTTACCATTGGCAATAGAACTGGGCCATCAGGCATACCATCAGTGTCAAGTGTTACAGCTGCATGAAGGATCTGGGCCCAGGCCAGCCATTTTTGCTGCTGTTCTGTGACTGAACCTCTCAGTGCCCAGATATTTTCCCATCAGTCATAATTCTTAATTCATATACTCTTGAAAGACATAAATAGAAGCCTGACATAGTAGTGAAAGTTGCAAAGTCATTTCTGGTTATGGAATATCATGAGTTCACAAGGGGCCTTTTGGAGTTCACATGGTACATTTGGCAGTCCAGCAGTTATAAAAGGGCAGAAACTGGGCATTCTAGGTAGATGGAACATGGTCATGAAGCTAAAGAGTAACATTAGGGTTAGTGGCCAAATGAATTGCTGATTTCTAGCTTGAACATAAAGTAAAGTTAGGACAAAAAAAATTAATAAAAGGCAGTGATCAGGAAAATGAGGTCTGAGTAGAAGCATTAAGAGATTATGTAGACCTATTAGGCTTAGAGAGAAAAAGCAAGCATTTTTGGCAATAAAATTAATTGCTGGTGACATGAGAACCAGAGAAAGACATTAATGCCTTAAGGGGGTTATAATAAGGCAGTGAAGTAATGTCAGGCTTGAATAGAAATATTTTTGATCCATGGGTGAAAGAGAGCACATGTTTTAAAATATAGATTCAGGGAATGGGTGTTGGCTGCCATAGTTGAACACCAGCCATTTCTATTTTTCATTGAGTAATACAGAACGGTTGAAATTAGTGGGGCACTACAGGGCATTTACTGAGGAGATCTCTATTTCTCAGATGCCTGAATTTAAATCTCTATCTCAAAAGATTTACCCCCTTCTCATGGTAGAGGAGCTTCTTACATTAAGTGAAAAATTGGGTGAACTGCCCACAGTCTTTTCCACAGCTAGGATTCTGGGCTTCTATGTCTAATATGAGAAGATAAATGTGTTAAGTTTAAAATATAAAATCATATACAATTTCTGTGTGTATATAGGTATATATTCATTAATTTCCATTTACAGCTACCCTTTAACTCTACTTCAGCAGAAATGTTTTGCTAAAACTCTGACTCTTTTGGTAACATAATTATCCAGTAGCTGAATCAAATAGGAGGAAAAGAATGGGCTTCATTGCCTTTGAAAAATTATACAATATCTTAAATGAGCCCCCAAGTACTTTCTTGAAACAAAGGCATATATCTTAAAACATTATATTTTCCTTGTGGAATATGTGACTGAGAGTTAAGAAGTACCATAGTCTCTGAAGAATTAAAGTTAAGGCTAACTCAAAGTCAAAGGAAAAATTCATGGTAGGTGTGAGCAGACCATAACACATTACAAAGGATTTCTCAGGAGGAGAATCATAAAAAATGTAATCAGAGAGATGTATGACTAGGGGGGAAAGATGATCTAATCACAAAGGGAGAGCAAAGGAAAATAAAGGAATATGTTCTCTATTGGTGTCCACATGATGTTAAGAGAATGAGAGGAAGACCCTCCCTGCTTCTCCCCACCCAGAGGATTTGGGGGAAGGTGTAGTTAAGTCACATGGAATGGGCAGGCCTGTTTGGATTAATATGTATAATCATTGCAAGAAATATCCAAATTGATGAGGTCTCAGATTCATCAGAATATTAATGAATTACTGAATAGCATTCTACATTTATTTTGAAGGGCTTAATATGTATACTATATTTACTGCCATTATTAATTATTGTGATTTAATGAAGGTTAAGCAAACCTAACAGAATATATTTTAACCTTCCACTATTTTAAATCGTCTATTTTATTTTGTGCTACTTGATAAAATAATATTCATTGCCTCTAAATTTGTTTCATGTGGCTAGCAACCCTAGAAATATTTGTTAAAGGGCTATACACCATCCCTGCTTGGATTCTTACTAGCCATTATCTGTTGGAATTCAACAGAATATGTTCTGTGGGAGGAAGACTATTAGACTCCGTCAAGGGATCAAGCCCTTTATTATGGGGAGATGACAGCTGAAGACATCATCTCAAAGAAGGGGCAAATAGGTAAGATGTTGTGCCCCCAGAAGAGTAGATATCAGAGATTAAATGATATTCCAAAATTTTAGACATTTCAAGTTAGGGAATATACTAAAGTGGGATGCCTTGGGGCATACAGGATACATTGTGCTCTAGAGAGTCATGAATGTAGAAAGAGGGTTTCTTCCCCTTCTCATCATCTGCAACTTTCTCCTCCTTCACTCATGCCTCACATGAAAAGGTGCCTTTTCTACTTGCAAAGGAAAATTCCACATGCACCCTTTATCCCACCCCATCCCATCCAATCCCATCCCATCCCATCCCATCTCATTCTATCCAATCTTTTTATAGTCGATTGCTTCCACTACCATTCCCACACTCTTTCTTATCTTCAAGTTATCCCTATTTACTGCCTACTTCCCTGCTGCCTACAAACACACTCATGTCATCACTTTTACTTGAAAAAAAAAAAAAACCCTCACTTGATCGTACTTTTTCTTGGCTTAATTCCTCAAAAAGGCCATCTACACTCAATGGCTCTGCTTCCTCACTTTTCTAAATCCTTTGCAATCTGGCCTCCAAAGCCATCATTTAATTGAAATTGCCTTCTCCAAAGTTCCCAGTGGTCTCTTCATTGACAGATTTAATGGCCTCTTCCTGATTCTCATCCTCCTTAATGTCTGGATTCTGCTGATCAGTTTTTCCTACAGGATATTCTCTCCTCTCTAGGTTTTTATGATACTGCTTTCTCCTGGTTCTCCTACCCAAACTGTTACTTCTCCATTTTCTTTGCTGTTTCCTCATCCAGGTCATACCCACTCATACTCATTGTTGGAATTCTACAGAATATGTTCTGTGGGAGGAAGAGTTTATTATACTCCTTCAAGGGATCAAGCCCCTTTATTATGGGGAGATGTTTGCTGAAGAGATCATTTCAAAGAAATGGCAAATAAGTGAAATGTTATGCCACAAAAGAGTAGATATCAGAGGTTAAATGGTAGTTGTCTCTCATTGTAGTTATCCCTAAGGCTCTGTCCTGAGTCCTTTTCACTTTTCATTCTATACAGTGCTATATCCCTTGGTGAAATTTCCAACATTTACTTCAAGACTCGGTTCAAATATAGCTCCGCAGGAAGCCTATCCCAATTTCCACAGCTGCTGCTACTCTCCCTCTAAGATAACCTTCCATCTACTCTCTCTATATCTTGTATGTACCTAGTTGTTTATATATTATCTCTCCCTATCAGAATGTAAGCTCCTTGAGAGCAGGCACTATTTTCCCTTTCTTTTTTTATCTCCAGTGCTTAGTACCATATCTGGCACAGAATAAATGCTAAATAAATGTTTACTGACAGACTACTTATGGTGGAGACCTCAGAAAATCATATAAGAATTAATTAGATTTAATCTTAAAATTAAAAGTAATCCTGTCCAACTTCAACTCAGAACACTTTTAATTTTATATAATGGAGGGAGTGCTGTAGGTGGAAAAAGTACTAGCTCTGGAGTCAGAGGACATGAGTTCAAATCCCACCTCTGATTCTTAGTGTGTGTGTGTGTGTGTGTGTGTGTGTTATTTCACCAAGTCATTTAGCTGCTTTGGGTCTAGTTTCTTTAGAATAAAAGAGACTAAATAACCTTTGAGGTCCTTTCAAGTGCTAGGTCTAGATCTATGATATTTCCTCAATATAAGTCAAAGATATTAATTCAACATTTTTATATTTCCAATACATGGAATTGCCTACCTCATTGCTGGCTAACTCCAAATGTTAGAAATCAACTGGTGTACCTCCCTATAACTGCCACTCAGTAGTTTCTGTCTTCAGTAATTTTTTTAGAAAGTATTTACTACGTTTCTTTTAAATGTAGTGAGTACTGATGTGCCTAGCTTATCCTATCAAATCGTATCACCCTCTTACCAGATCATCCAATATATCCATTTTGAACTTACCTCTCGATGGCAGGCATGTTCATTGAAACTCCAGACCTATTTTAATTTTTACTTGAGTAGTGATATAGCGGAGTTTTCTGAGCTAAAATTATCTAGGACTTTTAGTAAAATTAAGATTTTATTCCTTCTGATTAACTCCTGGAAATATATTATGATACATCTTTTTAGTTCAGGAAGCAATTCTTTTAAAATATATATCATGTTATATATTAGAAGAAATCAAAAGTACATTTGTGAGTTCAATAAATTAGCTGGTTGTTATAACAATTTTTTCTACTATTTCTCTTAGTGTATATCTTTCTAGGTAGATTAATATATATGAAGACTTAATTAATTTTCTTGATTGTTGACTTATTTCCATGTGATGAAAAAGAAATTAACATTTTTTGTTGTTATGTTTAAAGAAAAAAATTAATTCAAGGATCATGAGTGCTTTCCCTGGTTAATAATAAAATTTATATAGTTCTTTAAGGATTGTGGAACACTTCATAAATATAAAATATATTTATGTCTACACATTATCTTATTTTTTCTTTATTAATCTGAAGAAAATATTGCATAAAATTATTTTTCTAAGAATTTAAATAAACTTTGATTAATACTCTGATTTCCTTCAAATAGTGATTTGATAGCAAACTTATCTTTATAGCCATAGTCAACCAACTTATTATCTGATATCATTTTAATCATCTGTCCTGCTTCACTTCCCCCAATGAGGTCAAAGGGACAAAAATGTCATGTTTAATCCTATTCAGCAAATAAGGAAAAATAAGGATTCATTAACATTTAACTTTGTGACAAAGGGCAATGAAGGGGCAAACCACTTAGGAAAGCTATTGGTTTCTTTTCTTTCCTTTTGTATATTTTTTTGTTTTGAGAGAAGCTACATGATTTATTTGAATATTACATGTACATTTTAAAAGGAAAGAATCACAGTGTACCATTCCTTTTTTCTAATAGCAAAATTTCCTGTTCACTGAAGAAATATTCATATTTCATGCTTCACTAGCAGTACTATTTTCAGAAAAGGGAATGTAAATTTAGCAATATTTTCTAATTAGACTTCAAAAGGTATTAGCAAGTCAACAAACATTTATTTAGTATTTATAATTTGCCAGGCAATGTGTTAAGTGCTAAGGATACAAAGAAAAACAAAATTATGTCCTATGCTCTCAAGAAGTTTATATTCAAATGAGGATGGCAAGATGATGTTTCATGTAGGTAACCGGGTAATACAAGATAAATGAAATGGAAATGAAAGGTCATTTCAGAGGAAATGTACTAGAGGGGAGCAGGGGTGCTAAGAAACCAGAAAAGGCCGTTTGCAGAAGATGAGATGTGAAATAAGTCTTATAGGAAGCCAGGGAAATTAGGAGGCAGAGGTGAGGATGAGAGCCTTCTAGCTATGGGGGGACAGTCAATGTAAAGGCATTGAGTCTGGAACTGGAGTATCATATAGAAGAAACCAAGTAGGTCAATATAACTGGATTGTAGAGTTTGTGGAAAGAAATACAATATTAAAACATTAGAAAACTTAAAAAAGAATCAGGTTATAAATGGCTTTAAACAGAGGATTTTCTATTTGATCTCAGAATAAGAATTAGGAGGCTACTGTAATTTATTAAGTTATGAAGTCAGATCTAAGCTCTAGGAAAATCACTTTGGCATCTGAATAGAGGATGTACTGGAGTGGACAGTCTTGAGATAGCAAAACCAACCAGTAGGATATTGCAATAATCTAGGAGTAAAGTGATACAGGCCTGTACCAAGATGGAGGCTATTTGAGTGGAGAAAGGGTAGTGTTTACAAGAAATGCTGTTGGGGCAGCTAGGTGGTGCAGTGAGTAGAGCATCAGCCCTGGAATCAGAAGGACCTGAGTTCGGATCCGGCCTCAGACACTTAACGCACACACAAACAAAAACCTAGCTGTGTGACCTTGGGCAAGTTACTTAACCCCAATTGCCCTCCAAAAGGCAAAAAAAAAAATGCTGTGAAGGTAGAAATGACAAAACTTGACAAGTTGAATGAGATGAGCAAGAATGGAGGAGATTTCAACCTAAGTGACTAGATGACAGTTGTAGCCTTGATGGGTCCAGGACAGTGTCTTGAGGGACACCTGTGGTTAGTGGACATGATCTAGAATCAGGGGTGGGGAAATCTGTGGCCCTTTGACTGAATCCAAACCTCACAGAACAAAACCCTTAATAAAAGGATATTTTCTGTAAACCTTGGACTCAGTTAAAAGGCCACACCCAAGGACCTAGCAAGCCACATATGACCTCGAGATCACAGGTTCCCCACTCCTGGTCTATGCTATATAGGGACAGAGTTAAGATGTGAATTCAATTCCTCTCCTATCCCCAGATACTGAGGTGGTGTGTGTGTGTATATGTGGGGGGGGAGTGTATTATGCCCTGTGTATTGGGGGTGGGGATTGTATATTTGTTCTTATTACACCTTTGAAGTAAATATTCCTTTGTAAAAATTAATCTGATTAAGTGGTTAAATGGAACTGGGTGCAAAGGATTCCTAACATTGGAGGTTCATAATTAGTGGGAGTCACTCAAAGGTGACAGAGGCTAGTCAGGAGTGGGGAACCTGCCATCTCAAGGCCACATTTAGCCCTCTAGATCCTCAAGTGCAGCCCTTTGACTGAATCCAAACTTCACAGAACAAATCCCCTTAATAAAAGGATTTGTTCTGTAAAACTTGGACTCAGTCAAAAGGTCACATCTGAGGACCTAGAAGACCACATGTGGTCTCTAAGCCACAAGTTCTACACCCCAATCTAGATGAAGATAGAACAAAGAATGCTAAAAAGTTTGGTCCGAGAGTAATTAGGAGAGACTAGTGTAAAAAAAAACCCATACAAAAGAGAATAGCTAGATGAAGAGAGTGTGATTATTAGTGACAAAAAGTGCACAGAGGTTAAGAAGGATGAGGACTGAGAAAAGACCATTATATCTGGCAATTAAGAGATCACTAGCACCTTTGAAGAGGGTGGTTTTAGTTGACTGATGAGATCCGAAATCAGATTGGAAAAGGGTTTAGAGGAGAGGGAGAGGATGCTAATGGAATCATCTAGAATAGCTTTCTCAGAGAGTTTGCCTGTGAAAGAGAGGAGAGATGTAGGATGACAGCAGAGACAGTAGGTTTTTGGGGGGTTGGGGTTTTTTTGTTTGTTTTTCGGGTACGGCAGCCATGGGAATATTGCATGCAGCAAGGGAGGGCCAGTGGATAGGTGGCAATTGAAAATGGGAATGAACTCGGGGATGATAGTGGGGGTAATCTCTTGTGAAAAACAGAATGGAATGGGATTGAGGGAACATATAAAGATTTTTTTTTCTTGGAAAGGAAAAGGGCTACCACTTTATGTGAGATAAAGGGAAAGGAGACAGTATGGGAAGATGTCTGAAAGATGTGAGATGTGGAAAAGAGAACAGGGATCCCTTGGTGACTGGCCTCAAGTTTTTCAATTAAGCGTGAGGAGAGTTTCAGATGCAAAGTTGAAGAGTGGAGAACCACAAGACACATGAGGAGGAACAGAAAGCTTTGGAATAACCACTATACTGAATGATAGAGTCCATTAATTAGAATCAATTGGTGTATCTGATTCTCATAAAAAACTTCCAGCTTAATAAAACTTTTCCAAAGGTGGCAATTAATTTTCAATGGAATTGGCTTTGTTCAGAATGGTTATGGGTCAGAAGACTTATGTTATTATTAAAGTATGTTATTAATAAAGCAGGTTAAATCACTCAGTTCTAAGCAAATGCTGCTTAACACATGACTTCATTACATGTGGTATTAGTTTTTTCATTTTAGAGAATTAAGTGGAACATGAATAGAATAAATAATTAGGTCTAGTATTTTTACTGAGCTCATTCTTGTCATACTCACTTTCTATTATAAATTTTATTCATATTTGGAAACCTCATATAACATGGCATCTTCGATGATAAAGCTTGATTTTCTTCTTTTTATTCATAAGAACTGGTGGTGTAAATTATTGTAGACACAGAGGGACAAAGAGGCCTGCCATTCATTTCTCTGCTGGATAAACCAGTAGAGACAGGTTTAACTGTAGAGTGATCTAACAAAGAAGTTCTTAAACTTTTTTTTCATATTTTGGCTCCTTTTGCTGTCTTATACATAATGTTTTAATAGTCAAAGAAAATATTAAATTTCATTTAGAGCTTAGTGAAAATTAAGATGTAATTTTTTTTCTTGTTCAAGTCCCCAGGTTAAGAATCCTTGCTCTAACTCCTGATTTTACCCCTACTACTGTATCTGAGCTGACACAATACTGAAAACAGCATTGTTAGGAGGAATTGAGAAAGATTGTTTGTTCTCTTTGAGGTATTACAAAAGTAAATGGGAGTAAAAAGGTCTGCATACATCAAAAATCAGACAGAAATAGGCCATACCTGAAATTTTGTCTGCATCCCACCAGACCTAAATTTTTTGCTAATCTGCCCAAGGAAATTCTGCTACCAATATTTGTTTGTTTGTTTTTTCCTGTTAGAGCTTCTCATACTATCATTAGCAGTCTCATTGTTATAAAGCTAGGAATTGTTAGAAGACTAAGGCTAAGTTTAAGGAGTTAGCAGATGTTTTTCTGTTGTATTTAGCAGTTACCATTGCATTTTCTAATAACTTGTTTTGTTTTCCTGTTTTTTATACCCAATTCCATATACCACACCTGTCATATTGAAATTGGCAGAAGAATTGGCATTTTTCTTGGAAAGGTCTTCTTGGAGTTAATAGTTATCACTGAGAGGCCATATTGTGTAATGGTTAGAGTTGGTCTCAGATGGTTTCAAGACCTGCCTCTGATAGCCTATTGGTTGTGTTACACCAAGAAGATCCCTTAACTTCTCAGTGCCTGATGGCAACTTTCTAAGAGTGTTTCAGAGCTACTGAACTGCATTAATAGAGGGAGTCCTCTCATTTAGAAACTCCTAGCCTTAATGAAATCATAGAACTGGATAAAATATGTCAATAATTATTCAGATTTCAGCTTTGGGGATCTAAGGGAAAATGTGACAAAACATTCTTATTTTTAAAAGATCCATTAAAAAGTGGTAGCTAATGTCTTGTCCATTATTATATTTCGCATATAGACTTCATATTGAGCCAGAAATACTACTATGAGGTTTATTTCCAAAGATGATCAGGGAAAAAAATAAAAGAACGTATGTGTTCTAAAATATTTATGACAGCTCTCTTCATGGTGGCAAAGAACTAGAAATTATGGGGATGCCCATCAAGTGGGAAATGGTTGAACTATCATATATAATAGTGATGGAATACTACTGTTTACTCCATTTTATAATGATTTTTAATAACCTGAAAAAATGGTCAAAACAATAGCAACAAAGCAACAACACTCCAACAAATCCATACATTACTGTGCATTAAGTAGAATTTTCTTCCTGAGCTATACCTAGATATGTTACGAGTATAAAGATAGCTTTCAGCATTTTTGCAAGTGCTCAGATTCTTTTTAGAGATAGTTGCTGTACTCATATTGACTATCTCATTGATTTATACCCTAGAGTCCACAGAATGAATAGAGCACAGGGTGAATGATTTCTTCATCTTAATAGACTCCCGTTGACTCCCACTTGTCATCCTGACAAACTGGTGACAGCAATCAACACTCCTTTTCTTTACAGAGATTATTTAGTTTTAAATAGATACTATCAGACCAATACCCCCCTGGTAAATGTAAACACCCAGATGAGTTACATGCTAAACCATACTGAACTAGGGCATGGGATGGTACATGTATTTCATTTAGCTAGGAAGAAAGCAAACATAGGAGATTTAGAAAGGAATTTAGTTTTGGATTTTTCTCTACAAAAAGTTCCTTCAGCTTCATTCATAATAAAATCACAAAGTAAAAACCATTTGAAAAGAATATGTGTTTTAAGCAGTTTTTTTTTCTGGGTTCTATTCTTGGGAAATTTTAGGGTCACATATTTACCCTTTGATGGAGTTTGTTGTGTTAAGATGTTACATGGACATTGGGAAATGTTAAACCTCAGAGTATGCAAATTGTTATTTTAAGGTTATATCCACCTGGGTTTCTATCAGTTTCATATTTATTATATATCTGTTACTAGCTTAAAGAGAACTTTTACTTATCCATATCTTAAATTTTGTAGATGTCCATAGTATTTTATTAACTTTATGATCCTGGCTGCCACGTAATCTTTCTGAGATCCAATTTTCCCATCCATAAAATAAAGATAAAAATAGTACATACCTCACTGGGTTATTGTGGGGATCAAAGGATTTAATGTATGTAAGACATTTTGTGAAGTTTAAAGTAATATATAAAGGTTAGCTATTCTTAGCTTTTCTTTTTGTCTTTGTTGCTATAGTCAAATTGATTATAAAACAATGATTTACACGTGGTGCTCCATAGAAAACACAGGATGGTGTGGGGGTTGGAGGATGATTCCCCTATCTTAGTAGATTCAAATTTATTCTCCTTGGATACTGTATAAGACTGGCAAAAGTGATACTGGCTATCGGTGTTGTTGTTGTGTTACTTATGAGATTTGGTGGTTTCTAAACCACCAAAGAACCTACCTTTTGTAATCTATCATGCATTGCTACTTAAAGCAATATGTTCATGTTGGATATTGTACAATAAAATTTTGAAGGCTTTTAAAAAGAGAAGGGGTCAGCAGAGCCTGAGATGGATGGATAGTGTCATGAAATCAAGAACATGATCTTGGACAGACTTTGGAAGATAGTGGAAGATAAAGGGACCTGGTATGCTATGATCCATGGGGTAACAAAGGGTCAGACACAACTGAATGACTAAAAAACACAAAAAACAAAATATCTCGATTTAGCTTCTTTAATCCTGTGGATCTGGTCAGGAATTCTTAATGTGGGCTACAGGAACTTAAAAAAAATTTTGATAGTTGTATTTTAATATAATTAGTTTTTTTCTTTGTAATCCTATGTGGTGAATTTAGCACATTTAAAACATTTTGTTGCAAACATATCCATAGGCTTCAGTAGATGACCCAAGTAGTCCATAACATAAACAAGGTTAAGAGCCTGTGATCTAATTATAGATAAGAGTCAGATCTTAACTGGGTATGGAGATGGGACAGGAACAGCATAGATAATTACCATTTTGAATAATCTCATTTCAGTCTCTCTCCCCTCCAACTCCAAGTCCTCAAATATTGTGTCCATAGCATTCAAGCCTAAGGGAGAAAAATGTTTCATCTCTCAAAGAGCTATGCAGTGCCTGGACCCATGAAGGCTTCAGCCCCTTCTCCTGGTATATGTGTATGTGTGTGTATGTACACACATTATATACATACATACATATATGTGCATATATGTATGCATACACTCATATAAATGTATGTGCATATATTGCATATACATATGATAATGATAACTGGCATTTATATAACACTTTAAGATTTGCAAAGTACTTTAAAAATTCCTCATTTTGGCTTCACAACAACCCTGGGGTATAAGTGCTATTATCTCCATTTTACAGATGGAGAAACTGAGGCAAACCAAAGGTAAGCGACTTGCCCAGGGTCACACAGCTAGTAAGTGTCTGAGGTTAGGTTTGAATTCCAGTCTCTCTGACACCCAACTGTCTTCATATTTATCACTTTAAGCAAAACAATACATCATACAGACAACTGAAATGAAACATTCAAGAATTCTATATAAGAAGAGTAGACAAAAGTGATATATATTTCATGTACCAACTGGAGGAAAGGGCTGCTAAAAGAGTAGTTTCTAGTTTGTTATATAATTACTTAATCAACTGAAGATTGTATTACTTGGTCCAAGATTTTGGATGTAAGCATAGTAGAACTGAGAAGTGATCGTATGGTTAAATTACTCCTCTAATTCTACCAATGGTCTATTTGATGCTTACATCATTCTTACCACATTTGATAAGCATCTGATATTATAATTAATTCATCATAGGTGATTTCTACAATTCTACTTGATGAGAGAGTATTAATTAGATCCACATAGATTCCTTATCCAGTACACTTAACAAAAATTTTCCATTTTATATTGATTAGGATTAAGAGAGTTATTTCTACAATTTGGGAGGAATTTTTAATTCCACTGAAAGCCAGTGATTAACTCACTAAGACTGCTGATGGAAGGAAAGGATTCTCTTGTGTGTGGGAAAGAGGTGCATATGCATTCTCACACAGACAAATGCACAGACTTTCTCTAAGCTTTTCCAGGGAATGAAAAATTCCTAAATAAGTGAGATATTTTTAGAAGTTAAGAAAACTTTCAGGCCACTAGAAGGAAAAATGACACAGGAGTAACCATTTACAAAATGTTATCAAATGATTGGGATGACTTCATTAAATTCTAGATTATTCCTATAGAGATGCTTTTATTTCATGCAAACCTAAGTTAGCATTTCATTTATTTTCATGGCTGTGAGGTCATTCACTTGACTTACCTGTATATCTTTATTGTTATCACATTAATGAATATTTCTTGTTAAGAGATATTGTATCATTTTGGCTGATTTATTCAATGGGAAAACAGTTGTAGGGGCTTAGGGCTGATAATGTATGGTAATAGGAATACATTCCCTTATCAATTTATGCCTTGGTCCCTGAGAAAGTGAGTTTTAGTAGTGTGCTTCCTCTGGGATTCCCCAACCTGCCAGCATTGGTAAAGACTGAGTGAACAATCCAGGTTAGAGAAGATAAAGAAAAGTGGGTGTCAGGCAGCATATTACTATATTACACTTTGTTTATCAGACACGGTTGTTATGAGCCAAATACTCTATAAATTATAACATACTTTCTAATTGTGAGTTACCATTATTATGTCTTATCTCTTCTGTATACTATAAACTCCTTATACAGTATTACTATATGTTACTCATCTTTGAATCCCTCATAGTTCCTACTATGAGCCTGTACATAATAGGTACTCTTCAAATCCATTTATTCAGAGCTGATTTAAAGTGCCTTGAACAAAACTACCGTTACCATAGGAGACAGGATAAAGTTCTGACTTCTGGTCTAGAAATCAGGGATGATGTCATAACATATGAAAGATTTCGTGATGTATCTCTGGTAAAATTGCTATACATAAACATAAAATACTTTTGAAAGTAAAGTTCTAAGCTAGTGATGAAATATATTTAGTATATCAATTCAAAATTCATAATTACAAATTGTAAAATCAGTGAAGCTTTTTGAAAAGGTCTGACATACGTGTGTGTATACATATATCATTAGGTGATATTTTAGTGTCTTATCTCGAAAGATTTCAAGTATTGTTTCATACTATTTCACAAAAGTGCATTTATGAAAGAGAGGAAGGAAACCAGTATTAATTACTAGTTCACAAAATCTGTTTCCAAAGAAACTCAAGCCACTTTTTTTTTACATTACTTTAAAAGATTTGCTGATTAAACCCTAAGGGAAATGGTCCAAGAAGGGGGATTTCTTTTGTCACTGCCAAATCAAAAGAAAACTAGAGTCTTTATCTAGAAAGTGTATAAGCATACAACATAATATAACAAAGCACAGGAAGGATATGTGAAATCTTTTCTAACTAATTCATAGGTTTCCAGACTTCATCAAGGAAACAAGTAAAAGGTGGAGGAAAGAATTAGGGAAGGAAGGGCATTGGATGATTTTTGATGATCAAAAGTACAGAGAAACTTCTTATTACTGAATGCTTTAGAATTGAAATAATAGTTTAATACTTAATAAATGTTAAAGTGCTTCTAAAATTTTAGTTGCTTTTATTATTATTGTACCTAAAATGCTGAATTATGAAATGGGAAGCCATTTGTCTCCAGTTTTTCCAGAAATGCCATGTGGTTTAAAATAGTGCATAAATGCTGGATATACATTTCCCAAGTTATCTTAAGTAGAAAAAGAAGCATTAAAAATCTCCAGCCTAGTTTCATGTTATTGTTTTCACCCTCTTGCACTAGGCATAGGCTTCATGGATTGATTACAACATAAGCTACCACACATGTAGGGTCTGGTCTTGAGGGATGGGACTGTTTCAAGATTATCTATGTATCCCCAGTACTCAGTACAATGTCTGGAATATACAAGGCACACACTAATTGATTGGTTCATTCAGTTTTACCAGTTGTGAAATTGCATGCTATCAGCTGGCCACTGAATGATCAGGAAGTGGGGAATGATTCATTCTAAGTAAACTTGGTGGACACTCATTTATCAACAAGCATGCCAGTTTATCATTTTAATTTATTTTTAACATTCATTTTTTGAAAAATCTGAGTTCTAAGTTCTCTCTCTCCCTCTTACTTTCCCTTACCTTTTGAGAAGGCAAGCAGTATAATATCAATTATACATACAAAGTCATGCAAAACCTACTTCTATATTAGCCATGTTGCAAAAAAGAAGTGAAAAAATAAAGTGAAGATATATGCTGCCATCTGCGTTCATAGTTCGTCAGTTCTCTTTCTGGCATTGAATAGCATTTTTCATTATGGGTCCTTTGGAATTACCTTGAATTATTATTATATTGATCAGAGTAGCTAAGTCTTTCACAGTTGATCATTACAATATTGCTGTTACTGTGTTCAGTTTTTCCTGGTTCTACTCACTTCACTTTGCATCAGTTCATGTAACTCTTCTCAGTTTTCTGAAACCATCCTGCTCATCATTTCCTATAACACAATAGTATTCCATCACAATTATATACCATCATTTATTCAACCATTCCTCAATTCACAGACATCACCTCAATTTTCAATTCTTTGCCACCATAAAAAGAGCTGTCATAAATATTTTTGCATGTGTACCTATTTTTCCACATCCACTCCAACATTTATCATTTCCCCTTTCTGTCATGTTATCCAATCTGATAGGTATGAGGTGATACTTCATAGTTGTTTTAATTTGCAATTCCCTAATCAATAATAGTTTAAAACTTCATATAGCTGTTGATAGTTTTGATTTCTTCTTCTGAAAACTATCTGTTCATGTTCTTTCACCATTTATCAATTGGGGAATATATCAGTTTATGCCAGCACTTGTTTGTCTAATATCCCAAATATTTTTGTCCATTTTTCAGGATATCCTTTTTTGCTATGCCAACTAAAATTCTACCTTTTTCAGGAAACCTTCCTTCACACCTCTTAATTCTAATGCCTTCTCTCTATAAATTGATTCCTGTTTATCCTATGTGTAGGTCCTCTGAGGACCTGGACTCTCTTTTGCCTCCTTTTGTATCCCCAGTGCTCACCATAGTGCCTGGTATATAGTAGGTGCTTAGTAAATATTTTCTGATCGGTTGATAATGGGTCTATCTGTTACCCTCATAGAGGATAGAGGGTCAAATATTTTTCTCACAAAGTTATCCCATTTGGTAACTTGCATACCAATATAATTTTGTATACCAGAGTGACTATTGTATTGAACAACACTGATTGTTTCAGATTACTAATTTAAGAGAAATTAAATATCTGCATTGCTAGAGTGAATTTCTTCACCAAGGATCCTCAATATCAATGAGATTACAAGTATAGTACAAAAAGTCCCAAACTAATGATATTTGTCATCCTTTCCTCCTTTATTTTTGTAATAGAGAAACTATAATTTTCACATTGCAGTAGTAAAAGAAATTATATTTTAGCCCCAACTCCACCATTAACTCATAATATATGTGACTGCAGATGAGCTGCTTAATTTCTCTTAACCTCAATGTCTTTATATACAGAATGTCCTAAAAGTCTTAGTGTAATTTTAAGCAGTTGAAGCTTAAGATTGAATCAAGACTTTTGGGAAAGCCTTATGAGATAAAGATAATATTTTGCCTTACCAATTGCCTTACCAATCTCATGGATGATTGTGAGAAAAGCTCTATCCTTATGCAATAAGGGATTATTTATAATGTTCTTTTAAACTCTTGACTTGCTAGGAGGATACCAGCTTTTAAAAAGTCGATTTCATCCAGCCCCATTTTGGGCAATTTTTCTTGCCATTATGATAGAGAAGGAGCAGGTGACTAAAAATGGAGCTGCTATCATGACCCTTTGTAAAAGGAAATTCCAGGATCCCTTCTGATTATAGATACCTATTTAGCTCTCTATTTCTCATCATCTGTATCTGAAACCCAGTCAAATCAATGTGTTTCTTAAGTGTCTACTATATGCCAGGCATTGTGATAAGTGCTGGGGGATACAAAGAAAGACAAAAATAGTCCCTGCCTTCAAGGAGTACACAGTTTAATGGAATAGACAGCAGTAATACAACTATATACAAACAAGAAGCACACAGGATAAATTGGAGGCAATCTCAAAAGGAAGGCATTAGCATTAAGAAGAATTGGGAAAGGCTCCTGCAGAAAAGGTGGGATTTTAGCTGAGACTTCAAGAGAATTTAGGATATGGAAATGAGGAAGGGGAGGATTCTCACTGTCATCTTATTGATGACAGTGAGAAAGCAGTCTGGGCACCTAACAGAGAAAAGGACTGAGTCTCCAGAAAGAAAGTAACTCCTGAGGTTGGCATGCTCATTGGGCTTGATTCCAATAAGTAGACAAAAGTTCCTTCATGTGTTTTACTGATGCTCTCCACCACCCTAGTTGTGGAAACTTTGCAACTGTCTACAGGGAGATTGCACCAACTTTTTCATACTCTAGAGCTAAATCATCCCCTTCATGATCTCCTAACAAAATCATACAATAGTGGGTAGAGGAAAGAAAAATATTTCTCCATTATCTATCTGATGAACCCACAACTGTGACCTCACCCAAATTCAGAATCTGATGGATTTTACTAAAGGAGTTAAATGGTGGTTCAGTTAACTTTCTGCCAAGTTGCTAGAGATTTTAATTAAAAGAATGGAAATGAAAGGTGGTGATTGTGAGACCTGGCAAAACTAAGTATGGCTCCATTGCTGATTTTAATTAATGTGCAAAGGAAGGTATTGTTTTAACCCTTCCAAAATTTGCATAGGGTAGTTTTTAGTATTCCTGATCCAAGTTTCTCTGTACTTTAAGAGAAACTTTCAACTGGACTGCCAAAACTATCCTATAAATCACAGGTATTTCAGCTCTTAAATTTCTGTGTTCAACCATGATAATACTGACTGCATCATAGATGCTGAGGTAGAAAGGAAGGGAAGGTGATGGCGGGAAAGAAAAGGTGATGAAAGAAGGAAAAGGTAAGGGAGAGAGAGAGAGAGAGAAGGTGGGAGGGAAGAGAAAATGAGAAAGGGAGAAAGGGAGGGGGGGAAAGGGAAGAAGGAAGAATGGAAGAAAGGAAGGAAGAATGGAAGAAAAAAGGAAGGAAGAAAATAAGTATTCATTAAGTATTTCAAGGCACTGTGCTAAGTACTTCATAAATATTATCTTATTTGATTCTCATGACAATCCTGGGAGGTAGGGAAATGGAGTGTAAAGTAGTTTTCTGAAAATTTTCTCAATAAATTATCCATTAAATTATTCTTTCATTCCTTTGTTCACTGATTTATCAAGAATTATGGGTTGGGCATAATCATATCTTTATTTTTATAAAGTAGAAGGTCAAGTGGTGCCTTTAATAAGCAATCTCTTGGGTGAGGAGCTCTCAAAATCCCTGTTTTTTTTTTTCATCCATAAAACAAGGGAATTGGATTAGATGACCTATAAATTCCATTTCAGCTCTAAATCCATGATCCTAGGATCTTGATGATCCCAGACCATGGACTCTATTTCATATTCCATCCAACTGTATGCTTTATCCATGTCTTTGCTTTCTTCCCTGTCTTGGTTTTCTCGGGACCACTAGACCTCCTGAGACACTTGGAGACTCCTTCAAAGTCTTGGAAACACCACCCTGGGGTTGTACCCTTCTGACTGATGAATGAACCAAGAACATATAACCTGCTTTGTCTAGTCATCCTCAGGCCCTAGGAAATGCTTTCCAAATGTTGACACCCCCCCCCCCAACCATTTCCTTGAAATCTAGCCTGCTACAGGTCATATCCCATACCCGTTTGCTCTGGGGATGGTAATGAAATCAATCCTACTGTCACTTTTGAAAGGGACATATAAATCACTCTTTCTATGTCCTCTCAAGTCAAATCATCCTTCCCTGACTTTTTAAATGTGTTTTATTCCCCTATAATTCCTTTGAAGGGAAGAACCATCTTATTATTGTTTTTAGAGCTTTAACCCTTAGAACAATGTGTTTAATAAATTCTTTTTATTCATTCATTAAGTGACTTATCAAAGATCACATTAGCTAGTTAATGGCAGAGTTGGTACTTAGAACTCTGTATCTCTTGACTCTCTGAATAGTAAGAATACAAGTTCATATCCATATCTTATAGTATGGATTAGTGTTATGTTTATTTCAAAAGATGTCATGTTTGATGGAAGGGTGGTGATTGGCCTGTTAAGCCTTATGTCATGGAGAGGAGGTTTCTATATTTGTTAATCTTACAGAATATTAAGTTCATTCCTTGAGCAGCTATTCCATTTGGTCATGATCCCCCCCCCCAACTTAAACACCATAAAAAAGATAATATAATGTTGTTGTTGTTCAGTCATTTCAGTCATGTCTGACTCTTCATGATATTATTTGGGGTTTTCTTCGCAGAGAGACTAGAACGATTTGCTATTTCATTCTCCAGCTCATTTTACAGATGAGAAAACTGAATCAAACAGGGTTAAGTGACTTGCCCAGAATCATACAGCTAATAAGTACCTGAGGCCAAATTTAAACTCATGAAGATAAGTTTTTCTATCTAGACCCAACACTCTATCAACTGTGTCAGTAAGGTGCCCTTCCATAAATACAGCAGAATGAAAAATAAGATTATATATGAAACTGTGAATCTCTATGTCATACCATTTGCTTTTATTTTAAAAAAGGATATAATACAATACTACAAGCATGCTACTTTCAAAACTGCTTTGCTTGTCTGTACTTCCTTCAAACTTCCTTCTGGTGCCTTCTGTGCCTTTTACAAAATGATAAGCGGCTTCTTTTTTTGAAAACATCACTATTTCTTTTTTTTTTGCTTTTTGGAGGGGGAAAGGCAGGGCAATTGGGGATAGGTGACTTGCCCAAGGTGACATGGCTAGTAAGTGTTAAGTGTCTGAGGTCTCATTTGAACTCAGATCCTCCTGACTCCAGGGTCATTCACTGTGCCACCTAGCTGCCCCCATCGCTATTTCTAATACCTCTTCTCCTTTCTGTCCACCCCCCTCAAATTGAAAATTGAAAAAAATTGTCATGAATGTGCATAATCAAACAAAATAAATCCATACACTAGTCCTTAATATATGAACAGTATGGTATAGTGGATGGAGAAACAGTCTTTGCGCCAAGATCAATATTCAGATCCTGTCTTTGACATAGACTGACTGTGTGACACATTCTGGCCAAGTAATATATATCTGTGTTTGTATACACACATATGTATATATGTATGTATAGATATGTGTGTGCTTATCCAGAGAGAAAGAAAGATTTGTAAGACATACCAAACTGCTAAAATCTAGACATTACTCTTTAAGGCAATCCTGCCTCTAGGCCAGTGGTCTCCACTCTTCCTCTGAAGGGCCAGAGAATGACCTCAGTGTTGTTGTAGTGACCCCAAGGGTGGTATGATCAACCAACTGGACTATGGGAAGATAGGTTACGTCCTGGACTAGCACTATTGAGTCTTGTCTCCAACACATCCTCACTAACCCTTTACCCATCATCCACCTGACACTCCTCTCCTCAGCCCTCTCTTATTGCTATGCAAGGTCCTGACCTTCCCACTTCTGTTGAGGGTTGGCCCCTTAAGGCAGTTGTAATTTAATTATCACCTGCACAACCACAGCAGCATCTGCACACCCCTACCAAGCCCACACCCTCCAACCCCCAGATCATCTCAGGGCTGTAAAAAAGGTCCCCTGGCAGAGTTGTGCCTTCGAAACAGTGACTAATGAATGAGATCTCTGCTGTCTCCATATTTGGGGGGGAGGGTTGAGAAAGAATGTGTTACACTGGGTGAGCAGCCATGGATAGCTTGCAGTTTGCACTGCAGAACTCATTACATTTTCTCTGCCTCCCATCCCCACCCCACCTCCTAACCCACCCTGCTTGCATACTTTCCTCTTTCTTACCATCCCACTCAGGTTGCAAGCTCCATACCATCCTTAATTCCTTACTTTTACTCCACATGTGCAAGTATTTGCTAGATCCTTTCATTTCTACAATATATCTCTCCTGCATACTCACACAGCCAACATACTTGTCCAGATATACATCACTTCTTGACTGGATTATAGCTCTCCCTAATTGGTCACTCTTCCTCAAGATGCTCCCTTCTCTAATGCATCTGCTCTAGACCCACCCAAGGCAAGTCTGATCATGTCACAACTCTGCTCAATTAACTCTGGTGTCTCCTTATTGACTCTAGGATCAAAATACAAATTCCTCTGCCATTTAAAGTCCTTCACAACCTACCTTGTTAATCTCACCTTGCATTTTCTTCTTGCCTTCTTGTACTCTACAACCCAGATAAACAGATCTTCTGGCTATTTCTAACTTTCATACAAAAACCCAATCAAAATATCCACACATGAATAGGAAATTAAGGTATACATTAAGCAGAATCATATAAAGAAAGAGAAATTGAGTTATGCTGAAAACTTTCTCCTAAGTGCAAATCAGGGACAATGTATCTTCTCTTGTTGCTTTTGCTTGTATAGGAGGTGAATATCAACAAATGGAGATGAAAAATGACACCTGATAAAAAGTTTTATGATCACTGACATATGTGACCTATAGTTTTTATGGTTGTATTGCAAATTTGAGCAAAAATTAAAATCTTTAAGGTGTAGCTGCTTGGCCAGCAGCATTGACTAAAGTAAATACTAACAATTATTTACAAGTCTGGCCTGTTCTCCAGAAGATAAGCCAGTTTTTAGAAAATAATGAGTTATATATCACATTGCTTTTGCTAAAAATATACAAGCAACATTTTAGTAAGAGCAAAACGATCTTTTCATTCCATTAATAAAAAGAAAAACATGTTTAATATTATTAACATTGATAACCTGGAGAGTTTCTAGAGAACAATATTAAACAGGCAAGGCTTGCAACATCCCAGTGAGTAAATTCCACCCACCAATGCAAATCTCCACCTGTCTGCAACTTAAAATTTGGGAGTACTGAAAAGGGTCACAAATATGTGTCAGAGACAGGATTTGAAAACTATCTTCTCTAAGAGACTAACTCTCTATCCATTACACAATGTTGCCTCTCATGGAAATTATTATTAATGTTTTGTGGTGATCAGTATTTAGTATAAAGTCCTTTCCATCACCTCACCCTCGCCCCACATCCTATTATATTATACAGTATACTCCATTTATGTACCTAATTGAGATTGTATCCAACAGGTCAATAAATAGTCATAATCTATCACTAACCATTGATTTAAAGTAGGAAATTGTTCTTAAGTAGTCAATACAGTCTTCTGGGAGCTATCTGTTTTGAATCTTATTAAAACTTTTGTATCATTTTAATGAAATAAAAGATAATATTTTTCATTTACTTTAATGTTTGCATTAAATTTTAACATATTAGATTTGAATTTTTAATTTAATATATTTAATTTTTAATTTAATTTAACATATGTTTAACTCAATGTATTCAATGCTTACTGTTTGTAAAGCACTCTCCTTTCCTCTAAGGGAGATTTAATGATACATATGACACAGATGGGCCTTAACCTCATGGAGTTTGAAATAAAAAAGAAAGTAGGTTTTTCATTCAGAACATATTTTATTGAGTGTCAGTACTGGAGAATATTCCCTTGGGGTTACTGTACTTTCTTCAAGTAACGTTGCACTTTGGGGTCACTGTGTTTTTTGTAAGTAAGATGGATGTGACAGGTGTTCTACACACCCAGTGACTTTATTTAGATCTACTATATATGACCAAGAATACATGTATGTGATAACTATAAATGTTAACCCTGTCTTATGCCAAGTTTCAAATTAAGATTTTGCAGTCAGCAATAATAGTATTACTTTCAATCATTTATTTCTTTCCAAGCTTAGAATATTCAAAGTTTAGTTCCTCGTAGTGAGATAATGGCATTCCTTGGTTTATACATGAAAATAAAGCAACTTCCTGTGTACCCGTCTTGGCTTTAATTGATGAAGACTAATGTAGAAACAACTGTCAGAACAAAACACTTTAGAGAGTAGACAGTGAAGAAATGAAGGATGGAAAACCTTTTTTTTTTGTAAAAGTTCTTCATTAGTCCAAGTTGATTAGAAAGGGGGAAAGGGAGTAAAAAAACTAATGGTTCAAGAATTCAAAGGCAAGCAAAAAAGTGTGAAAAAACATGGACCTTCTTAAATAAATAAATAGCCTGGGGTCACTAATACTTCACACTAATTCTGGATCTAGTTGAAAAATTATTTAATTACATTTCTACAGGAATTTCCAGGGAAATTTATCTTAGTTTCTGTTGAAATGTATTTTGTCCCAAAGAAAGAGCAGCTCATATAATTTTACTTGTTTACAAGAAATTTCTTAATTATGCTATATTTGGGTCAGACCAGTGATTTCAAAGGTATAAGAAACTAGCTGTGAGGGACTTTCTGTACCAATGCAGATCAACCCCTTTTCTACAAAAAAAGGGGGGACAGTTAGGTGGCACAGTGGAGATAAAACACCAACTCTGGAGTCAGGAGGACCTGAGTTCAAATTTGACTTCAGACCCTTACTAGCTGTGTGATCCTGGAGAAGTCACTTAACCCAACCCCCACCCACATAAAAACAATTTAGTCTTTAGAGAGTTGTTTGGGGGCATTGAAAAGTTAACATGTCCTGGGTCACACAGCCAGTACATGTTAGAGACATGACTTAAGCATCTTTCTGATTCCCTGACTCCCCTCTACCTACTACACCACAATGCCTCTCATCTCCAATAGTAGAAGAGCTCAAATAATTTCTCTGTTCACAACTCCACAGTAGAGGGTAATCCTCAAATAAGGTCTATCCAACCAATGTTGTTTCACACTAACATTATTATTACATCAAAACCACTTTATACTGGTGGTTGATCTCCAGGAATGCAAATACCTCAGAACTCTGACAAGTATACAATGGGGAATAACCAATTCCAGAGCCTCTAATACTTGAGTTAGTCAGAAAATAATTGCTAGGTAGGCCTGTGGCAGTGCCAGCAAATCCCAGGGAGCGCTGACCTACACAGGCACTCTGGTCCCAAATGCTGCTGGTTTCTCCCCTTAGGGCCCAAAGCAAGACACAGGAGAAAGGCAAAAGAGTTCTACAGGGAATAGTTACATCAGGGGCCCTCACTTGGCATGGCCCCTAGGATCATCATGAATACAGAGAAACATGAGGCAGTCTCTTTAGATGAAGAAAAGAAGAAGTTGGAGAAATAAAAGGAAAGGAGAGGAGAGAAGGGGAGGAGAGGGGAGGGGAAGAGAGAGGAGTGATATTAGCATAATAAAGATTGCATAACTTCAGGTCTCTGTGATGACCTAATTTAAGTTCTATTTAAATTTTGACCACCCAAGAACATAGAACTCTCAGTTCCTTTGGTTGGAAGCTCTCCTACAAAATTCCTCCATCTCTCTAGATATGGATTGTACAAAATCTGGGTATAGACTAATAATTGGTGTTCTCTCTCTCTCTCTCTCTCTCTCTCTCTCTCCTTATATATAGATATAGATAGATAGATAGATAGATAGATAGATGTATATGTATGCATATATGTGTGTATACACATACGAATAGATATGTATACACACATGCATATATATATACATATATATATATATATATATATATATACACATTTCTTTCAGAAAGCTCTTACTTCAGGGGTATTCATATTCAGGGAGGCATCATATTTAATAGCAATATGTCTGCTGCAATATTTGGACAAATGTCTTTTCAGGGAAGTTATTGATCATGTTTGGTAAAGTATTCTTATACTGAGAGGCTTGTAAGTGGAAATATTTTAACTTAAATAAATAATTGCATTTAACCCAGTGAAATTCCCCTGGCATCAGGCTCTTTCCTTTAAAGCAGGGGTTCGTAATGTTGGGTCCCCCTTTTAAAAAAAATACACATTTGATAACTTTCAATATCTTTGACAACTTTCAATATCATTGGTTCACTAATCATTTGGATTTCATTTTGTGCATTTTAAAACATAATTTTAAGAAAGATACCATGAATTTCATCCAACAGTCAAAGTTGATCATGCAAAACATGTTAAGAAGCTCTGCCTTAAAGCTTTGCTCTTACCTTTGTCATTATTTAATGAAACCACATCTTTCGTCAGAATTTAGTTTCAGAAGAGACCTTTAAAAAAGGGAAAAAAATAATATGTCTTTCCATTGCCCTTTGGGTCACCTGCAATTTTTATTCTTCTGACACTTTAGTGTCCCATGTCTTTAAAACTATATGCTATTATATGAGAATACGAGCATTGAAAAGATGAGCTTTTGTGACAATGAGCAGTTGAGAATGCAAATAAGAAGCATTAAAGAAAGTGCTATACATAACACACTGTAGCCTAACTAACCACTACCATTCAGTTCTGGGACCAGCTCAGAATCACCCATCTGCAGCGCCTAGGATATACACGAATATACATAGGTATCAAATAAATTTGTTATACATAGTATCATATAGATGTAGATAGATAGAAGTATAGATTTAGACAGAGACATAGGCATAGCCATAGATATGGAAACAAATGTAGTCACGTACATAGATAGCTACAGACATACATATATAGACATAGACAAAGGTATAGGCAGATAAAGATATGGATATAAATAGATATATCAATATAGATAGATATAAACATAAACATAGGCATAGAGATAGATACAAATATAAACATAGACAGATTCTGTCTATGTTTATGTTTGTCTTATTTTATGTAGACATAGACATAAAATCAGGCAATAAGTATTTCGCATCCACTTCAGAAAGGTTTGTTGTTTTTTGTTTTGTAATCTATAATCTCAGTGAGAAAGCCCTGAAGCATGTCAGAGCTCAGTATAATATAATTAGCTTACTTATTTCTGAATAGCTAAATCTGAAGAATCTCACAATACTTAAAAGGAATATTTCTCTTCTCTTAAGATTTTGCTCCAGACATCAGTAATTAGCTGGTTCTTATATGTGAAGGGAGTTAATTTTATTATTTATGATGTTTTATGCACTACATCCAGCACTTTTCAACTCTTATTTTAGAAAGTACTTATGAAGGGGGCAGCTAGTTGGCACAGTGAATAGAGCACTAGCCCTGGAGTCATAAGGACCTGAGTTCAAATCCAGCCTCAGACACTTGATACGTACTAGCCGTGTGACCTTGGTCAAGTTACTTAACCCTAATTGCCCTACAAAAAGACCAAAAAAAAATACTCAAGATAGATAAACCTGAGGCTTCTGAGTAATGAAAATCCTTCAGTCTCTTTCATTTCTAGAGGAAGTGAAGGGAATATACATTTCTATAATATCTATTATATGTCAAATTCTTTACAAATATTATTTCATTTGATCCTCACAACAACTTTAAGAAGTAGTTATTATCCCCATTTCATAGTTGAGGAAACTGCAGCAGAGGTTAAGAGATTTGGCCAGGGTTATACATCTGGAAAGTGTCTGAGGTTGGATTTGAACTGGGGTCTTTCTGATTCTAGGTCTAGCTTATAGCCACTGCACCCCCTAGCTGATTTCTGGATTCAAAAACCAACTTTGCAACATTTTGCACAAGCATGCAAACAATATAGCTAGAGGAGGATGACATCCCTTCTAACTTTTAGTGTGTTTATTTCCCATGGAAGTAAAGTTGGAAAGATTTTATTTCTCTGAATGTTAGAAGATTATGTTTATTATGACAAGAACACTAAAATAGATTGTTTTTCTTAAAAACTGTTCTTGGAAAAGTTCATTGAGAAATATATTAACCTGAGAATTTCAGTAATTTATAAGGGATTAACAGATCAGTCAAACTACCTTCGCACAATAATGTGACAAATTGATTCTTAACATTTTTTACAGAGAACAATGTCTCATCTTAATTCTTTGAAACACAAATGAACACAGAATAAGAAGTATTCATAGGCTAGAGTGCATTATCTCTCCAGCTCATCCAAGGCATGCAGCTGCCTTCCATGTTAAATTTAAACAATAAACAGAATGTCCATTGCACAAGATTAACTAGGCTTAAAAATTGACAATGGAAGAAAGTCAAGCTAAGGAAACTGCTTCTATGAACAAGCCATGCTTGATACTGGTTCTTAGTGGTATGGCATTTTCCCCTTGAGATGTGGCATTTGCCATTTTGGCCTTCAGAAGGTTGACGTTTTCATGCCACCTGTTTCACATTTTCACAAGCTCATGGACTCCAGGGAATTGTGAAGAGTGCCTATACATGAATGAAAAAAAGTGGAGCATTCTTTTTTCTGGGGCTATTAGCTTCAAAGGCACTTAAAACAGTAATCATATAACTAGACAGTTTTGTTTTAAGTCTCACATGAAGTAATGCATATAAAGCAGTTTGTGAATATGAAAGTAACATATACTAATGGTGATGATGATGATGACGATAACTCCTGCCCTATTCTACCCTAGTAGAACAAAGAATCTACGGTACAAAACTGGGATAGTTTTCACTTGTGAATTGCTTTCTAACTGCCTTGGGAATTGCTTTTCCCTGGGGGTATATTATGTGTGTGTGTGTGTATGTATATATATATATATATATATATATACATTTTTATTGGAGGAAGTGATTATTTGAATTTTCTGCCTGTGAGCCATCTATTATACTAGACATTGAACCACGACATGGACAAATGATCTGCTTCCAGAAGTGGTAAAATAGTGGATTACCTTTCACTCAAAGTCTTCAAACAAAGACTGAATGACCACTTGCAGGGTATATTAGAGTGTGTGTTTCTGTTCAGGTACAGGTTGAGTGAGTTGATCTATGAAGTATCTTCCAGTTATGAGGTTCTGTATGACTGTGAATTGTGCCCAGTCCACACTCTTTAGGAGCTTATATTCTATGAGCAGAGCTAAGACAAGATATTCAATTTACAATACATTTTACGTGGTAAAGTTGACAGTGGTAGTACAGAATACAATATGATTTGAGGAGAAGTAGAAACCACTTCTGGCAAGATTCATAAATGGACCTTCATGGAGATTTTCTTTCAGTTGGTTTTTAAAACAAAGACAAGATTTCTATAAGCAGAGAGGAGTTTGAATCCATTAGTTAACAGCCTTTTTTATGCTATAGATTCCTTTGGGCAATCTGGTGTACTTTCTTAGGAATAAGCGTTTTTATAGGTAGCTGGGTGGTGCCATGGATAGAGTACTGGGCCTTAAATAAGAAAGATCTGGGTTTAAATCTTGCCTTAGACAATTATTAGCTGTGTGAACCTGGACAAGTCACAACTTCTGTTTTCCTCAGTTTCTCCAAATGTAAAATGGAAACATAAATGCTAGTTATTATTATTTATTATTATTTCATTGTTATTAAATACATAAGATTACAAAGTAGATCCATTATATTAAAATATGGTTATCAAAATTTATTTTTAAAATTCAAGTACATTAGGTTAAGAACCCTTGCTCTAATTAGAGGGATCAGTACAAAAGATGAAAAAACTCAAAGCCTATTTGAGGAATGCTGAAATGATTATAGAGAGCACATGATATTTGTAGAGGAGCTGTAAGAGATAAGATGGAGAAAGTAGTTTGGGGCCAGATTGTGAAGAATTTTTGACTTCTAGACTAAAAAGGTTAGATTTTGTTGTCTAAGCAATGGAGAGCTACTGAACATTTTTGAACAATGTGGTGGTAACATGATCAAAGTTTTATTCAGACTAATATATCAATAATGTATGTCAGGATACACTAAGATGGGAGCGTGTTGGGAGGCTTGATGAGTCAGAGATGAAAAAGAAGAAGATTGGTCAGGATTTAGAGAAACATTGAGGTTGGGATAGAAGGTAAGGGAACAGAAATATTTTGGGAAAGGAAGTTTAGGATGTTCATGTCACACATAGCCTCAGTCTTCTCAGTAAGAAATGACTTCATCTTCTGAGAGGAAAGGTGACAGGGGCAAAGAAATGGTAGGTAAGGGGAAGAGGGTGAAATAGAGAAATGACTCAGTATTTTGAAAAAGCTGGGAACATTGTTTTGAAGGGTCTGATAAGGAATCAATAAGATATCAATGAAAGGATTGTCCTGAAACACTGAATATATTATAACATTATAGTTACACATGGTGGCTTGGTTATTTTCCTTCATGTTCAGAGAGGTCCAAAATCACATCACTATATCGGGGTCAAGGTACAGTATATCTAACTGTGATTGATCAGATCAATACAAGCTTGGAAGGCTTCACCACAGGTCAATCACAAATAGTCCATATAAAGTCATGTAGTGAATTGTAGTGTCCTAGAACTATTTTCAGTGACCCTGTGGAACTGTAGCAGCAAGCACCCCAACACCCCCAGGGTGGCTGCCAACACAGGTTCTTAGATCTTCTTTTCTAGAAAGCAACCCAAAATGGGTTAACAATCTTGCTTTAATCAATCAAACATATCATTTACCTAGTTCAGGGGAAAAAGTCAGCACCCTGATCTTCAGAATATACAGACAAGTTACAAGCAGAAGTTACAAGAAGACAGAGAAACAGATCAAGCAGACAGGCCTCCAACTGTCTGACCATTACACCCATACCTAGTCACAATTACCAGAGAAGGAAGCTCCAGAATCTGGGTTTTCAAAGCCGGGGGGCTCGACAACTGCCCAGAGTCTCATCTGGTAAGATCACATAACTCTTCTCAAAGTGAGCCCCAAAGCAAAACATCACATCAGGGTTTATATAGCCTTCTCCTGGATCAGAGAATGTCACAACCCTCTTGACCCACTGCCCAATCAAAAAGCATTCCTGAAAACCAAGCCTCCCCCCACAGGCTCCGGGTGCACTTAAGCCTATCAAAGGCCTGGGGGCAGGGAAGGTCTTAAATTTGCATTCCCATAACAGGAACCAGGGAATAGAAATAGAAAAATATAATCATAACTGCAACTGCAACCACCACCTCTACCATAACAACAATAAAACTCCATAGATGTACTAGGACTGGACACTGGTCCATAAAAAGTTGTAAGATATGGGAGAATTGAGGATGTTATACAAGAGTAATCTTGGAATTACACAGTTGGGAATAGAATCAAAGTTAGACAAGATCATCGAGAAATAGAAGAACATAAGATTATAGATTTAGATCTGAAAGTGACTTTGGAGACCACCTGGCTTAACCCTTCATTTTACAGTTGATTTAACTGGGATTCAGGTACATCAAGCAACTTACCAAAAAGTCTCATGAACACTAGGCAACACAACCAGAATCTAAATCCAAGCTTTCAGTCTCCAAATCCAGTGCTCTTTCTACTATAGCCCAGGACAAGTTAGGAAGGCAAGTCAAGGCAGTAGAGGACTGATGCACTTTATTATCACAATAAAGACTGTTGATAGAAACAGTGTGTTATAAGTGGACCTCAAAAGAGAAAGTTTTGTTGTCATGGTGGCAGAAGCAAGTCATTCAAAACACATATATCAAGCAATCACTATGTGTGTGACAGAGATACAAAGAGACATAAAACATGGTCTGAAAGAGGCATTGGGGAGCATGACATCTGTTCATTCTTTCTCTTCTCACAATGAGGAGGGTAAGACCACACACACACACACACACACACACACACACACACACACACACACACCCTAAGAATCATCAGGCATTGTCATTTGCTTTGTAATTAAGCTCTCTTATAAATGTTTTCTCCTGCATTTAAATATGAGCTCACCAAGAGTAGGAATTGTCTGGCTTCACTATTTCTGTACCCAGTATTATTTCACTTACTTAACTTACCCACTCACTCACTCTTTCATTCATTCATTCAGTGAATAGGAATTTAGACGATCAAGGGTAGGAGAGATGATAATATGAAGGAAGTACTCATCAAAAAAAAGCTATAGGGCGGTTTTCTACTTATAGAATAGAAGTTTCACAGGATGCAGTGGAAGGACATAGACCTAGATTAGACAAGGTAAACTGAATATGAAGAAGGAAATCTTGCCTGGATATGAAATGAGTAAAGATAATGGGAGAGGATGGTTTCAGAGGAGAAATGCTAAGAAGGAAGACTTTTACTGGACAAATTTAGAGGATTAATCAGCCCCTGTGTTCCCAAGCAGATTGTGGGTCAGATAACTCCTTTGAAAATTTGTTCCCCCATACCACCTAGGTTCTGAGGAGACTCAGATTGTATGGGTGAAGGGGCACTAAGCAAGAAGCCAAGGATTTTTAACAGTAACCAGAGAGATACCAAAGCAGCACCTTGTCAATTCTTGGTGGCAACCTTGGGGCATTTCCTGCCATAGCCAGAGGAGACTTTCATAATAGGGCTATGTTAAAATGGCAGCAGGGATCCAAGGTGTCAGGATTAAAGGAGATAGAGACAGAGAAATTTTCAGTCCAGGTCAGCACTTCTCATGGTAAAGGAGGGAGCCAGAGTGTGACCTTTAGAACTTTCAAGTTCCTATAGTCTGAGGAGTGTATTGACTGCTTCTCCTCCATACAGGTTCCTCTTTGACCCTTAAAATAGGATACATCCACCTGGACTTGATTCACAGCAGCAGTCTGAAATTGACTCCCAAGCAGGCATCGAAATCATCAGAGCTTCCAGAAGAGGGATGGGAGTGAAAGAAAGTGTGGGAGGTGGGGAGAGCGGTAGTAGTAATAGACCTTTGCATTATATAGTATTACTTGCACTAATAAAAATAGAGGATTCTAAGAAGTTGTAATCCATATTTATTTTCAGCAACTGATGTAACTACAAGCTATAGAATAGCAGGTGGTGTTTTGTTTAATATAGGCAACTAATCCTTATGATTAAAGTCAGAGGAATTGTAAATCACATATGTTGTCATGCTTTCCAGTCCAGACTCCGCCTATTAGTTTCACTTAAAAAAATTTTAATAGTTCTGAGAAGTTATTGGTAAAATTTTAGTTCCCATATTGTTCCAAGCATTATATGTTCCCTACAGCTTGCGAAATGTCTTTCTGAAACTGTGTTCAATGACTAATTAAGGGGAGAAATGACTTTTCTATTTCCTGATCCAAGAACAAGTGGGGAGAGAAGGAAGGGATGGGTCCAGTAACCTAAACAAACATTTGAGAAAGCCCAATAAATTGGTTGCATAAATTAAAGCTAGTATAACAATGCTCTAGTTAATTCACTGGATCACTTTGGGTTTAATTCTATGTGGTAATGTGTGTGTATCAGTTTTCAAGAAGATAGATTAGGCAAAAGGGTGCCAGCTCCATAGAGGATCTCATAAGTGCCAGAAATACTCATTTCATTGCCCTCTCATTTCCCTCACTTCTTACATATATTGAAGCCTTTTTGTGTTTGATTAAGAATCTACTTTTAGAAGTTTATGATGTTGTTTTACCTCCATTATTTATAGAATGGTATACTTTGTACATATTTAAGCCTTCATTATTCTGGTGGGTGAAAGTGGAACAGATCCTCAAAATTGTTAGGAAACTATTCATTTCTCTTTCCCCTTATAAAATCTTTTTTATGCACTCCTGAAAAAAGGTAATTCACTGTGCTGATGAGAATGATTGTTTTTCTTTTCTTTCTTTTTTATTCTGAACTTAACGAAAGAGCACTTCCATATGCAATGTGGAACCAAAAAAGTGGAGTGTATGAGAGATTGTAAATTTCTATTATGTAGAGTTTGATTTTCTTTTTAGGTATCTAATAAATTCAGTGGGTAACTTCCAAAGCTATCCTGGTAGTTTGTAATTTTTTCCTACTATTATCTTGAAAGATTATTTTTCCTGTCCATAAAGTACTTATGATTATTGGCATAAGATTTCCAGTAATTATCTTACTATTCTCTTGCTATTATTGGAAAAAAATTTTATCTGTATGTACATTAAAATGGAGGGAAGAAATAAAACAGGAAGGGGGAGGGGAGTCCTTGGGCAAATTATGTGTGAGGGAAGGATGTGGATTTGAAGGAATCTTTCTTTGTTGTGATTTCCCAGACAAGTTAACTACCCACAACCTATATACTTTGGGGACAGCTAAAGGAGATGGTAGAGCCTTCTGGACAACAGAAACATTCTGGACATATAGCAGGCATTGGTTACTACCTGACTGTATTCCTGTACACACTCCTGTAACTGTAATTCTGTAGCTTGCCCATTATAGGGGTATGGGTTTGGACAAGTGTAGAGAGAAAGATCCTACGCAGATTTAGGGATACACACAGTTCTCAACCTGTGGAATCATTTAGAACTGAATACCAAAAACCTATAGACAAGATGGGTTTCAGAGGTGCTTTGTTAAGAGACACACTGGAGCAATTTGTTTGGGCATGCTTTTTCCAGCCACAAATGACAGCTCTGAAAGGGTCAGAATAGCCTGCAGATACACCCTAAAGACAACAGCTGCAGGTCTGCATTTTTCTTAAGTTCCAGAAAACATTAGAAGGAAGTCACAGAAATAGGTTAGGTTATTCTGACTGGATGTCAGATCCCCTCTTTTCCAAAACTATGCTTTCTAGTCCACTTGCTTTTCCATTTTTCCCAAGTTCTGATACATTCTATGTTCTTTCATTTGTTTAGGGTGATTGTTTGGGGGAGCGTAGGAGTCCATTAAGCCAGGTGGGTTTAGCCACAGAATGAAAACAATTGAATAGACCCACCTTGCTTTTTTGGTATCACCTATTATAAGCCTTCCTTCACCATTTGATTAAGGTACAACACTTTCCCTTCATCTCATTTCTTTACTGATTTTTCTTCCCTAATACTATGGAGAACTCTACCATCCTTCCAACCTCTCAGGCTCGTAACTTCAGTGTCATCTTCATTTCTTCATTTGCACTCACCTCACATAACCAGCATATTGCCAAGTCCTGTTTATTTTACTTTCACAACAATTTCTTGTATACAGGTATATACCTTAAAATATTGTGAGTTCCATTCTGGACCACTGCAATAAAGCAAATATCACAATAAAGTGAGTCACAGGAATTCTATGGTTTCCCAGTGCAAATAAAATTTATGTTTACATTATACTGTAATCTGTCAAGTGTGCAATAGTATTATGTCTAAATAAACCACATATATACCTTAATTAAAAATACTTTATTGCTAAAAATGCTAACCATCATCTGAGCCTTCAGTGTATCATCATATTTTGTCCTAGTGGAGCATCTTGTCTTGATATTGATCAGGGTGAAGGTTGCTGAAGGTTGGGGTGACTGTGGCAATTTCTTAAAATAGAACAACAATGAAGTTTGCCACATTAATTGACTTTCCTTTCACTTGAACACTTAGAAGTCATTGTAAGGTTATTAATTGGCCTACTTTCAATGTTATTGTGTCTCAGGGTATAGGGAGGCCAGAAGAGATAAAGAAAAACAGGGAGAATAGTCAGTTGGAGGAGCAGTCAGAATATACACATTTATCAATAAAATTTGTTGTCTTATATCGGCACAAATTGTGATGCCCCAAAGAATTACAATAGTAACATCAAAGATCACTGATCACAGATCACCATAACAGATATAATCACAATGAAAATGTTTGAAATATCATGAAAATTACCAAAATGGGACACAGAGACACAATATGAGTGCATGCCGTTGGAAAAATGATGATGAGAGATTTGCCCAATTCAGGGTTGCCACAAAACTTCAATTTGTAAAAAATGCAACATCTGTGAAGTACAATAAAGTGAAGCCCAATATAAAAAGTTATGCCTGTATGTCTCCTTCACTCCTCTGACCCTGCCACCACCCTAGTGTAGGCAATCATCCCCTCAGTCCTAGACTGTTGCCATAGCCTTCTAGTGGGGCTCCCCTCCTCAAGTCTCCCAAATCCAATCCATCTTTTTCTCAGCTGCCAAGTCGCTTTCCTAAAGTGTTGGTCTGACCATATTACCTCTCTACTCAGGATCAAATATAAAATCCTCTGTTTGGCATCACAACCTGGCCCTTACCTTTTCAGTTTTTTTTTTTATAATTTATTACTCTCCACAAATTCTGTGATCAAGCTACACTGGCTTACTTTGAGTTCTCTCAAGCACAATACTCATTCCCCATGCCTTTCTACTGGATATTCCCTTTGCTTTGAATGTTCCCCCCTTTCCATCCCTACCTTGTATTTTCCCTAGCTTCCTTTCAAACTCAGTACAAAACCCCACCTTCCATAGGAAATCTACCCCCAGGCCTCCCAATTGCTGGTGACCTTTCCTCTGAGATGATTTTCTATTCACTCTGTCTATATAATATATGTGAGTGTGTGTATGTATAGATTATACATATATGTATAATGTATATATAGATATATGCTTGTGTGTGTATGTGCATGTGTATGTGTGTGTGTGTGTATAGATAGATATTTTTATATTGTCTCCGCCATTAGAATGTGAGTTCCTTCAGGGCAGGAACTGTTTTTGCCTTTCTTTGTATCCTCTAAATTTAGCTACTCCCTGACATATAATAAAAAGTTGTTGACAGATTGAAGTATATTGTCAGTTTTACTCCATTTCACACCTTTTGGGGGCAGGGAGTGGAGACTGAAAAAGTGACATGATCATAAGATTACTTGCCTAATGTCAGACAAGGAATAAGTAGCAGAGTAGCATTCAAACTCAGACCCTTCCATTCTATCACATTGCTTTCTCTGTCCCCTCCCCCCACCACCCAACAATCTTTCTTATGAGTTTTTATTGTTTCTTTGTACAATATTCTTTTTAAGCAGTTAGCTCTTCTCTGCTATTTTTGTGGTATTCTTATTAATATTCCCAGTCCTTAATAAATTAAGTAGTTTCCTTTTATACTTCCCCTTTTTTGTCCCTTTCTCTCTTCCTTCTTTCACAACTTTCTTGTACCTTTTATAATGCTTCTCTTTAAGAACACCCATAGGGCAAAAGGAGTTCCCAATACCTCCAGCAGTAATGGATTATTCTAATGGTACCACATGTTTTCAAACATGAATCTACTACTTAGAAACTCTGGATTTCTTCCAGAACTATGAGAAAAGCTGATCTCATCTATTCTTTAAAAGGGGAAAACTTGCCCTCCTATGTAGTATTTTTATTGCTACACTCCTATATGCAACTGGTAAGAAAATGAAACTTTCTTCTGCATATCAGAAATTGGAAGGTTTTAATATTTCTCAACTGCCTCCTCATTCTCAATTCAGAATGTGCCCCTCAATCTAAAAAAGTCCAGGTTGAATTTTGCATGCTTGGAGCTCTGTGATGAAGCTATATCTCTCTGGTAATATGTATGTATGTTTTTGAACATGGCTCATTAAAAGGAAGGTATTACCTGCTTTCTTTGATGGTTGTTTCTGATTATACCTGTTAAAGAGATAAGCACTCCTTTGTTAGCTGCATGCAGTTTATATTCTTAGCCAAAAAGTCTATCCATCAAAATAGTAATTAGGTATAACATCACAGGAAGAAATTACAGTAAGCACTTTAAGAATCCTTTTTTTGTTCAGGAGATACATAGAATACTATATGTAGCTGATTCCTAACATTTAAAATAGGATAGTAGAGATTCCTAAAATGCTTCACTGTATTCAACACCAAAAACAGATATCTCGTGGGTAGAGTAATAGCTGTGGGGAAACTGATTGGCTGTACAATTTTCTCATCATATACAATGACCAGTCTAGGAGGCATTCAAACATCATATCTGAAACTTACCATCTATATAACCTTGAATAAATCATTTAACCTTCTTGGTTCTCACTTTCCTAATCTGTCAAATTAAGCATTTGTACTAGATGGTCTATGAGATCTTTTCCAGCTCTAGAGCTATCATCCATGTGGTATTACTGTGTGTGTGTGTGTGTAGGAGAAAGAAGGTTAGGGAAATAATTAAATTTTGATGAAGGTAATGTACTATTTGTTATAGTATTCTATTGCATTCCCATCTCTCCTTTCTCCATATCTTTGAGACTTCCATAATCCTATCTGTGTATGTCAGAGGGAACAGAATAAAGGGGTCATCATTGACCATTATCACCAAAATCTCCTCTTTAGACCCAGCAGCTATAAATGGTAAAATGGGGAAGTTATGGATTGAGGAAAGAAAGCAAGTTTAGAAGTGGGTAAACCTAAGATTCATCCTACCACTAACCATAGTAAACTGCTATTCCATTATAACCTCAACATATTTGAAACCTTCATTTGTATATTGATTTATTACATATTTAAAGCATTGTTTTCTTCATCATAGCTCTGATTTTCTTTGGAGAAGATCAGTTCTCAAACCATGAAAGATAATTTTAAAGAAAAGGCAGGATATTTTAACAAATTATTTTAATTAGCTTGCATGTACTGGTCTTGGGAACCTACATAACCATGTGCTTCAGATCTGTGTCAGATAAGTGGCTAAACCACTGATAAGAAGGGGAAATGGCCCAAGACTAGTTTTATGAGACTTCTGATGAGTAAAGGGAATTTACAGGAAAATGTCTTGGTTTAATAGTGGTTCTAGTTCTATCACTGTTCTTTGTTATCAAAGAGTGATCTCTGCTTTTGAAAAGTTGGATGAATATTAGTTTGTAACTTATATAATTTATTATTTCATACTTAGAAAGCTGATGGACTATATAAAATTTAGAGCTTCCAATTATTCTTTTCTTTAAAGCAAACTAAAAAAGATTGTGTTGCTTCCTGCACAAATCTCCTATGTCTATCTTTATATTCCAAGTGCTGTCACCATCTTTATTTTCATTAGTACCATTTTTTTCTTCCTCATGCCAAATGTTGGGTAATAAGAGTCCAAATTCGGGGGCGGCTAGGTGGCGCAGTGAGTAAGAGCACTAGTCTTGGAGTTGGAATGACCCGAGAGCGAAACCGGCCTCAGAAAATGAGCACCCACGCATAAATAATGACTAGCCGTGTAACCTTGAGCAAGTTACTTAACCCCAATTGCTTTAAAAAAAAAAAAAAAGAGTCCAAATTCAGTGACCCCACTGTCACTGGTAGAAAAAAAAATAGTTGGACACACAAATTTGAATGAATTATCCCCAATTTTATCTATTTGCTGATTTTTTTTTCCATTTCGTTATTAGGTATTCTTAGGATGATTTGGCTTAAATTCTCTTTCCAGACTTCCAATAACTTTTTTTCCTCCATTTCTTCTACTACTCACATTCTTGTACTATTCTCCTTTATTAGAGTTTTCAAATAAGTTTATATTCTGGACCAGTGTTACCTTTGGTTTCCAAATCTCTCTGTTTGGCAAGTGGATCACATTGGCTGGCTGAGGTCATTCTGTCCTCTTTTGGTACTGTGGCTACTGATTCTGCCACCACACCATGATGTTAATTGTGTTTTATAGAGGAGGATAGTGAAATAAGTTCCTGTTTACTAGAAACTAATTGGAAGAAGGATAGGATCTGTGATTTCATTGATTAATATAGGGAACTAGCAGGGCGACTAAGTGGCACAGTGAGTAAGAGTGCTGGCCCCATCGGGATGACCCGGGATTGGTCCGGCCTCAGAAAATGAGCACCCACACATAAATAATGACTGTCCGTGTAACCCTGAGCAAGTTACTTAACCCCAATAGCTTTAAATATATATATATAGGGAACTATCAGATTAGGAAATTCCCCCTTCCAATACAATGAGCATCTCATCTGCAAGTCTCAGAGAGCTCTCTATGGCACCAAGAAGATCAGTGACTCATCTGTGGCCACACACCCACTACATATTAGAAGTAACATTTGAATCCAGTTCTTCTGTTTCCAAGCCTAGTTCTCCCTCCATCACTCCACACTGCCTCTTTTATTAAAGAACAAGTAGTTAACAAAATTATGTATTGGTTTTATTTCATTTTCATTTGTATACCCCTGAGCTGTGTACTTCAGTATTTTAGCTAGGCAAAGAATGGAAGACCAAGAAAGTGAGAAGTAAAATAAAAGCTGATTTGAAGTATACTCTGGTATATTTTCAGTAAGAAATTGTGACTTTAACAATACTTGCACTGTCATGTGCTATTAGAACACTGCATTGCTTGAAATGAACTTGAACAAACATGAATTGCTTGTGTAGTTTAATTGGAGCCAATAGGTAAACCTAATAATTGAGTTGCTTTTTTGCTTGTATATTTATTATTACTAGAACAAAAGCGACAAAGGGAATTACATTATCCTATTTGGAGTCATTATTTTCCACAAGGAAACAAAAGAACTATTCTATATTCTCCATGTTGATTATATTATGGCCCATGTCAAGCTGATGAATTGAAGCTCAAAACATGTACAAAATAAAGTGCCATGAACTCAGTAGGCGTCAATACATATTGATGATAATGAAAGGCTTTTAGTTGCAAGTGAAAACACAATTATGAGCATTCACTTTGAAAATAAGTCACTTGTTTTTCTTAATGGAAATTCCAATATAGAGGCCAAGAACCTTTTATTTATAACCTTGACTCACCCACCCTGGGAAGGGTGTAGGGTAACAATCTTTACTTTTGCAGGAGGAAGGAATATAGTTTTGATTTGCCATGATTGCATTTTTCCTCCCAGAATCTGGGCTAGGTCAATTACCTCTCATGTGAAATGGACATGTACCACTATGATGCCCAGTAGATATGTCCAAGCTATCCCACCCTGAGATGGCACATAACAGAGAGAAGTTGGAAAAAAAGTGGTTGATAATGGCTAAGCTATTATACTAGGCTGTTCCACAGAATATAAAGCCTTTAAGCACCTCTTAAAATGACTAATGCCTTTATCTTATCACAGTGGCCATATTTCAAAAGTGCTGGCAGTTGCTGACTACCCTGGTGTTTTCCCCTTCATTTGTTTCAATTCATATAAATAAATATTTAGTGTATAATTACTGTGGACAGTGAACTGTGGAGAATACAAGACAAGTAAATTTGCAATTCTGAAAATGTGGAAAATAGTAAGACCTACCTCTTGGTGTTGCTATAAAGATAAAATACCCTAAGGCAGCTAAGTGGCACAGTGAATAGAGCAACAGCCCTGAAGTCAGGAGAACCTGGATTCAAATCCAGCCTCAGACACTTAACACAAAAAAATAGCCATGTAACCTTGGGCAAGTAACTTAACCTCAATTGTCCTAACTTCCCTGCTCCAGAAAGCAAAAAAAAAAAAAGATAAAATACCCTGTGCATACTTTAAAGTGTCCTATAAATGCTAGCTATAACTATATAAATAAGACCAAGTCCCCAACTCAGAGGAACTTACACTTTAATGGAAGATAAGACAAATAGAAAACAAGGTAAAATTAGAAAAATGCTTTAAATCATATACAAGCTTTTCTTTGGGGGTCCAGAAGAGAAACTGATACTGCTCTGTTGTGGGATCAGGAAAGGTTCTATGGAAGAAGTAGCATTCGAGGAATAGTGTTAATGGATAGGCACAGATGGTAGGCAGGGCATTCACAGGACCTTAGACTGAGACCTTAGAGGCCCTCTTCCTTATTTATTTTACAGTTGTTGAACTGGAAGCTCCAAGAGGTTAAGCGACTTGCCCAAGTTCCTAAAGGTAGTAAATGTCAGAGCCAGGATTTTAATATAGATCATCTGCCTTTAAGTTCAGCACATTTCCTACTTCCATGATGGCAGAAAAGTACAAACCATGCTCAAGAAACCCAGAAGGCCAAATATGGGCATAATGTAGGCCATGTATTTGAAAGCTCTAGAAGATAATGCTATTGTAAGACCTGAGAGGGGTCATAGGGGTAGGAATCTGCTGAAGCTTCACCTAATTACTAATCCAACAGGTTTATGAGAACCTGGGAGAGTTAGCGTGACCACTGATAACTTCTCCCTAGGGGCAAGGTCATAATGAAATCAAATGAGATATTTGTAAACCGCTTAGCACAGTGTGTGATACTTAACTAAATAAATACTAAGTCCCTCTTTTTCCCTCAGTAGAGGTTAGATGGTTCAGTTGGAATTCCCTTCGTGCAAGAAGACTCAGGAAAAGCAAGTTGTCCAGGAATACTTGGTTTTCATTGTAATTTCAGCCCCATCTTTCTCCACACCACTCTCTGCATGGGGTGAGTGAGGTGTCTCCAAACAATTAATCAATCAACAAGTATTTATTAGGCTTTTACTGTGTTCCAGGTACTATACTATATGCTGAGAATGCAAAGGAAAGCCAAAGCAGTCCCTTCCCTCAGTGTCCTTATACATTATAATGAATAAAACAGCATGTAAGCAAATATATAAGATACCATATGAAATAGATGGAAGACGACTTTAGAGGGGAAGGCTTTAGCAGATGAACAAGGTGAGAAGGGTAAGAAAGAACAATCTCCTGCAGAAAGTGGTCTTTGAGCTTAGTCATGGTCTTCTTGCAAGAGGCAGAAGTGAGAAGGCACAGAATTCTAGGCCTAGAGGGAAACCAATGCAGAGACACGGAGATGGGAAATTGAAATTTTGCATGTTAGCAACTGAAAGTAGATTAGGATGACTGGAGTTTTGAAGTAAACCATCTGGAAATAGAAATAATTTTGTTGCCTCTTTGACAATATTTCTGCCCTTAATTTCTCTTATTTTACAACTATCACTTGAATTTCTAAAAGTCACATTAACAACGAGGCTGGAGTAAGGAAGACCTGAGCACAAATCTAGCCTCAGAATGCTTATCAGTTGAGAAGTGGCTGAACAAAGTTATGGTATGTGAATGTGATAGAATACTATTATACTATAAGAAATGATGGTTTTAGAAAGGGGATGATTTAAGAAAGTCTGGAAAGACTCATATGAGTGAGAAGTGAGGAGAACAATTTAAATGGTAACAGCAATATTGTAAAGATAATCAACTGTGGAAAACTTAGCAACTCTGATCAACACAAATGATTCACCACAATTCCGAAGGACTCATGATGAAAAAAAAGCTTCCCACTTCCAAATAAAGAACTGAGGCTCAGAATGCTGATTGAAACATTTTCTTTCTTTTTCTTGTTGTTCTTATTGTTGTTAATTTCTGGAACAGGACTAATGCAGAGATTTGTTTTGGAGGATTTCATATCTGTAATGGCTTTTATATCATTAGCCTTCTCAATGGATACAGGGTTGGAAGAAGAGGAGAATAAGGAACTGAAAATAAAACCAAGTTGAATTAAAAAATAAAACAAAAATTATATGACAATAGAAAACACTGGTTTCATTGTTGTGGAGCAGTAATGAGTACAAACATTTTGGAAAACCATTTGGAACTTTGGAAATAAAGTGACTAAAATATCCATTAGAATCCTTTATTTGCTTCAATTTCTTCAATTGTAAAATGGGAATAATAAGAGAGCCTACGTCACAGTAATATCCTAACAAATGGGAAATTATTTATAAAGCACTTAATATATAAAGGCTATATAAATGTTAGCTGTTTATTTTTCTCCCATATTTACTTGGAAAACTATATATCTCTCTATTAGAAATAATGGTGATTTTTCATTGTACACACATGCTCATATACATATATATACATATGTACATATATGTTTTTAATTTAAAATGACTCTTCTATGCATATGGTTTATAGGAATTTTAGCATGAAGAAGGGTTATATTGGTTAAAGACTTTTTCTGAAACTTATTGATACAAGCATATGGTGTGAGGCTTTTTTTCCTATACAATGATAAATTTGGAATATATTTTTCTTAATGTTGTATCCTAATACAAATTCAGTGTAGTCATAGTAAATGTATGTGTGCACATATGTATATATGTGCATATGTATATTAATATACATGTAAATGTATATACTATGACCTTTTTATTTTAATTTTTGCATTGATATTCATTAGTGATGTTTGTCTTTAGTTCTTTGCTTTATAATTCTCTGGTTTAGGCATCATATTTTTGATGGGTGTCATATATTGGATAAAATGTTTGATAGAGTGTTTTGTTTCTCAGTTTTTGAGTATATTTGCATAACATGGATATTCATTACTTTGTTATCTTTCAAAGATTATTGTCAATAACTGAGCAATCATATCTGCCAGTTCTTTCAGTTTCTTGGAATATAGGACACATCTAGGTCTGGTGTCTTAAACTTTTCAAGAGAAACTTTCTCACTACCTCCCTGCTTATCTTAGGTATCAACTCCCTATTGGCCTTTTTTTGTTGTGTTTTTTTTTGTAGTCAAAAGATCATTCTTTTTGGCAGAGAAAAAAAAATGACGCAAACTAAGAAGTGAGTAGTAATATTATCTGCTCTCTAGGAGACAGACAGAGACAGAGAGAGAAAGAGACAGGGGGATGGGGAGGGAGGGAGAGAGAAAGAGATAGAGAGAGAGGCTATTTATATTTAATTTATTTATATTTAATTAGAAAGCTATTATAATGTGATAATAAGAAATTATTTATTTTATTTTGACAATAAAACTATAAATCATTGCCTATTTACATCATATTATCTGAAGTTCTTTAATATTTTAAGATAAAATTAAGCTGCATATTGATTACATTTAATAAGCAGAGATAAACTTTTAGTGCCATTTTAAAGAAAACATTCAAATTTCCATCAGGGAGATATCATTCAAATATAATATTCTTGGTAATTCACAATTCAAGTAATTAAAACTCTGTTAGTTATTAGATAGATAGATAGATAATTATTTATCTGTCTACCTGCCTGTCTTGACAATGAAAACGAAGAGGATATGTTTTTGAATTTAATATGAATATGAAGAGGAAAGAATACTGGTTTGCCTCTGAAAAACAGCAAAGTTGTTTTAATAACTGAAAGATTCTTATTGAAACAAAGACCCTTCTTTGTAATATCAGTATTCTTCCAATGGGTGTTGTATGGCTAAATCAAGAAATATTGTGACCCTGAAATAAAACAAATTGAAGATCACCTAGATGATGATGTAGAGACTGATGTAGTAGGGAAAGGAGGCTGCTATGAATTATAGATGCAGAATTGTGGTATAATATGATATAAATATGGTATAAAGAATGTGATCAAAGAAATGCATGACCAGTAATGAGGATGAGGGAGTTCTTTAGTGATATTTAGGAATGACTAATGGAGAGCCCACATTCTCCATTAGGTATCCTTGCAATTTATAAGAATTGAAGGAAGGTCCCTATAACATCAGGTGAACCCCCTATTACGAACCTGTGAAAGAATATGAACCAGAGTTACATAGGATGAGAAGGCACAGATAAATTGCAATTTCCATAATTGGAGGAAATATTCACAATGAGATCACAGGTCCATTGGAATTGGTTTGGGTCTCCATATGTTCATCTTGCAAAAGTAGGTTAAACATCAATTAAATATGATGGAATATTGCTAAGTTCCATCATGTGAAGCCCTATTCAGGGAATATTTATAAAACTGCGAATGATTATACATTGTATCCCAGAGTTCTGCTGAACTCTGACCTCTTTAGAACACATCTCTAATATAATGTTCAGTACAAGAGGCAATATTTTAAGGAAGCCATTTATAAGCTGAAGACCATCCAGAATAGAGTCACCAAAAGGGTGAGTGACTCTGGGATCAGATCTCATGAGGATTATTTGAAGGATTTAAGTTTGACAAAAAGAAATTTATGGAAGGACATGATATTGTGTTGAGATATTTCAGTGTCTATCAAGAGGGATTAGACCTTTTTCTGCTTGGCCCCAGAGAACAGAACTATAGAAACAATAAAAAGATATTACAAATGAGCAAATTTAGTCTCGCTGATGGAAAACAAAGAGCAAAACCAAAAAATTTTAAAGACAAAAAGAAAAAAAACCATTCCTTCATAATAATTACAACTGTTCTGAAGTAGAGTGAGCTACCTTAGGAAGTAGTGAGTTCTCCCTCATTGAAGGTATTGGAACAAAAGCTAGGTAACCACTTACCAGAAGTGTCACTGAGGGGATTATGGTTCAGGATAGGCTGAATAGATGGTCTGTGAGATTCCTGACAATTTTCAGATTCTGCACTTCTGTGAAATTGTAATATGATTGTAATAAATGGCAAAGAACCACCATATGTTTAAATAAAAAGAAAATCTAACCTGAATGTGTATATACTGCTGAAATTAAAGTAACTAGAAGACTAAAAAAAGCAACCTGACTTCATATTAGAAGCAAATGGTTTAGTGAACTTCAGTGAATTTAAGTCCTACACAAAAATGAACAGATATTTGTTGAAATTATAATCAATGGATATGTTCAATATGCCCAAATAATCCTAAACTATTTAATTAAAACACTATTTTTAAATCACCTGATAGTTTGGATAAAGAGATGGCATTCCTTTCTTTATATCTATTTGAAAGCATGCTTCTTTTCTGTAGAATTCTTCACTTGTTCTTAAATTACCTAAAAGATGGAAAACATTTAAAGAAAAAAAAACAAGATTTACAACGATGGAATGTTTCAGTTTCATTTCTTCTGGTCTCATGAATGTTGCAGAAATTATATAGATACGTGTGTATGCTTATACTTAACTAAGACTATAAAAAGAAATTATTCTTTTAGTTTTTTAATCTCTTCTGTCTTAAGAAAGTCCCAGTGCTCTCTACACTTCAGCTTTCTCATCTACAAAATGCGGGGGTTGACTAGATGACCTCTGCTGCCTATAACTAATATTTTGAGTTGTGCTTTTCTATATTAAATTTCCAAACAAACCAAAATAGGATGATTATGAAAATATTGAAAAAATCTAGTGAGGAGAATTTTATAAATAAGGAAATTTTAGATTTCTGGTATGGTAAAAATGCTCTTCCATCATTATGCAGCTGCACTCCTCTGGTTTTAAAGAAATGACTGCACAAAACAAAAGCAAAGACAATTTTATCAGGTGATGTTCAAAACTTAGTATTTGTTAGGCTAAGGTGAATGTTGTACTTAAAGACTGAAGCTTGAATCACATTATTATGGAAAGAATGCTAACTTTTCTTTATTCCAAACTCATACAGCTACTCTTCTTATCTGTCAATCTGAGAATGTTTTGCTTCTTGCTCATATGTCCTCCTGACAATATCCCAAGGGCATTAGACTTTTGGAGCAGGTCTCCATGTAGCTCCCCAAATGAATGGGGTCTCAAGTATAGTAGATGCTATTGTCACTCTTGGATATTGCCTAGGCATGTTTTGTATGAATACAAGTTAGGTGGCTATCCAGTTCAGACCAGTGATTTATTGTAACACTTTGGGTCAAGAGGTCATCTGCATTTTCAGAATCCAGTTTCAAGATTTCAAATATTTACAGGTCACAGTACCAACCTAGCTTTCTTTCCAAGCAATGACTCTTGTTTTTATGGAGCCATGTGAAATGTAAAGGTCTTGGGTAGAGAATTATGCTGAGCGGGACAGATGGTATACAGCAGCAATGCTAATTCCATATATTTTATACCTGGTAACTATAAAGGAAAAGAAATATAGGAATACTTTCTCTCTCTCTCTATCTCTATCTCTCTTTCCCTCTCTTTTTCTCTCTCTTTCTCTCTCTCTCTCTTTCTCTCTCTCTCTCTTTCTCTCTTCTCATGCATTTATGAGAGAGAAAAGGAGAAAGGGATATACTTACATTTATGTTTATGTTTATTGTATATGAATATCAAACATGTATATCCAAACATATATGTATATATCCATATGTTTATGCATACACATGTAATATGTACTCTGTGGATCCAAACTTGGGGGTAATGTTAAAAGATCAATTATCTCTGCTTTTGGCTCCTTGCTCCTATTCAGAATTGACTATGGGAAACCTCCAAGCATAGCTCATATATAGGCCATATCTAGGTTTCTACAAATGTGGATTTAAGGGTTTAAGATATTAGATGATAGAATGAGAGGGGTAAATATCTAGGGGTAAGAAAAAGATAGAAGAAAAGATATATGATAGGGCAATGGAATCATATGTTGATTACTCTCCAGTTTTGCCTAGAGCCCTGGTTGAAACCAGTGTAATCATCCATATCTTCCTACTACTACTATTCTTCCTCCTCCTGATGATATTTAGCAATGATACAAGACTTTAAAGTTTGCACAGCACCTTACAAATGTTAGCTCATTTTATCTTCTCAACAACGCTGGGAGGTAAATGCTACTTTTTCCCAAGTTAAAAAATTAGTAAACTGAGGCAAAAGGAGGTCAAGTGACTTGAGTGCAATTTTAATATCTGCTCTAGACTACTGAGTCGCCCTGTCAGAGTTAATTTTGGGAGTTGTGAATTTTATTTGCCTCCATAAAAGAGACTTTTCTTGAGCGTGAAGTGAAAACATTGCATTCAATGAGATGTGAACTAGACTCATTGATATTCTTTTTATTCCACCTGTATGTTTTAGTCAGTCAGTGAACATTTATTAAGTGCCTACTCTGTTCCAGGCACTGTGCTAAGTAATACAGATACAAAAAAGAGGCAAAAAACAATACCTTTAAAGAGCTCACAATACAGTGGGAGAAAACATGCAAATTTATATATGTGTATATATATATATATGTATATATGTATAAGTTGTATACAGGATAAATCAGAAATAATTTTAAAAGGGTGGGCACTAAAATTAGGAGCATTTGGGGAAGACTTCTAAATAAAAGAAGGAATTTATTTTAGTTGGGACTTAAAGGAAAGCAGAGAAACTAGAAGGTGGAACTGAGGAAGGAAAGCAGTCCAGGAATGGGAGACAGCCAGAGAAAATGCTCATAACTGAAAGATGATGTGTCTTATTTGTGGAATGGCCAGGAGGTCAATGCCACTGGACCAAAGAATACATGCTGGGGAGTAAGATATAAGAAGACTAGAAAAGTAGGAGAAGGCTAGGTTATAAAGGGCTTTAAATTCCAAACAGAACATTTTGGATTTGATACTGGAGTGAATTCGAAATGAAAGGAGTTTATTGCGGGGGAGGTAGAGGGGGAATAACATGGTCAGACCTGTGCTTTAGGAAAATCACTTTGGTAGTTGAATAGAAGATGGATTGGAAAGGGGAGAAAACTGAGGCAGGCAGACCCACCAGCAGATTATTGCAACAGTCTAGACATAATGTGAAGAAGGCCTGTAGTAGATTGGGGGCAGTGTCAGAGGAAAGAATGAGGGAATATTTGTAAGATATTGCAGAGGTAAAATCAGAAGGTCTTGTCAACAGAATGGATATGACAAGAAGGTGTTGAGAGATAACAAGGGGTCCAGGGTGACCTCTCGTTTGCAAGCCTAAGGAACTGGGAGGATGGAGTTTCCCTTCACAGTGATAGGGAGCAAGGTGGAGTTAAGGTTTAGGGGAAAGATGATGAGTTTTGACTTGTACATGTTCAGTTTAAGAAGATACCTGGACATTCAGTTTAAAACAGGGAGTTGAAGATGTAAGATTGGAAGTCAGCAGAGAAACTGTGACACACTTGAGACTTGTGAGAGATCAAATTCATAGGAGTTGATGAGACCACCAAATGATATAATATAAAGAGAGAAGAGAAGACAGACCTGTAGGACCCCTACGGTTAGAGGGTATGATCTGCCATTCTTGGAATTATCCAGTCTTACAGACTTGAAGTAATCTTGTTCTCCTTCTCTTTCATCCTCTATATCCCACTGCCACAATATATCTTAAATTCGTACTCTTATTACTCATACTTTCACCACCATAATTCAGGACAAGATTACCTCTGGACAATTGTAGTAGCCTCCTACTACTCCCAGTCTGTTCTCTTTACCACTCATTATGCATAGGCACAAAAATGACATTTTTAATGAACATATCTGACCATATCATCATATATATCACTCAACTCATCCCATTCTCATTCAGTCACTATCTATTGCCTATCAAGTAAAAGATAAACCCTTTAACTTTCCTTTAAGATCTTCAAAGTTTGCCTTCAACCTGTATTTCCAGTCTCATTTCATTCTCTAAATCTCTATCTCTGAAATCTTTCCCTCCTTTATGGCCCCAGCTCCACTGCCACTTACTCCAAGAAGCCCAGCTGAAAATAATCTTTTCCCTCTTAAAATTTCTTCTTACACTTGCCTAGACTTCTTTATTTATCCTTGTAAAGGTAGAATAAAAATATTCTACCTTGTATCACACTTTTTTATATATATCTAGATAGTAGACTCCTTGAGGGCAGATGCCATGTTGTTTTTAATCTTTGCACCCACAGTGCCTAGAACACAGTGCTTTGTACAAAGTGCCTAGTACAAGTTGATTGAATGAAATTGAGTGTATTTTTTTCCTACAGTTCACACAGAGGAGCAGCTATTTCATTAGGATAATGGAGATATTCTATATATAGACTATAGGAATATGTTCTTTTAGATTATTTTGTCTTTTAAAAACTTTTTTGTTGAGTTTTTAGAATGCTCATGCTGCATCACACCATTTCCTCCTTCTGGAGTTTCTCAATTTACTCTGCTTTTTCCATTGCCTGTTGTTCTATCTGCCTCAGAAACATTCTTCTAGGTAAGCCTTTAAGCCCCTTATCAGAGCTGGGATGATCAGAAGGTTCAGGTGTCTGCCATGAGTAAGATAAAGAGGAAAATGGGAGGCCGACCTAGCTCATTGTGCAGTGTCGTTGATTTTGGCTCAGCATATTCTGTAACTCCCTGAAATCCTAATCTTTGTTTCTTTTGGAAGTTGATTCTGCCTTTGGCTGTGAGGAAGCTGCTTTAGAACATTAAACTATAAACAAGGGGATGCACATGTCTCTATAAGTACGAACCTGGCAGCAATGAAATAAATGTAAAAGTTCTTTATATGTGCTATGTTTTCTAGAATTTACTCTCTCTTTTGGGGGTCCTTCCTAAAGTTACATATTTGTCCTGCAGTTTAAATTAGGAATTTAATAAATTTAATAAAATTAGGAAATTGCTTTGTTGTGAGTTGGGATTTTCATCCACAGCTGCAAAATCCCTTAATTGTTAGCATCCACGTGTCCATAATTATTTATGGAATCATATTTAGTAATATATGTTATAATACTTAATGCCCAACATAATATATAACAAAAAACTTCCCAGCCTATTTGCATTTTTATTTTAAATATTATTTGTTGCCCTCTGGTATTTGGTGAATGATAGAATGCAAAATATTTTCATTTTAAGCAGAGATAGATGATGAGGTACAGTGGGACTAGTGCTAAGTTTGGAATCAAAAAACATTGGTTCATATCTTGACTCTGACACTTATCTGTATGACCTTGGGTGTCACTTAATCTCAATGGACCTCAATTTCTTTATCTTTAAAATGAAAGGGTTGGACTAAATGACTTCTAAGGTCCTTCCCTTCTAGCTCTCAGTCTGTGATCCTGCCATATGTGCTCACCACACTTCTTTTCTCCTGGCAACTTCATAGAGATCCCTTAAGAATTATTCTTTCTTGAATTTGGGCTGTTACCATCAAACATTACACTCTGGCTTCAGGGTATTCCTTTGAAGTCACATCTGCACCCTAGTAGGCTCTGTGTATAGGTAAAGCTTTTATCATTAGTACTTTATAGAACAACTCATAGAGCTTCAAGAATGAAAACTACTGCTGATTCACTTATTACACACTATAACACAAATGCCATATCATTTTCAACCATAGTGGAGTACTTATTGAGTTTTATCTCATTATCTGTAAGACATCTTTTGATCCTCATTCCTGACTTCCTCTGATGAGTAGCTATGAAATTGACTGGATAGAAGAAATATTGACTTAAAATCATATTCAGATAGAAGAAACTTTGCACATCAGAGGCTTTTCTAATATTTGAAATGGAGATAGACATCTGGATATTAGAATTTAATTCAAGTTTAGCATTTGAAAACTTGGGATGTCAATCTGTAAGAAAATTTGGAGTCTATAGGCCAAGGGCAAGTAATGTGGCCTCTACAAACAGGGATGCCATGTGTTTAACTCATTTCAGGTAAGCTCTGAAAAAAATGCTTTTCACCCATGAATGCTCTCCTATGATTATCTTCTCAAAGTCCAAAATTCCTTCCTTTGTTTCATATTAACTGAATGAAGGAAAATGTGGTTTTTGTTGACTGAAAAGTAAAATTTTGTCATACCAGTTCCTATTTTTTTATGAATATTAAAACAAGTCCACAGTCAGGTTAAAGGATAAAATACCTCATTCCAAAGATCCCAGCATTGTGAGATAAATCAAATAATGAGAAGCCAGACACATACCCAAGTACTGTCAGAGTCTTTCCCTTGCCCTAAGGATATATGATTGTTTCCTGAGACAGATTCAAAGAATAACATTCATGCTTAAGGTACAGGTTGGATGACATGACTTCTAAGGTCCCCTTTAATGCCAAAATTCTATGATTTTATGACTCTTATGATACAAGAGATGAATCTTCAAGAGATCTAACTCCTCCCTTCAAGTCCAGTGACTAACTAAAACCTGATAAAACTGGGACAGACTACCCCAAGATGGAACCCTGAGCCAAACCCTTAAAAGACAGCTTTCTGACAAACTCATATTTGAAAACTTGCAAGAATTTTTCAGGGAAATATTTCCTCTACCCTAAGCAAATTCAGCTCTCACTTCAATTGAAATCTCATCTACCCTTTCTCATTTCCAAATCTTAAACCAATTTACCTACCATGTCATTATCTGTGTTGACTTTATTCCCTTTCTGGTACCTCTTTCCTATTTTGCCTGCTCCAAGGAGCCTTTCTGATTCAGTCTTAAGCCCAAGCTGTACACACTTATTATTCAGTTTTTACATATTCTCAGATAATCATAACTAGGCTAGCTTTGGATAATAATGACAATTTGCTCTCAGTCTGACTTACCTGTTAAAGCCATCTGACATCTCGATTTACTGGCCTTGACTTCTGCTTGCCTGAACAAGACATATTCCAGGCTTCCATTTCTAAATATTCAATCTCAAGCCTCTGTCTAAACCATTCTAAGTCCATTCTCCTGGGAAGTTCCAAACCCAGACCATGACATATGCCTGAATCCTTGATCCAACCATCTTCCCTGAAGCTTAGCTATCACTCTGTAAATTTTGTATTTTGAGTAACTAGAGACAAGCTCAAAGGTCCATCATGAAACTAGTAATTTTTAAAGGATTTTTTAAAAATAAAAATGATTGCCCAGCTCATATGCCCCCTACTCCATGAAGCATTTCCTGATTCACCCTAATCTTTATACCTTTAGTAACACTTAGCTTGAATTTCTCTTCTGTAACTTCTTTGTGCCATTTTGCTTTGTAGTCAAGTATATCCCCAAATTTGCTTATTATAATAACTAATAACAATAATTTTAGGGGGTGGCCAGGTGGTGCAGTGAGTAAAGCATCGGCCCTGGAGTCAGAAGGACCTGAGTTCAGATCCAGCCTCAGATACTTAACACACACAAACAAAAACCTAGCCATGTAACCTTGGGCAAGTTACTTAACCCCAATTGCCCTCCAAAAAATAAATAATAATAATAATTTCAAACATTTATAAAAATGTTTACTTTGCAAAGTGGTTTATACATATTTCATTTTATCTTCACAATCACCCTGGGAGATAGGTCCTATTATTATCACCAGAAGGAATTGTAATCTCCATGCCAGTAGAAACCACGTTTTATTTAATTTCTCTAGAAATTCTAAGAATGCCTCTCTGCCTGTAGTACTTAAAAATTTAGGGGCAGCTAGGTGGCTCAGTGAGTAAGAGCGCTGGCCTCGGAGTTGGGATGACCCGAGATCAGATCCGGCCTCAGAAAATGAGCACCCACCCATAAATAATGACTAGCCGTGTAACCTTAAGCAAGTTACTTAACCCCAATTGCTTTAAAAAAAAAAAAAAAAAGAAATCATGAATGGAATAAATTAGGGGAGGCTAGGTGGCGCGGTGAATAGAGCGCCGGCCCTGGAGTCAGAAGGACCTGAGTTCGGAGCCGGCCTCCGACACTTAATCCGCACAAACAAAAACCTAGCCGTGTAACCTTGGGCAAGTTACTTAACCCCAATTGCCCCAAAGGGGCAGCTAGGCGGCGCAGTGAGTAAGAGCGCCAGCCTCGGAGTTGGGATGACCCGAGATCAGATCCGGCCTCAGAAAATGAGCACCCACGCATAAATAATGACTGGCCGTGTAACCTTGAGCAAGTTACTTAACCCCAATTGCTTTATTAAAAAAAAAAAAAAGAAAGAAAAAAAATTCAAAGCATTTTTTTTAATTTCATTGATACACCTACTGCTTTTATTGATGCAAAATGCAAGCCCTCTATACCATGGAAACAGTTTTAATAGTTGTTTTGGTCAAACGTGCCATACTTTTACAACCTACTACATTATGAACTCCTCTGAATTTAGGAAGAGCAGTCCAGAGATAACAGATCAATTGGCCAGCCAGCTTTCTTAATACTCAATACCCCAAATTCATTAGAACCTGGTAGAGCATATATTTCATTGGCATCACTTTCAATAAGCCATGAGTCACCTCAAGGTCACTATGAAGACCAGAGCAAGTAATGACTTAAACACAGTCAGGGAATTCAATAAAAATGTATTGATGTAGCCTATATTGAAATGAATTATTAGAGCATATCACTACAAAACATTTCCCAAGAAGCTAAGAAAAAAGCCAAACATCGTAATAGTTAAAAGCCTTAAGTTTAAACAGTACTTTCCTCCTGAATCTGAGGGACAAATAGGGCAAGCATAAATATCCCCATTTTACAAGTAAGGTAAAAGAAATGAAGTGGTTTGTTCAATTCAGAGCAACGGAATAGGGATTTGAATTCAGGTCCTCTGTCTTAGCAATCCAATGTATCTTTCTGGTACAACAGGTTGCCTTGAGCAAAATAAAAAATCGGAAAAATTTTAAAAACACTAACAAAAAGTTCTGAGTTTCAGCCCTTTGAACAAATGACCTAATTTAACTAATTAAATACACATAAGAAAGGCATAATCTATTATAGAAAATAGCTATAATGTTTACTAATAAATCCTGTGATCCATCACCCCTTGATTATTTGTAATTTTTATTTTTCCAAGGTTGTGGAACACTAAGATTCATATGTTATTATTCAGTTGTTTGAGTCATGTCTGACTCTTCATAACCCCATAATAGGTTTTTTTGGCAAAGTGGTTGACCTTTTCCTTCTCCAGTTCATTTTACACATAAGGAAACTAAGACAAACAGGGTTAAGTGACTTGCTCAGGGTCACACAGCTAATAAGTATATGAGCTGGATTTGAACTCAAGAAGATGAGTTTTCTTGACTCCAGGCCTAGCACTTCTATCCATTGTACCAGCCTAGCTCCACAATAGCAACAACAACAACAACATTTGATTTTTCCAAGGCTGTGGCACACTAAGATTCATAGTCATACAGAATCACCCAGAGATGATTTGTATTAAACATTTTGTAGGAGGAAGCAGTGTGTCAGTTAAGGCACCGCTTGTTATCCCAAAGTGTACTTACAGAAATCATCTACTCCTGCTCCATTCTGCGCTCAGGTTATAGTCCCCACCCCCAGTCCCACTCCCATAGCACCATGCCTGACACATAGCAAGCACTGATTAAATGTTTTAGATCACTGACTAATGATAGAATAGTTCTATAATGTGTATCCTGAAAGACTAGCTCAGATTGCTGCTTTTTTCAACTGCATTTCTGGGAAATGTGGGTTTCCTACACACTTCTTGTTTTTCCATCACGGTTGGTAAGGTTGATTTCTTTCAGGTTGTTGTGGGGGTTTTGGAGGAAATTTTATAGAGCAGCATAACACAAAACAATTAGCACAATGTTATCTTTGAAGCAGCTGGAGACTATCACCATAATTTTATCATTAGAGAATCATTTTTTTAACTTTGCTGAGAACATTTTCCATGATGTTGGCAGATACTTTGGGTGAACATGTCTATTTTATTCCTCACTTGGTATCAATACACTACAGAGAATTTAGCAATTATTTCCAAGGCCACATCTGCAACATATGTGTATAACTTTAATTATACATAAATACATAAATTATATGTATACAAATTATATATCACATGTCATATATAATTTATGTACATATAAATTATGTATATAATTTTTAGGTATACAAAGAAGATACTTTGCAAAAGTACCTTCAGAGCTGCAATTTTTTGTTTGTTCAGGTTCAACTAAATAAAAAAAGTATGATTGTCATGTCCTCTATACTTCTTAATCATATAATCATAAAGATATAACCTATTTTACCTGCTTGTTACCTTCTCATGCTTTCATTGGAGACTATTTCCATGAAGATATAAGACCAATGACAAAGTGAACATATGGACTGGTAAAGAGCTGTCACTTTAAAAAAAATACTATCATCTTCCCCATTATTTCTCAATTTCTTTAAGATACCTTAAAAATTGATGTTTGAATGCTATTAAATTGTGTCATCTACTACACAGATTTCTCTTTTATATGTTTTGGTGACTTAACCACTCTTCCAGAGTTCATTTTCATAAATACCAATGCCCTATGACATTATGTTCTGAATTTAATTTAACAATCATTTCTCAAATGCCTATGTTTTGCTAGGCACTGAAGATACAAAGTCAAAAAGGACATTCAATTCATCCTGCCCTCAAAAAGCTTAAAGCCAATTAGGGAGAAGCAACACTTTGCAAGTAAATAAATAAAAGATGTTTGCAAAGAAATACAAATGAATTTAGGGGGACCAAGAACATGGGATGATCAGGAAAGGCTTCATGTGGGAGGTGGCATTTGGGCCAAGCCTTTAATGGAGCTAGGTCTACCCGGGAGGTGAAAGCAAGGACAGATAGGATTCTATACCAGAGATACAGCCTATGAAAAGGTACAGATTTAAAGTCATACAGGGAGGAAAGCCCAAATACAGTGGCTCCATTATTGTTGTTAATGACATATTTGATTATTAAGATTCTGGGGCATTATGTCTTCTTCTTGTCCTCTTTTCAGTTTTATTCTGAATGATTGTTCAGATTTAGCTGGAATTGACCTCCATTTATCTGCTTGCTCATTTTTTCCTCAATTTCTTAAATATTGTTTTGTGAAGCAATACCATTCATTGTCTTCCATCATTCTCTGTGATATTTTTGTAAATAGGGCTTTTCTTCCTTGAATCATGCAAAGTTGATTATCATTAACTGTAAGGAGGTAAAGTGTTTCCTGGATAATATTTCTAGGTTATTTCTACTTTTTCATTATGTCACATCTTCTTCCATCAATTGAACTCCTCCAAAGAAAAATGTTTATATCCAGAGTCAATGTCTTTTCTTTTATCCATTTCCCATTTTTAAGGATCAATAGTTTGTTTAAATAGGTCAGTATGAAGGTGCTATAATTATATCATTTCTATCTTTTCTTCTGGGTTGGTTTGCTTTGATCTTCAACTGGTTGATAATCTGACTACACATATACAATTGATTCTAAAATGATAGCTACAACCATAAATATTTTCTCTCTATCAAGATATAATTGATTTAATAAAAATATTAATTGATGTTCATTTTATCCAGTATCTTCTGACTTCTTGAAGAAAATATTAATGATATGCAGGTAAGAGATTGCCAAGTACAAAAGCCATTATCTAATTTTGTTCATTTTTTGATCCTGAATTATATTTACAAATATTCAGTTTTATTGATCTCTCATGTGCTTACTTTGTTATTGGAGTCACTGATAATCAATGACATGATTTAGAGAATCTTGTCAAGTTATTCATAGTATTAATTTTTTTCATTCTCTGTAATGGATGTTCACCTACAAGCTATCATGGTGGTCTCTTTGTTTAGGCTAAATAATCATGTGCCTCATGAAATCATGATTTTGATTGTGTAAGACGACACAATGGAAATAAACTACTCCTTTATTTACCTGTCTGAAAACAGCTTGTGCAATTTTATTGATAAGGTGATTTCATTAATAAAGGGGTCTTTGGTATGGATCCAAAGGACAAAGTTATGAATATGTTTAATTCAGTATAGTTAGTTTAGAGTTCGGAGTTTATGTTGGCTTAAATTGGAGAAATAGTTTTCTATTTTGCTGTTCATAGACAAATCAAAGGCAACATAATACAGCACAACAATAACTTTTGCAGGAAGAGGACCTTGGACAACAAATCCTTGCTTGTGTTATTTATTTCCTATAACAGGAGGAAACCGTTTAACTTCTCTTGGCTTTAAACCATTTAACTTCTTTCTCTTCATCTGCAAAATAAGGAAGATGGGCTAATGTGATCTCTAAAGACCCCTTCTGGCTTTAAATATGTAATCACATTATTCTATGAAATTTTCCATGTTCAAAAGGTGTCTCTAAGAAATAAACTTATAGCTTTACTCTAATGGGATATTTATGTAGAAATAAAAGTTTACTCTTTTCCTGGAAGAAAAATTGATTTTCTTACCATATTTGAGTTTCTTTACTGTGTCTGAACTTTTTGCACATAGAATTATGATACTGGGCTGCAATATATAAATAGTCTTTTTATCCTCTTTTGTTTTCTATAGCAAAATATCTAAACAAAGACCTTTTATATAAGTCCAGGGCATTTAAATCACTAAAGCAGAATTGGGGGATGGAAGGTGGGGCTCTATTTCTAGCCCTGGCATAACTTTAAAGACATCTGAGCAGTTACCAAAGAGTTTGTCCAATCAAATATTAAAAGTTAAACACAAGAGATTATCTTGCAAAATTAATCTGAAATAAATGAAAAGAAAATGCGTAAAGCAAACATTTGTGGCCTTTGTGCTAGTCTACTCAACCTATTTCATTAGTCCTATCGCTTAAGCAGGGACAGAGGTAGGGTTAGAATTCTGGACAATGATTCCCTTTCTAAGAACAGTGTAATCTTTTAGACAGGAAAAACTGTATGTGAGGTGTGTGTGTGTATGTGTGTGTTTTGGGGTGAAGAGTCACTTTTTTAACAAGGGAAGTCAGGGGTGGGGGCTAGCCATCCCAGGAACATTGGCCAAGGGACTAGGTGTGATCCAATATATTTCTTTTTACTTTAAAGCCTAGAAATTTTAGACTTTCCAATCTTGATTTTACTGTTGAAAACAAAGACCTTGGGTAAGATCATATAACCAGCTTATGTGAAAGGAATAAAACCAAATCAAACTCACCCTTGAGCATCTCTCCAGGAAGTCTGCATCCTTTCACAAGTAAACACTCTTGATGTCTATCTATCCCTCTGTTAAATTTACTGTCACAATAGTAGCTGAAGAGATCAATGAAGGGAATATAACCAAAATAACAATTGTTTTGTTTTCTCTGACAGCTGACTTATAAAATAACTTGTAATAACCCCACACACACACACTTATATTCCCCTCCCCCGCTCCTTTCTCATTCCCTTGACAGTTTCTGTGGTATTTCAGGTGGAGAGAAGTAATTTTTTTAAATACAATTCAAAACCCCCAACAGCCCCAAATATGACCCAGACAGTAATTCAGGTTAATTGCTATGGATTTTGTATATAGTAGTGTGTGGGGCACTATTTTACAAATAGGGATCAGAAAACAACCTCACATCACAGGGAATTAACCAAGTAAATGGTGCTAAACCGGTTAGTCTGCGGTGGTGACTGAGAAGCCCAGCTTTCATTTCCAAGGGGAGTCGCCTTTTGGGGGGAAGTTGTCTGGCGCCACAAAAAGAATTAGGCTATGATTTGAGCAAAGACCCGAAGGCTATTAAGTTTATTTTAAGAATGTGTTGCCAGAGATCTAATAAATTTGTTTGTAGCTGCAGGCAGTGCATGCATGAAATCTTGCTGAGCCAGGTAATTGGTTGTATATGCATGAATGTTAGGTTGGTTGTTTTTTTTTTCCCCTGAAGTAGGTAGAGGGTGTGGATCTTTCTAATTAACTTAATTCAGTTCTAGATAAAATGGGTATTATTTCAATAAATAGACTCTTCACACTGTGTTCTTTCACTTCTTTTTTAATGTATTTGCAGCTACATATTTTTGGTGGGAATAAAATTATATGAGTAATATTAATGAAGGAAACAAAAAGAAATGCACAAAATTGTGTGTTTGGGGGTGGGGATAGTTTATTTTCCCTCTGAAATCTTAGAGACACTATGGGGAGGGGAAGCTTCCAATAAATATCCTGAGGAGGGATACAAGAAAGGGTCACTATCAACTACATTCTCTTCCACAATAGGAATTCCAACAAATCAAAGAAGACAGAAACAAATACACAAGTTTTTGTGCACACACTTAAAGTGTTAGCCTTTAGACACAGATATACACACACATGCATACACATACAAAAAGATATTATATATAAGCATATATTATATATGTACTACCTACATTATATGTATTACCTAGCTATTATTTATACATATATAATAGCTATTGATTTTTTTTTATTTTAGTGAAGTAGTTTTATATATATATATATATATATATATATATATATATATATATAATAGCTAGTATTTACATAGCTTTTAAGGTTTGCAAAGTACTTTACAAATACACCATTTTATTCTCACAACAACCTTGGGAGGTAAGTGCTATTATTACCCCAATTTTACAGATGAGGAAACTGAAGCAGACAGAGATCAAGTGACTTGCCCAGGGTCACACAGCTAAGAAGTGTCTGAGGTAGAATTTGAACTCACATCTTCCTGAATTCAGACCGTGTTACTGAACCAACTAAATGTCATCTAATTCAACTTTATCGTTTTATAGGTGAGAAATTTTATATTTACTCTGCCTATATGATACATGATATGTCACCTCTTGAGATATAAACTCTTGTGAGGCAGGAACTATTCCATTTTATCTTTGTTTCCCAACTAATTGGCACAGTTCCTGCATGTGACAGTCTCTCAATAAATGCTTGATTGATTGATCGTCCTATGTCATGAGCTGGGTGGTGGTGGTGTGTGTGTGTGTGTGTGTGTGTGTGTGTTGGGGTGAAGGGGAGTCACTGATTCCAGATTCAGGCACATGTTCTCTGATTCCAAGAATAGGATTCTCTTTCCTACACTACATTGCTTAATGTACCATTGTTTTGACTATATTAAGAATTAAATCACTTCCCTGGAAAAAAGCACGTGCATAATAAAATATGTATTATATATAATGCAGTAAATGCTAACATATTTCTATAGCACTTTAGAGTTTGTAAAGTATGTTTCTCATGAAAACCTTGAAAGGTAGGTAAGGAAAGTAGTATCATTTTCATTTTGCAAGTGAAATTTTGTGAAACATTAAGTGACTTCTCCAGGGTCACAGCTAGTAAGTATTTAAAAGGTGGGCTATGAACCCAGGTATCCCTACTTCTATTATATCCATCTGAAATGCATGTGTGTACAGACATACACACATTTATTCAAAAACATATTTGGGCATCTTTTTATTTCTAGGATAGTACTTTGGAATCTCTGATACATTGAATGATTGGATCTTACAGAATATGGATCATGAAAAAATGCCTTTATGGATGCTGTGGTTTTGAAAATGCACCACTGATTTTATAAATCTTTCATCAAATTGGCAACCATTTATTAAGGGCCTACTATGTGCCAGGAACCTTGCTAAATGCTAAGGATACAAAGAGAGGCAAAGGACATCCCTGCCCAAAAAATGCTTACAATTTTATGGGGAGAACCTACAAACAACTATATCTAAACAAGATACAGGCGGGATAAATTGAGGACTGTCAACAGAGAGGAGGCTTAAGTATTAAGAGGCATCAGGAAGGGTTGCTTGCAGAAGGTGGGATTTTAATTGAGACTTTTCCAGGCAAGAAACCAGTATAATTGCTGGGTTGGGAGATAGAGTGTCTTATCTTAAAGTGCTATAGAATGAGGAAAGTATTCCATCAATGTTACTCTCATTCTGGGTGTATTGTGTCTACTCTTAGCATTTATCTTTCTCCATCATTGTATTTGTCTCAGCCTCTGTAGGAATATGGTTTGAGTGGCAGGGGATCTTCTCTTTCCAGTCTACACAGAATGTATCTTCTTTAGGCCTTAGTAGATAGTTTTCATGAACTGCTATGGCTAAGATATGTATGACCTTATGGCCAACCTGGTAAGAAGCTTATCCTACCAGGGATGGGAAACTGCAACCTTAAGGCCCCATGTGGCCCTCTAGGTCTTCAAGTGTGGTCCTTTGACTGAATCCAAATTTCATAGAACAAATCCTCTGTGAAGTTTGTATTCAGGGAGGGGGCCACACTTGAGGATGTAGAGGGTCACATGTGACCTCAAGGCCACAGGTTCCTGACCCCTGCCGGTTCAGGATGATCATTAGATAGGCATCTCATTGTCTCTCACTGGTCCTGGTGTCTTTTCATCTGACAGGGCCTGAACTACACTGATTTAGCCTTGGAGAATTCCAGAATCATTTCCAAATAACTCCTGAGGCATCAGAGTAGGACTTTAGTGAAGGCCATTTCTATTGAGGGTAGTGCCAAATTTAATTTTCGGCTTTAACTTCATTCTGAATATTGTCAAGCACTGGATTTCCCATAATTTATTTTTTACTTTATCAGAGGGAACCAGGAACTTGTATATTCAACTAATTGTTGATGACTGAAGGCTGTTTTCCAGAAAGTCCCTTTTAGAAATGCAATGAGCACCTTGGAATTACCCTCAATCAAGCACAAGCCAGAGTTGTCACACCAGTTTTGTGTTTAAGAAGCATGCCTCATCTTCTGAGGAATGAGACAAGGCTGTGTTTTTAGGGATGGTTAATTGGAGGTTGTGATTCTTTGTTGTTCTGAAAAGGTATTGAGTTCCCATGGCCTATATGAAGAAGTCATTAGACCAGCTGGAAAAGTTCAAAAGAGGTCTTTTCATCAAAATTTCTGTGGCTTTTTAGTGATAGTGTTTTGGGACAAAGCATTTGGGAGTGTGGCTTTCAGCTGTCGGGCACCTGTTGTGTGGATTTATGACATTGGTTAAGTACTTTAATTTGTTTCAAATGAGATTTGGTGAGTAGCTTATAATATATCACATTCTGTCCATTCTATAAAGGCCTTCTATGGATCATATATCATTCAGGGTTAAATCTGCTTTTGTTTCTATCTTCTTAGACCAAACAGAGGGAGAACTTCTGAACATTTATCTGTTGAAAAATTCTGCCTATTGAGGACTTTAAATCTCTGCAGTCCAGTGATGAACCTGCAGAAGCAAAGGTTCCAAGGCTCACCTCCAGACTCTCACATTGACTAGCTGTGGAATCATGGTCCTGTCACTTTTCTGGGTTTTGATTTCTTCATGTCTAAAATGGAAATAACACCTATCTCACAGTGTTGTTGTGAGGATCAAATGAGATAATGTTACACACTTTCACACCACAAAGCTCTATATAAATGTTGGCTATTATTTATTAGCTGTTATGTGTTAAAATGTGCCTAAGTATATATCATTCACATATATTATATATACAAAATGCATGTATATATTCACAGAGTCTACTGATAAATTAGACATGTTGTCATGGTTAATATACTGTGGTATATTTATCCCTCAAAGGGATAAAAATAGAATTCCCAAAATATACATGTCAAACCAATGTACATTTTGAGTGAATAAGATTTTACATAGATATCAAGGACAGTTTATGTTTTGACTAGTATGTAATCAGAAATTGATTTGCATAATTAAGTTCATACTCTAGGTTTAAACAAAGGATTGATGACTTCATAAGTTTAGGTATTTCCTACACCGATTCAGAGGTGCCTTTCTAGATGGTCTTAGTAAGTTATGTTGCTGAAAAAAATTCATCAGTTAATGTAGGAGAACAGGTAATCAAACATATTTCCTTCCCTATGGAAGTGAGGTGCTACACAATTAGGAGAGAATATTGTGTACAATATCAGCTATAGTCTTTGTATTAGATGTTCAAAATATCAAATTTTATTATGAAAGGATTCATTTGGGTGGAGTGTGAAAATGCCTGTGATTTAGTAACAAGAAGACCAACTTTTGCTTAAAATGTATGCAGGATAAATATATTGTGTCATAATATCATATAAATACATATTATAATGTGACCTGAAATACAATAATGTGTAATATACTTTGGTGATGAATATCATAGAATTTAGTTAAGCTGTGATCAGGGAATAGGCCTGTACCAAAAATCTTTCTGAATTATATATATTTTGTATTTGATTATATGTATTCATGCTATTTGTCCCCAAAGAATGTAAGTTCCCTTAGGGCAGAGACTTTCGTTTTTGCTCTTGTATTCTCAGTCCCAAGCACAGTGTATAGCACATGGTATGCAATTAATAAATACATTTCCTAGCATCTATTAAAAGGTCTGAGAACTACTAAGCATCTCTATGCTATGATATGAGGCACTAAAATAGGAATTTACTGGATGTCTAGTTAAATGCCATCAGTTCATCTTGTGTATACCTTGGTTGGTCATATTTGTTTGCATATTGTCTCCCCATCCTCCACCCAATTAGACTGTAAGTACCTTTAAAACTGGGAATGATTTTTTTTGCCTTTCTTTGTATTCTTAACACTTAGCACAGTGCTTGGCACATAGTAGGCTCTTAACAAATACTTGTCTGACTGTAAAAGTTCCATATGTGATGTTTGTATTACCTTTGCACAGTTATAACTAATGGACAATAGTGGGACCTCAATGAGTAGTGTTGTTTCCTGAAGTTAACTTTTTTTTTCTAGAGTGTGTTTTAGAATGTCATACTCTAAAACCCAAGCAGGTTGGTAACCAGTGCTTGGTATTTTATTTCATTGACTCAAAAGCCACATTCACACACATACTACAATCCCACTGATCTGATAGACCCCCAGAACTTTCAGTCTTCAAGAACACAGTCATGAATTTGGAACTACGTCAAATTAAAAAAAAAAAAACTCTCATCAAGAAAATGGCTATTATAAAAATCCAATCACTATTTTTTTTCATTAGGAAAAGAATTGAGTATTATCTGGATTTCTCTGGAAATGTTCAGATCTCCACGGGTTAATATGTACAGATTGCCAGAACCATTAAAGGAAAGTAATTATAAGATACTATTAGTCATAAAAAATAGTAACAATGTTGAGATGTACAGGTTACTAATAAGGGGAGGCTCAGAAAAAAATATCTGTTCCAGACTTGGGATTTTCTTGACATAGAGAGCTAATAATCCAGAAACTCCCTCCACCATTACAGATAGATAACTTTTCTGCAATTTATGATCTCAGAAAACTGAGAGTGACTCATCAAGGATCAGAAGGTCATAGGGTCACACAGTCATTATGGGTCAAATATGGGACTTGAACATAGGACATCTTGATTCTAAGCACATAGTAGACCCTTAATAAATGTGCCTTCTTCTCTCATTTGGTAAGCTCATTTGTTCCCATGGGTGCGATTTTCATCTCCAAACAGATGCTATAAAAATCTATTATATGTGTCTAGTTTCAATCTCTTTCCCGAGTTCCAGTGCTCCCTTATCACCTACCTGTTGGACATTTCCAACTGAATGTCCCATAGCTATCTCTGACCCTACTCACTGTATCACAAAAATTCCAGCTAGAAAATTAAAGTCTGGGGGCCCTTAGGTCAGGAGCAATGAATACCAGGTATGCCAAGAGCTGTGAAGACATTACTTCTCATTGCATAGCACACTAACTGATGCTCATAATGTTCCCATCAGTTATCAATAAAAGACTTAAATTATGTTAAATTATTCAGTATGTTTTGTTTGCTAAGACAAGAAAGAATAATATAATAGGAAGACTTTGGAGATATTTTTCAATGAGATACAGACACTAGGTTTTAAATCTAATCTTTACTGCCAATCTTTTTGTTTAATCTTCAGGTCACTTTAGGAGTTTCCTCTTCTCATATTTGTGTTACAGATACTCATCTAGGATGTTAACTAAGGAGGGGGAAGGTCACTGATTTATGATCTGGGGAATATTTACATAACTGCTGGGGTTATGATTGAAACCTTAATGAAGGAAAAGTATTGTGGGCAATAGATAATATAATTAACTTAAAGAAATTTTGTTAAGAGTGTGATTGTCTGGTCCTGGTGAGTGCCTGAAATGCACTCTAGGAGGTATAGTTCTTGAATGCCTAAATCTGGTTTGTTGTTTTGTTAGCAGGTCAGGAAGAATGTTAGCTTCTCTTGTCTAAACCACAGCTGTGTGGTTTAGAGTCCACTGTGCCCTAGGGTTGCCACTCTCCCCTTAACATCACCAAGTAAAACAGCCCTCTGGACCTAGACCCCAAACCATGTGGGAGTTGGAAAGTAGGAGGCGTGCTATCCTAGGGGGAAAAATGAGAATAAGGACACAATACCAGTAAGGCTAAGAGAAGTTATAACCGGGAAAGAAAACAAAAATATGCACTTTTATATAGGTTTATAAAGTATGATTGAAATACTTATCTGCCTTATTCCTAACTTTCTGGACTTCAGAATCATCCTTTTTCTACTCCATGCTCATTCTGGAATTTATTTTAGGTTTTCTAACCCTGGAATAACCTACCAGTACTACTCAATATTCCTCCACAAGGCCTGCCCCTTTTTCCCTTGGCAGATTTCTCTTGGAGTCTCATTTTATGGAAGGGCCCAGGCCAGCCTGCCTTCTTTCTCCTGATCCTGTAACTGACTTTCTAGATTTCAAAACTAGTTTCTCAAACCAGGTACCTTCTTCTTCCTTCTGATCCTTTTGTGTGTTGTATTTCGCTGTTAGAATGGAAGCTCCTTGAGGATAGGTAATAACTTTTTTTTTTGCTTATATATTTGTATCGCTAGCACTTAGCATAATTTCTGACACATGCTAAGTGCTTCATAAATCTTCCTTCTTATTACAAGTATAATTTTTTTTACCTATTTTGCCCATAGTCACACAGCTAGTAAGTGTTAGCAAAGAGATTTGAATGCAGATCTCCCAACTCCAAATCTTGTATACTTGGCATTATACCACAAATATCCTGTGTGCTAGAGATAAGAAAATTAAAAAGCATACCAGTGCCTTACAAAAAACTTACTCATAATAGCTCTTACCCCATTTTACAGATTAGGAAATTGAGACTGAAAGAAGTAAATTATCATGTCCATAGTCACAGAATTGGTGAGTTTTAGAATCAGGTTAATAAAATCATAGATTTAGAGTCAGAAGGGACCCTCAGAGTCGTCTACTTCATCCCCTTTGTTTTACAGATGAGGGATACGAGGCTCTGAGAGGTTGTCATTCTTCAGTTCATATTAGGGAGTAAGTGGAAAAGTCAGGATTTGAACTCAGACTCTCTGATGCCAAATCATTTTAAACTTGAAAACCAGGGCTTTGACATTAAAATTAATTAAAAATAATAAAGTTACAAAGAATAAAGGCTTGCCACCTACAAGATTGGTCAGGGGGGAGGGGTATTAATGTATTGGATAACAGCACAATATAATGAAAAGAGCAGTTGATTTAGAAACAGAGGACCTGGGTTTGAATCTTCTCTCTGCCACATCCTACCTATGTGACTTCTGGAAAATCAATATCTTCATCTATAAAATAAGAATATCAGACCAGATGAACTTTAAGGTTAGGGAGGTAAGACACAGCCTAACAGTCATGTTCAATGAAGGCAAACCTATTCTCAGCTCATTGTTGCTATTGTTCAGTTGTGTAGAACTCATTGTGACCCTGTGGACCACATTGTCCACGGGATTTTCTTGGCAAGAATCCTGAGTGGTTTGCAATTTCCTTTGATAGGGAATTAAAGCAATCAGACATTAATTTACTTGTTGAAAGTCATATAGTTGGTAAGTACCCAAGGCTGGATTTGAGTTCAAGTCTTCCTAACTCCAGGCTCAGAGCTCTATCCACTCAACCATTTACCTGCTTCTATTCTTAGCTAACCTCCTTTCAAAAGTCATGTAGATTCAGCACACTCACATTCTCTCACCCTCCTCTTCTAAACCCTCTTCACTCTGAATTCTGACCTCATCACTGAAATGAAGCTGCCCTCTCCAAAGCTACCAAATAATCTCTTACTCGTAAAATCTAGAGACCTTTTTCTCAGTCCTCATCTGTGTTAACCTTTTTGCAGCATAACACTGCTGTTCAATTTCTCCTAACTATGCCCTAACCTCTAGATTTTCAAGACTATAATCTCTTCTTTCTAATTTTCTGACTGCTCATTCTCAATTTCCTTTGCTGGAACTTCATCTGTGTCATGCTCAAGAACTAAAGGTGCCGCCAATGCTTTGACCTCTGCCCTTTTCTCATCTTTCTTTACTCTTTCATTCCCATCAGCTCCCATGGGTGCAGTCTTCATCTCTAGGCAGATGATATTGAGATCCACTGTACATAACCAGCCCTAGTCTCTCACCTCAGTTTCAATTCTACATTATCAACTGACTATTGGACATTTCAAACTGCATGTTCAGTCAGTACCTTTTAACTCTATGTCTTCATGTACCTTTCAATCCACTTGTACTGATTAGCTTGCTACTCCTCACAAATGAACACCCCCCCATCTCCCTTCTCTACATATTGCTTTCCTCCCACGCTCTCCCGCCTCACCTCTGCCTCTTAGCATCCCTGGCTTCCTTCAAGACTCAGTTCAAGCATCACTTTCTACAAGAAACCATTCCTGGTCTGTTCAGCTGCTACTGCCTTCCCCTCCAAGATTATCTTCCATCTACAGGGCATGTATTTCATGTGTACCTCTTTACGTAGGCTGTCTCCATCCCTACTACCACCACCACTCCCTTAGAAGGTTAGCTTTTTGAAGGCAGAAACTGTTTTAGCTTGCTTTTGTTTTTTGCTCTTCTTGGTTTATTTTTTCCATTTCAATGTAGTGTATTAATGTAGTATATGGTGTTCATGCTTAACAAATGCTTTTTGAGTGGATTGGAAGGGGAAAATGTGAGTTAAGAAGGAATGGGAAATAAAATTAAACATTTTTGGACCTCATTGTGAGCAGCTTTAAAGCCATACAGATGTGTCTAGACTTGATTTTATAGGTTAAGAGGTTACCCTTAAAGACTTTTAAGTGGAAAAAAATGACAAGATGAAAGCAAAGTTCAAGGAATATTGCTTGACAGCGGTAGAAAGAGGCAATGGATCCAATAATTGGAGTTATGGAGGCTTGCTAGAGAACTCAGTTATTAATTCAGTCATAAGAGGATAAGGGTAATTAAAACGTAATTTTAAGAAATTCAAATTCAATGTTTGTTAAAGTGTATACTATGTGTAGAGCATTGTGTTATAATAGATAGAGCACTGGCCCTAGAGGAAGTAAGACTGCAGGTTCAAATTCAGCCTCAGACACTTGCTAGCTGTGTGACTCTGAGCAAGGCATCTAACTACTGACTGCCTCAGTTCCCTAAAACATAAAATGAGGATCATAATCGGTACCTATGAGGGTTGTTGTGAGGATAAAAGAAATATTTGTGAAGTGTTTAGCATTGTAACTAGTATGTAGTAGGTGCTTAAAAAATACTTTTTCTCTCCTTGACTCACCAAAGAGTATATGGTCTCGTTAGAGGTAAATACAAATATAATACAAACTAATACAAAGTAGGGCATGATAAATGAATAAAGTAGGTACAAAATGAAGCATTTTGTTAGGTAGAAACAAGAAAATTTTTTTCTCACTGGTGAGAATTAGGAAAGTTGACCTTGGGGTTGGACTTTGAAGAATGGATAATTTCTCTTATTCTTATCCACACTGTGCTTGTTTCTTCTGTTTCTGTTTTTATTTTCTTGTGGTTAGTTGTGATGTAAGTTGGTTTATTTCTGTCCCATAAATGTGATTTCTTATCTAGAATGGGCTGATTGCAATTTCAGACTATAGGGACACCAGAAGGGAAAACAGAGTTGAAAACACTTCTCCCAACTCTGTCCATTTTTTAGCCCCGTTTCAGAAAGAAGCTACCCGTCACATCACTCTTAACCACACTCACCTTTCTCTGAAAGAGTTGGGACACATCAAAGGAAGTCAAAATGAGGAGCACTGTGAGGGAAGTGTGATCATCTGATAACCATATTTCCTCTCTTTTACCAAGCATAGTAGCTTTCACATTAGAGAGATCACACACATTTTCTTTTCTTCTGTTAGATGGACAACTCTGTTTTGCTAGGAAGGTGGGGAAAAGAAAGCTTTATCCTCCCCCACCAGCAAAGCAGAAGAAATTGAAACCTTTATGTGCCCAAAGATACAGGGTGTAAAGCATTGAGGGGGAGATATTTTTAAGTGGTTGTAATTAAAGTCAGCTAAAGTACACCTCAGGAGAGTTCAACTAACCCAAAACAATTTTCAAAAAAAATTTTTTTTAAGTTTTGTTATTTTTTAAGAAGTCACAAATGTTCTCTTCAATTAGTAATAGAACAAAACTTGCTCTTCAGCAGCCTCTTGTGGGGAATTAAGGATTCCCAGTAATGTTATGCCTTACCTGGCATGCCACAGCCAAGGCTAACTCATGGGTGAGGGTGAGTTAGGGAATGTCTGTTTTGTGATGTCAGATTAGAATTCTTCTGGTACTTACTTTCCTTGCTTCCTCTCCCAACTCCCATCTCTCTTTCCTTCTTTCCTTTCCGTCTTTCCCTCTCTCTTTCTCTCCTCTTTACCTATTTATCTCTCCTTTCCTTTAACATATATAGTTTAAAGTTTTTATTATACCTTCAGAAAATAAAGAGAAAATAAACGTGCTGTCCTTTGGAAAAACAAAACAATGTGATTAAAATTCTAACTCTGTAGCATTTTATTATTGTTCAAATATGGTAGGCACTTTTTTTTTTTAGGGAAGGGGGCAGATCTGTAATTTCTTCTATGTAGTGAACTACCTGTAATGAAATTCCCTCTGTCAATGTAGATCAAAAACCATTCTTCAGGGGTGGCTAGGTGGCAAAGTGAGTAGAGTGTTGGCCCTGGAGTCAGAAGGACCTGAGTTTGGATCCGGCCTCAGACACTTAACGCATACACAAAAAAACCTAGCCGTGTGACCTTGGGCAGGTTACTTAACCCCAATTGCCCTCCAAAAGGCAAAAAAAAAAAAATTCTTCAGTTTAAATTGTTAGGGTGTTGCCTGGGACACTGAGAGGTTAAGTACCTTGCCAAGGGTCCCAGAGCCCATGTGTGTCACATGCAGGACTTGAGTCCTGTTTTAATAACTGTGAGGACAGCTGTCTAGCAGCTACACCAGGCATGTGTTTACCTGAGGAGTTTCCAACCCCAGCACAGATGTTTCATGACTATCCATCATCAATTTGAAAGAACTTTGAAGGTCTTTATTTCTATAAGATCCTAAATGTTTGAACACACACACACACACACATTTTGTTGTTCAGTTGTGTTTAACTCTTTGTGACCCCATGGGCTTTATTGTTGATCTTATTGACTTTATTTATTTGATTTTCTTGTGATTAGTTATGAGGTTAAATGACTTGCCCAGGGTCCCTCCAGGCTCAGCACCCTATATTTAAATATGAACACATATATGTATATACATATACATATATATTTCATTTTTAAATAATTCAAATGAAATATAGAAAGAAAATTTCCTGTGACATGAAAGTATTTTATTTATATTTCCTGTCTGATCAATAATTGGAAATGCAACAAAAGGACTAATTATTCCAATGAACACCAGAAGTTCCCTCCCTCCAGTTCTCCCCTCCCCCAAGAGATCCAGATATACTCTTGGTGATAATTGCATTTGTAGCAATGAAAATATTAAGTATATGCTTTGATAATTATGTTGATTATAAACACAGTTGAGAAAAATTAATACTTATTCATTTAATCTATAATTATTATTATAAAACTGGCTATGGAGCTGGAAAGTAATTGACAGCATACCACATATGCCATAACTGTACTAAATTCATTCCATTTCCATCCTGCTCTGGAGCACTGGCCCCTTTTACTGATATATAACCTAGGTAACTACAACTTTCTCGATTCCCTGTAACAATGTGAAATGTACTTTTTAAATTTTTTATTTTATTTATTTTAAATTTAAGTACTAAAACTTAAATATAAAATAGGAAAAGAAAAAAAGCATTTCAATGTGCACAGCAGAACGTAAGAGAGGATTCAAAATATACAGCAATAAATTTTCATTTCAAGAAAGCCTATATAATAAATACTACACAGTGTTTTCTGAGCTTTCCATCTTTCCATCTGGTGAGTCTTTTGTTCTCTGATGCATACTTTTTACTGTGTTCTTTTTCCCCTATCCTCCCCCAAAATGACATCTGTCTCTGTATGTATAAATGTATATATTTACATACCCCACACATCTGTACATATATACATATGCATACATATATACACATACGTACATATGCTTACATGTACAACACATACATTTAGATATCGATAATCACACCTATATATAGACATATATACTCATATGCATCTATGTAATACAATACTATACTTGTTTGCCCTATGTTTCTCTAAGGGAAGATCATGTCTTCCTTCAATAGGTCCAAATCTTTCCATATTTTTCTAAGTCTACCAGCTCATAATTTCCTATATTCCACAGCAATATTCCAACCTTATATTGTCCAGTTATTCTAAATAACCTAAAACAATATTGATTAATATAACTGACATATAATATAGTTTCCCTATTTTTCTCTTTTGAATAAATCTATTTTAGCTTTAACTTGTCTGAGGTCATGATTACTGCCCCTGCTTCTTTTTGGAATGCACTTCCACATGGTGATGCTTGGTCATAATGTTCTAAGATCAAACAAAACAAAACATTAAATAATTATTAATAAAGATCTATTATAAATTATAAATAAAGATCTATTCCTCATTCATCCATCGCTTTGCAGAAGTTATATTACTAAATTGTTTCCATTACATCAATTTTTTTGTTATTGTCATTTTTCTATTGATTTTCATGAAAAATTGACCATTTATTCCACTAGAAAAAATGTTAGTCTCCAAATGTAAAATCATATTGATGAAAGCAGCAATTTCTTTTAAAATATATGTGTACATATATATATATGAAAGTAGTAATGCTACTTAAAATAGAGTAACTACTATTATTTTTATTTATATCCAAGGAAAAATGATAATGATTATTTCACTCCACAAATCACACAGATTGAAAAATGCCCCAGCTTCTCTTCTCTCTTTTTCTTATCAGAAGAACATGAAATTCTCCTTGGTTTTTTTTTACAGATGCTACCATTTTAGCATAATGTGTTAATCTGCTAGGTTTTGTTTTGTTTTGTTTTGTTTAGAAATGAACAGATAGAGCTCAGATGAAGTGTAGGGGAGATACAAAGACATAATAAAACATGACCTGGCTGTGGATTATCAAATAGCATTTACTGGCTCACCCAGTGGTAAATGAAGTTATAGGGGACTGTATACAAAAAACAACTTGACTAAGAGAACCAAAGAATTCTGTAAGGCAAGGTAATCAGAAACTTGATAGCAAGTTATTACAATTATTTTTCCATTCTAAAAGTTTAAAACTATATTAAATTGCTTTGTAAGGAGATATTAGGTATAATTTGTATCTTTCTTGTGCCAAATTATGGTGATTCTTAGAGTATGCTTAATGTGTTTAAAATCTAAGGAATGTATAGACAGAAAAAGGATGCCATTTTGATTTTAATATTCTGCCTTCTAGGAGGAAATAGGTTGACAAATCAACATTTTCATCTGAATTGGGCATGGATCTCCTTGGAAAAAGAGTACTATCTAGTCAATGAAGACTTCAAGTTTCTGGATATTGTCCTCAAACGAAGAGGTTACTTGGGAGAAACGTCTTTTGTCAGTAAGTTCATTTGATTCTTCCGTTCTATTTTCTGTTGAAAATGTATACTTTCAGGGGCAGCTAGGTGGCGCAGTGAATAGAGCACCGGCCCTGGAGTCAGGAGGCCCTAGGTTCGGATCTGGCGTCAGACACGTAACACAAAAAATAGCCGTGTGACCTTGGGCAAGTCACTTAATCCCAACTGTCCTCCAGAGAGAGAGAGTGTGTGTGTGTAGATGAGTGTGTGTGTATATATATACCTTGAACTCATGAATGTATGAGCTCAAGAAAGTTACCACAGTGGAGGGGGTTCTTAATAACAAGGTCTGCCTAGCATGAAAAATTTAACATCCTTCTCCTTCTGCCCCTTAAAAAAATATTTTTTTCCTTAAAAAAAAAAAAAACATGAGCAGACTCTCCAGAGATGGGTGTTGGGGCACAGGACTGGGGACAGGGGAGGCCTTACATGCAGCAGGTGCCTAATAAATCTTGAATAAAAAAACCACCATAGTAAGCATTTTTAATATTAAAAACAAAAAATTACCTACAGAGAAATAGAGAAAGCTGTCTGCCTTGTACCTTTCCCATAATTGTTGCTGCTACTTGTGTGCATCTCTAATTCAGCTCTTGCCCAAAGAATACATACATTTTATTTTAATTTCTCTTCCCTTCTCACACCCACCCAACGTTGTTTAGATTTGTTTTTGTTTTGTGTTTTATTTTGGTTTGTGTTTCTGTTTTTTGTTTAGTTTATTGTGCTTTCCGCTGGCGATTTTGTGTTGGCTCCTTTCTTGCATGGTCAGATTGACAGTTGATTTGTAAGGGTGTTTGCTACATACAGTGTATAAGCATTGCGACTGCCAATAAACTTCAGTGGTTTCTACTGAAAAAAAAAAGAAAAGAAAAGTCCTGACCAATGAGACTCATGATGAGGGCTTCGAGTATCAGGATGCTTCCTACTCTGGACATGTTTTGATAGGTGTTATTTTGAGTGTGTAGCCCTAGGGCAGGAAAAAAAGACAAGGGACATCAGAAACCTGTTTCTAAAATACATCCCTCTTACAATACTCTCCTTTCAAGTGGCCCTCAGAAAAATACTTCAATAATGGAAAGTTGTTTCTACATATAGGCTTGGAAACAAAATGAAATAAATGGCTCAGATATATTAGATGGTAGGGGCAGTGTGCTTCCTCTGTGTTTAACATCTAGAGAGCTTTAGGATGTTGCCATGTAATTAAACTGTTGAAATAGTTGTATGAAATCTATGTGAACATTCCTTTGATAATGAACAAACAAAAAAACCATTCAGTGGTAACTCATTAAGCATATAGAAGGAACTTCCTGTCACGGGTTGCACTTGAATGCTCAGGTGAGCCCTTACAAGTTCCAGAGAAATAAAGCACACTAGACAAAGGAAATGTTCTGTATGCTTTTAAAGTCATCACTCACAGTGGTGTTGTAGAGCCTTGCATAGTTATCATGCTTTGCCTCCTAGTCATCTCTTCCATTAAAAAAAAAATACACAGCAAAACCAAAGCTAACTGGAAGAGACACTGTTCCTCCATCAAATTGTGTTTGATTGCATGCAATTATAAAAAGAAAAAAAAAGGCATGTGTATGGCTTTAGGTAGTAGTGTGGTGGTCCACAGATCACAGGGTCATAACTTTAAAAGTAGAAGGGACCCTTGAGTTCATTCAGACCAAAAATATCAAACACATGGCTCATGGGCTCCTGAATTGGATTTTTTTAATTGGGAAATATTTGACAAAATAAATAGAAATATAAGAGAACATAAATAATTTTAATATGTGGTTTTATAAGTTAGTAGGCAACACTCAGGGATATAGTTTAGTGGCCCTGTTTCTATTTAAGTTTGACACCACTGATCTAGTTCAACCCTCTCATTTTTTATATGGGGAAAGTAAAGCCAGAAAGATTAAGGGAATTACCCTTAAGTCACTCAAGCAATATAGTTATCCCTTCTACATTGGTGGGGAGAGGGTGTTAGGGGCATGGTGCAACCACTATCTGGAAGATTCATATAAAATTTTTGGCCCTTTATTTGTGCCAGAAAAGAAATCCAAATTATTACTACATTAAAAGATAAAATATGTTGATATTATACAACACCACACATATATTTTGTTTATTTCTTAATTTCTAAACTTTTTCTGCGTCTTCTGGCCTTCAACTGTCATCTGCAACTTTAGCAAAACTCCTCCAAAATTCCCATCTATTCTTATACCAACTCACAATATATTGAAACCACAATGGGGAAAGTTGCAATGTAGAAGGGATAATGTGGAAAAAACAGGATTCAATCAACAATCACTTAAACATTCAGGAGCATGTCCTTTTAAGTCAATCAGTTAATAAATATTTAAGTATCTACAGAGTCCTCATGCTGGCGACACTGTTGTGTACCTATGAAACCTGGACAGTCTATCAGTGTCATGTCAGAAAACTGAACCCCTCCCCCTTGAATTACCTCAGGAAGATCCTGAAGGTCACGTGGCAAGATAAGGTACCAGACACCAAGATCCTCTCTTGAGCTGAACTGCCAAAAATTCAATTTTACTGCAGACAGCACAACTCCAATGGCCTGGCCACACAGACCAAATGTCAAACTTATTCTTAGTCCAAAAACTGTTTTATGGAAAGCTTACATAAGATAAACCATCACATGGTGGTCAAAAGAAGTGGTATAAGGACACTTTCAAGGTATCTCTGAAGAACTTTAACATTGACTGTGATTTTGGGGAAACACTGGCACATGGCAGCCCATCATGGCATGCCCACATGAATAAAGGTGCTGTTCTCCATGATCGAAGCAGAATAGTAGAAACACAAAGGAAACATGAGTTGTACAAATCCAGAACCACTTCTCTAAATGTTCTGATGGACCACCTGTGACCAATCTGAGTCAGTGCCTTCCAAACTCCTATTGTAACATCAGTGGTCTTCTTCATAAACAAAGGACAAACAACATCATTAAGCACCTATTAAATGCCAGGCACAGGGGTATATAAAAGGATGGTAAAAGATAACCCCTGCTTTCCTGGAGCAATGAGGAAATTATGCTTAAAACTATGTACAGACAAGCTATATACAGGATAAATTGCAAATAATTAACAGAAGGAATGTGCTAGAATTAAAGGGGAGTGAAAAAGGTTTTCTGTATAAGGTGAGATTTCAGCTGGAACTTGAAGAAAGCCTGAGAAATCAAGAGACAGATATGCTGCCTCCAAATCCATTTTGTATGATGATAAAGAAATGGCAGTGATATTCAAGATTCCTTCCTGATCTCAAGCTATGATCCTACAATCAGCTATAATTTGTTTTTGTACCAACATTAAATCGTATAGATATCTTTCAGCAAGGTGAACAAGAGAACGAACTATATTAATGATAACTAGCTCACATTTTGGGACAGGTGTGTGGATAAGGCACTGGACCTGAAGTCAGGAAGACTCACCTGTGGAACAATTGAACAACACTAATAGCCTTAAAGAGCCCAGATTTAATGAACTGATGCATGTTTTAGATGACAGTATAGTCACAAATGATTTTAGATCTCTTTCCTGACTGTGATCACAAAATGACACAGCAATAGCACATCCGGACAGTTCATTGTTCACACTCTGATAAGATGCAAGTCTGGGTTTTATCTGAACCTTGTGCCTGGAGAAGAAATGGAAGAGTGGCCTAAAAACAAATCTCTTTAGCAGCATTTAGAATGTTTGCATCTGTTTGCATTTTGTGTGTTTTCTCAGAAGGAGCAGCTATCTTTACTTTATCAGTCACAACATGACCAAATAATGTTTAACCAATAAAGTCAACAGCTGCAAAATATTCTCAGTAAATGCTCTTTCAAGACATTGTCTTTGGCTCACTATGACCTATTGCTTTCCTTTGAGCTGAATATTAAAACAATGAGCAGTTTCATGCTATATCTGGTTGCTTTATATTTGTTCTTGTGTGATTATGTGGCTTTCATTTGGAACAAAGCAATTTTTTCCCCAATAGAAATGGATGTCATCAGCAGCAAAGATACAAGACTCTACCACTGTTAAGTGGTTAACCTCACAGAGTTACTAAATAACCTGAGGTGATATAAAGTTGGAAACCTCCCTTTGGTGGCCCACACCTTGTCAGTCAGAGCAAACAGGAATCGAATTTAGCGTGCCAGGGCCAGGGAGTAGAGCTCAGATATACTAGTGGCCCTTTAGTCTTCAGAACCTCAAAGAGCTTCCTTTCTCTCTGTGTGTCATTCACACCCTTAGGTATGCCTGAAATCTCATCTCCTTAATCAAAACTTTCTAGGAAAAACAACAACCACCACCTTTCTCTTATCACTAAGCCCTATGCAACCTACTAATATACTCATGAATATTTCACATCACAGCAAATGTCAAGGGAGAAGAATTAGAAAATTCAAGAACTGTACTTAAGTTTATAGTTTTCTTCACACTGGTAATGATATAATTTCTTCATTCACAGCTCCCACTAGCAAAACAGAAGGTGTATAAAACTTTACCTATTTCACTAGTGTGCTAAAATATCAAAGGCCCCACATTAAATTGCAGAGAGGCTCCTTCACACTTCCAAATCCTAATTAGGGCCAAAGGGTTTTGTTTAACAATTAGTTATCTTTGGAAGAAAAGTATAAACTATTGCACAGCTCATGAATTATTCACCTGATTTTCCTTGTTCAGGTAATGTTTGGCAGAAATACTTCTGTTGTGTATGCATTGTACCATTTGAATGGATTTCTTAATAAGAGGGGGTGGGATTAACAAGAGACTGTTTTTTCATTTAGTTTTGGGCCACATTACTTCTCAGAGAAGAAATAGAAAGAATAAGGTAAAAACAAAGTTGTTTGGCTACTCTTTGGAGACTTGCTTATATTCTTTCTTTTCCTGGAATTAATGAATATGTGACCAACAAATATAATTAAAGTTGGCAAATGAAAAACATTTAAAGTGAATGTAAAAAGTACGGTGCCTGGCACATAGAAGGTTCTCTATAAAAGCTGGCTATTACTATTATCATTATATTCAATAAATGCATTGATAAATCAATCAATATGTATTGATATTGAGCACCTACTGTTTACTTGCAAATCATGGCATCACCTTCCTGAAGTCATGGTCCTCTGAGAACAAAGGACAAACAATAGTATAAAAGTGACCTTCTAAGTGCTATTTATGGGACACAAAGATACCTGTGAGGGCCCCTATCAAAGGGGACAGAGGGCCAGGCCATGAAAGACCTAGGTCTAAATACTATTTTTGACAATTACCAATTGCATTATAATGAGCAAGTCATTTCACTTTTCATAGCCTTAGTTCTGAAATCTGTAAAATGATAACACCTATACTTCCTACCTCCCAGGGTTTTACAAACATTAAAAGAAACATTTCTAGAGAAGGATCTATAAACTAGTTTACTGAGGAGAGAAGAAAAGAGAGGAGAGGATTGAGAGGGAGAGATGGTGGGAGAGGAGAGAGGGAGGGAAAGAAGGGGAGGAGAGAGGGAAAGAGAAAGAGAGGGGGAGGATAGAGAGAGAGGAAGAGAAGGGGAGAGAGAAAGTGAGTAAGAGAGAGAGAGACAGAGAGAGAGGAGAGAGACAGACAGAGACAGAGAATATGAATTAATCAACTCTAAGTAGAAAAACTTGAGTGATTTGATTTCAAATGAAATTAAACAAAACTAATACTGTGTTTCTTTGAAAGGTATTGGCACACAAGATGGCACAGCAAAAAAAGACAGAGATTTCAAAGGAAAGACACAGAAACAAGTGCAATTCAATCCAGGTCAAACCACAGCCACCTGGCGAGTTCGAATTCTGAGTGATGGTGAACACGAGCAGTCAGAAAGCTTCCAGGTGGTGCTGTCAGAGCCCGTCATGGCTGCTTTAGAATTCCCTGCTGTGACAACAGTGGAGATTATTGACCCAGGAGATGGTAAGAGGATTTAACATCTTTTCCTGTTGTTTCCGACAGTTGACTCCTTTTAACACATTCTTAAAAATGAATTGTAGCCTAAATTTTCCATAGCAAGAACTTTCCAAAATAATGGATCTGTATTCCATAAACATCAGGAATAAAATTAGAAATTAAGTGGTGTTAGATTTTTTTTGAAAGTCATGTGCACTACAAATATAGGTTAACTCATATATTCTCTTTCCTTTTACAGTTCTTTCCATTTTGGCTTGTTTTCCTGAAATTATTACTTAAGAGGTATTTTGGCATATGACATAGTAAATCAGGTCAATTGATATTTCCTACTGGAAAATTAGGTACCTTCCTACCATTTCTAATATCTTGTCAATTAGATTTTCAATTGTGACTTAATCTTCCTGGGCCCCAGTTTCTTCCTTTATAAAATGAAAGGGCTGTACAAGATGTCCTCTGAAATCCCTTCCAGCTCTAGACCTGAGACCCTATAAATTATTACCCCCAAAGATAGCAGGGAATAATAATATCTAACATGTATATAATGCCAACTATGTGCCAGGCACTGTATGGAGAGCTTTACAATTAATATCTCATTTGATCTTCAAAACAACTCTGGAAGGTAGATGTTATTATCCCCATTTTACAGATGAAGAAATTGAGGCAGAGGTTAAATGACTTGCCCAAGGTCACACAACCAGTAAGCATCTGAGTAGCACATCTGCCAATTCCTGAACCTGTTCTCCAAAGTTACATAAATTTTAGTTTCTCTCCTTACTTTAAGAGAATACGTTGCTTTGGATTTTTTTCCAACTAGTACTTATAATCGTAGACTTGCCTCAGTATTGAGAAGTTAAGAGACTTGTCCAGAGTCACAAATGTTAACATGTGTTAGATTCAGGACTTGAATCTAGGTCTTCTTGACTCTAACGCTAGCCTTTTCTCTATTTATTCCTAGGTGGCACAGTGGATTGAGGTTGGTCCAAGACACATTGAAAGCTATGCCAAATGCATGAAGAATGAGAGAGCAAAAAGGATGTTCTGTTATGTTCTAAAATATAATTTATAATAATATGAACAGCTGGCATTTGTGTAGCACCTACTGTGCACCAGTGTTGGAGCTCCTTGGGAAAAAATTTTACTTTGAAAAATGCAAAACAATGTATTATCTTAAAGTTAGGCTAAAAACTAAAATTGTGTAACTTGAGAGAAGAAACAAGTTCAGAAATTAAACAGTTGGGGTGGCTAGATGGCATAGTGAATAGATCACTGGTCCTGGACTCAGGAGGACTTGAGTTCAAATCTGGCCTCAGACACTTAACACTTACTAGCCATGTGACCTTGGGCAAGTCACTTAATCCCAATTGCCCTGCCTTCCCCCCTCCAAAAAGCAAAAAGAAAGAAAGAAATTTAACAGGTATGCTACTCAGATACTTAATAGCTATGTGACCTTGGGTAAGCTACTTAAACTCTGGTTGCTTCAGTTTCTTCATCTGTAAAATTAGGATAGATCCTATTAGTACCTTCCTTCCACCATTATTTCAAGGATCAAATAAGATATTTTTAAAGTTCCTAGCATAATGCCTAAAACATGGTAGGTGCTTTATAAATGCTAGCTACTATTACTGTTGTTGTTATTAATTGTAGGATGCGACAGATCATCCTTTTTGCACTCTCATTCTTCATGCACTTGCCATAGTTTTCAACACCTCTTGGACTGACCTTAATTGCCACCTAGGAAAAAATGGAAAAAAGGCTAACTGTAGAGTCAAGAATGCCTAGATTCAAGTCCTGAATCGAATATATCCTAATTTTGTGACTCTGGACAAATCACCCAATCCTCGGTGCTGAGAAAATCCAAGATTATAAGGACAGCTGACAACTTGTATCTGTATGGGAACTTTGTTCAGTAAATCATAGGTTCAAACTCACTCCACAACCAAATGCTCGTTTTAATGTTGCCTACATTTTGGACTCTTTTTAATATTGTTGGGAATGTGGGATAGCATATACATAATGTCATTCTGCTTCTCATTTTTTTATGATTCTGTCTCCTCTCTGCCCCAACTCTTAGTGACTTAAAGCTTTCCTTTAAATTTCTTTGGACTTAAACCTTCTTATCTGTGAACACGTGTAGGTCTATGGTGACCAATGTGTATGAACATTGCTGCTTGCTTCTGACCCCTGTTCTTTCTCCTCATACTGTCAAAGGCCCTCAGGGTTCCCTTTTTCTCAGTTCTGGCTGAAAACGGTGTCTGAGCAGCTTTTTGAGGACCAACTTTTTTTTTTAATGAAAACCTTTTAGAGGCTCTTCTGAAGTTAAAATCCCCTCTGCCAGAAACCATGGTTTGTTTTTAAATGGCCAGCTCACTTTGCTCTGTCAATCAGAGAGCTCTTAAACCTCTGCCAAGATAAAATCGACCTGAGTGCACTAACCAGAGGAGTCATGAGGAAACCCTGCTTTAGATGGTTGAGCACAGTTAAATGTAGAAAATAGAGACTCTATTGTTATAGCTTTAATTTTCTTTAAAGCTGCCCTGCCTCTCATTTAGTTAAATGCTCTGTTCAAATATATTGTAGAGTCCCATAAAAGGCAATTAGCATTAAATTTGATTTGGTCAGCACGGTAAAAGGATAAACCAGACTTTCATCTGTTCCTGAGAATTTGGTAAATGCCCATGTAACAAAGCTTCCTGATTTAAAAGCCTAATTTGTCCTTAGTGCCCACTCATGTGTTAAAAATTTTGTCCGAATTCACTTCTGAATACTTGGTTTCTAACTTACAAGGCTGAATTTCCTTGTATCAAGGAAGAAGAGATTTGGTTCAATTTTATTCTTCCCTACTATTCATTTGCTCCATCTCTCTCTTTATGCCCCTAGCCATATGGAATTGAAGGGCTAGAAGTGAGCTAAAGAGGCTTTCTAATCTGGAGTCTGTTTCCTCTATCCTGTATCCAAAGAGGACCTACCCTAAAACTATCTTAATTGTCTGTTGTCCTTCAAAATCTCCAAAGGAAATCTTAGCTTCTTTTCATAATGCAGCCTTATATATGAAACCTGGATAATTAGCAAGTACTGCTTAATGTCTAAATTACACTCCTCTTTTTCCAATTTAGACTTTTTTTTCTTGTTCTTGTTTCAGTATAAATAGAGAACAGATATTCACCTTAGAGTTTCCATTCACATATTAATAAATCATGGAATCAACAATGGCCCTATCTTCATTGAATTAAATGACTGCACCATCCCACAGAAAACAAATTTCCCAAATCTTTAGTCTTTGTTATTACTTTAATCCATGTCTAAATTCTTCATATTTCATAAAAAAGTTATAAAGCCTTGGCTATAGACCACACAAAAGCTGAGTGGAAAGAAACACTCATTGTTCTAATATTTTCCTTTCCCAGAACATGATGTCTTAGATTTTTTTTAAAAGAAATTTAATTGCTATACTACAAAAGGCAGGATGCTGTGGTGAATAAAGAACTGACCTTGGAACCAAAAAGACCTGCTTTCAAATCCTGCCTCTTGACACATCCTGGTTTGGTGACTTTGGGCAAATCACAGCCTCTTGAGGCCTAAGCAACTCCCTAAGCACATTAATTGTGAAGAAGTTACTGATCTGCCTTGGTAGAGGAAGTTTCCCTCTAGGAGTCCCCTACACCATAGAAATCACCAATCTAATCCTTCCCACTATTCTCCATTACAAAAACATCCCTGTCTCTTCATAACTAACTGTGAATATCAACCAGTCCATCAATAAGTATTGATTAAACACCTTTCTATGCCAAATTCTCTGCTAAGTACCAAGAATACAAAGACCAAAGTGAAATTAGACATTAACAGGGAAAATAACATAAACATGTGCAAAGCAAAAAGAAAGTCATTTTGCACAGCAATACTAGGGGGGAAATGCAGAAAAGCTCATATCTTCCTTTCAACACCCAGAGGTAAACTATCAATCCCTTGATTCCTTATTTATTGAAGCTAAATCTGCCTTATTTTCCTCTGTACCCAAGTACTTGGAGAATCCTAGGCTTTCATCAAGTCAGATCCAGTGTTTTTGTGATTCAATAGGACATTCTCAATTAAAAAATCAATGTGCTATAAAATTCACATAACTAATCTTTACAAAGACAAGAATTTTTTCATCTATGGAGAGGATAAACTTTGTCATCAAGAATGCCTGAGCTTTTGTATACCATAAGTAGATATTCAGCCTCACAAAATTCTGGAAACCCACCCTAGCATGATAATTCTTTATGACAGAATTTGGGTTAACACAGATTCAAACTCTAACCCTAGTGCTGATAGTCGTTGACGGCTGACACCTGTCACTTGCCAGAAACAGTGGCCCTTCACAGACATAGAGGACCACCCAAGTATGGATGTGGTACCCAGTAAGCTATGGGACTATGGAACTTACAAAGCTTCAATTTCCTTGCTGTGATTCACTATCCATGTCTTTAGAAGGGAAAATTGCTTTGTTAGTTCAAAATTTGGGCAAGAAAAGCAGATATTTACATGGGAAAAATATGGAGGACATGGTTCCCCCCACTTGTAAATGTCAGTATCTTAACAGAAAAAAAAATTGTTTATTCCCATGCCATGTCACATTTAGAGCTATGATGTAAAAAGGGAAGGTGAATGAAGAAAATCAATTTTATCTTATAGACCCACAGGAAATTGAACAAATGTTGTCATGTTTTTCTTTTCTCTCCTCTGTCTCTTTCACTTTGGAGTCCTCCTTTTCGTCCAATAAATAATGGACTACTATTCATTTGCTCCATCTCTCTCTTTATGCCCCTATTGTTTCTTGCTTGTTTCTTCCTTTGCTTTATAAAGAATCATAAAACTTTAAAGCTGAAAGAGAGATCCCATCCCTCACTTTGGAGCCTCAGTAGACTCCTTCCTTAGCTTGTCAGAAGTTAAACATTTTCAAACAGTATTATTTGATTGTTTTCTTTAGCCTTGACTAACCTGAAAAGATTTCACCTTCCCTTAGAGATGAGATAATGGAAATTCTTCCCCTAAGCAATTTGTAGGATCATAACATCACAAAAATTCAGAGCTGGAAAAAGACCTTTGAGGACATCGAGTCCAACTCCCCTTCCCCCCCCCCATTCTGCAGATGAAGAAACTGAGGCACAGAGAAAAAAAGTCACTTGCCCAGATTCACTCAAATAGCAAATGTCGGGAGTTAGATTCATACCAAGATCCTCCTAATTCCAAGTTCAGCATTCTACCCACAGTGCCTCTGCAGGCAGAAACCACCTCACCTTATACTGATCATCTGCTGATTAGGTTGGAATGCCCCACAAAGCAGACCCCACTAATTCCTGGGATCACTGTGTTGAATTCCTTGGAGTGACCATCAAGGTACTGTTGCTCCTTCTATCTTCCCCTTCTTACTTCCAATATTAAAAGTACAGAAAGCAGGGAAAAAATGGCAAATTGCCTGTCAGGGTCCTACAACCATGTCAAATGACCTTAATGGACTAATTTCTAGAACAGACTTTAACAGTGTCCCTCACCAAACAGAATATAGTGTTTCACTTTTTTGCTCAGAATAACCAATTTAAACACAACTATTGTGTGACTTTAAAGTTTCTGATTCTCACTACCCCACCCTCACCCCTCACCAACTACTACTGATAATGAAGTATATCATCACTTCTCAAAGAATCTGTGAGGTTTTGTTAATATTTGTTGGAGTAAACAAATATTCTTGAGGAAAAACATATAAACAAATCCTTATTTCATGGACAATTTTAAACATATAAGCACAATTTGATTTTCCAGAAAAATACATAGAAAAATATTTCTACATTACTTTATTTTCAAAATGAAGTTTTCTTCTTTTAAATTTGTATATTAACAAATTTATAAAGATGGACTTCCAGGGTAAAACTTTACTGGACTTATTTTCATTAAAAAATACTTCCTTATAAATTCAATTAATAATATTTCCTCTATTCATGCATATAAGGTATAACCGGTTTAAAAAAAAAAACTTTCTTCAGTCTTTATGTCAAACCTTTTCTAATCAAACCTTAAATTTTGTATGCATGAGAGAATAGAACCTTGCTGAGTCTACTCCAGCAGGACTGGCCACCTAAAATATTTAAGTAATTCAATGCTATTATTTAGACTGTGTGTTTGGAGACTCTTCTAACCTCTTTATGGAAAGAACTAATTGAATTTTCTGTTTTTGAATAATGACAGCAAAACACAGAAATATATGTGTGTACATATGTAGTCTTGAACTAATGGATTAAATATTTGCCCACTTTAAACACTTTTTCATTGGGACTGTATTAGTTTGACTAATTATTATTTAACAGAGAATAAACTTCATTCACACAGAGAAGTGTGGAATTTTGCATGTCTCAAGAACTCTAATGGAATTGAATGGAAAGAGATGGCAACTTTTGTGCACCCTCTATGAACTCAAGTTCATGGCATCGATTTCAGATGACTCAGACATTTTTTTTTCTCCTCAGACCTAAAATTAATTGTAATTTGTTGCACTGTAGGGAATGTAGGATGAGGGGAAAACTGGGTAGCTGATTCATGTCCATTGCTAAATCTGAAGGCTGAAGTGTCAAGAACTGATAAAATGACAGTTTATTCTGAGGACACAAAAGTGATAAAGAAAGGAGGCCAGAACTTCAGCCCTGCCAACATCAGGAATTTTACCTTTGAACTACATCCATGAACTCTCAGTGCAGCCTGTGGGTCACAGTTTTCTATGATTAAGAATTCTTAGGGGAAAAAAATAGGAGGTTATAGCAATTTGTTAACCATAGAACATTTGTCTTCTAATAGACACAGAAAGGTGCAAATGGAAATGATTCCTCTGGAAAAATACCTACTCAAAAAAATTTAAGCTACGTGAAATAAGTACAGGTTTTTACTGACATAAAATAGTATTCCTTACAAAGAGAGAAGAAAGAGGGACAGAGACAGAAAGACAGAGACAGAGAAAGACACAGAGAGAGTTTATTAAGCATGTTAACACTGTGCTAAGGGCTAGGAATACAAATACAAGGCAACAAAAAGTCTCTGCCCTCAAGAAGCTTATATTTTAATAGGGAAAGACAGCATAGAAGGGGAGCTGGAAAGGGAGTTTGTTGAAGAGAGCAGCAAAGAGGAGAACATGGAAGGCAAGGTGGAACCAGGAGAGAAGACACCGTGGATTGCCCGAGTTTTTCATGTAATGGTGGTGCCAGTCAGGAGCTCCAATCAGGAAAGGCTTTCATGTTTGTATAGTACTTGAGGAAAGTCTTCAACCTCCATGCTATTCTAGAATTGTACATGCATTGCTGTGCCAGACAGATCTTAGGAGTGGCATGTTCTTGTATATGCCATAATTTCAATTACACTGTTCCTATTCATTTTTCATTTGTGTCTCCATTGTGCTTGATAAATATGATTATTTCTCTTTTGTAGAGGAGAAAAAAAATAAGGCATAGAGCATTTGATAAATTTTCCCAGGATTAGCTTTCAAATACATAACAAACCCTGTGTTCAATATCAGTTGTTCACAAATTTAAAGGACACAATATAAAAGTATTGTCATATTTACAGAAAGTTGTTTTAATGGACCAAATTTAATACCAGACATGAGACTATATTTTCTTTTCTTTCTTGCATCTCAATGGAGTTTTTAAGAACTCATTTTGTCCTATTAAATTTTACAGAGTAGTGTTTGGTTTTGTCTATGTCTCTGATATACTAGGATTTGGTTGCCTGATAGAGCAAGGATTTTTGTGTGTCATGGACCTCTTTATTATTCTGGAGAAACCCACCAGTTCCTTCTCTGAATAATGCTTTTAAATGTCCAAAGAGCATAAGAGTACAAAGGAAACCACTTATATTGAACTATAGTCATCAAAATTTGTTTTAGAAAATAAGTCCATGGACCCCAGATTAAGAACCTCTTCCATAGAGAGAAATGTTTCCTTCTCAGAGTGCTAACAACTACTTTATTTTGGCTTATGAAAATCACTTGGAATTTAAAAGTAACAAACAATGGTAGTGCCAGTAATCATACATATTTTTCTGTTCAGATATTGTTCCAGTCATGCTCACTGGCTCACAAAGAAAACAATGGCTATCACTCAGCTTCATCTAACAAAAAGAACAATCATATTGATAACGTTTCAACCTCTTTTGTTACTGAAACATTCCTTAATTCACTCATCCAACTAACCAAGATGTATTGAGCACCAATTTTGTTTTTTATTTTTCATTTTCTCTAACAATGACAGATTTCCTTATTATAAGATCTCTTCTTTATAAGTAACACTTATTTCCAAGCAGAGAAATCTATCCCTAGATGTGTTTGGTTGTTTTTTATTATTGTTGTTATTTTTCTGCTTCTACTCCTTTTCAGGAATCTAAGTCCACCTTGGCAATTCTTTTTAATATAATTTAAATTGAGCTCTTTTTTTTTCATTCTTGTCTTTCCTCTTTAACTCCCAAGGGATTTTTACTTTCAGATAAACTGATCATGCTGCTGTAAAAAACAAAAATTTACACCATCACTAAATAAGCCCAAAATGCTGTGCCCACTTGAATCGAGCTGCACTCAATAAATTATCAGCTTTCATGATAAAGTGAAGTACAGAAAAATCTACCCCAAAATTCCACCATATCAACTTCTCCTCCTCTATACCCCCCAAAACTTTTTCCCTCTACATATCTCGTCACATTTCCCATAGATAAAAAAAAAAGCCCAAGGGAATAGATAAGCCTGGTACTGTGCCCTCAAGGTCAGCAAGCCCAGGCTTTGTCAAACCAAGTGGAGGAGTGAATTCCAGAGCTGAAGGCCCCCCACCAAGATCACCCTACTTTTCTTTCTTTCATAATTCAAGTCTACTGACAAATGGAAGGAGTGCTGCCCTGTTTTACTCTACAGGCTTAAGTGGTACAGGGTAAGAAAGTGATATTCGAGACTCAAACCTCATGGGGCTTTAATAATTAAAACCCAACACATGGAATTTTTCAAGTAAATTTTATAAATAAGTGCCTGACTAGTACAGATGAGTTGAATGTATATTAATTATAATAAATACCACCCAACAAATGGATTTTTCCATGCAAAGTATGACTTGCAAGTTTCATTCAGGGTAGAGTAAAATAAGGCCACTGCCAAATATCACATTTCTTTTGATGGGATGACTTTCCCTATATTCATCTGAAGGAAAATAACACTACTAAAAAAATATACATGTCAATTTTGTGTGATAACGTTTCATTTTTATTGTTGCAAAATTTTATGAAAATCTCTACCTTGAAATTGAAAATTTTGAGTGTGTTTTTGGCTTAGAGGAATTAGAAATAATGAAATCGTAATTCACAAAAGTGTAGTTAATTCAAAACTGAATTCTATTTCATAATCTTATACTTCTCAAGTAAGAATAATATGGGACAAATTAGCTAGATAAAAGCAGCTAGAGTAATACCAATTCAGATAATAAAACTGGAGGTTTTTTAAATTCTATTTTTGAAATTTTAAGGTCACAGATTCTATCAAATCAATATGATGTTTTCTATTAAATATTATTTTCTTGCCTGCATCATCTCTAGTATTCTTTGAGCATCAGAGAGTCATGTGGTTCAATGCTTCAAAGAGAACATGATGAGCTGTTTTCAGTATTCCTTTTTTAAATTTTTTGGTCTTTTTGGAGGGGGGAAAGCAGGGCATTTGGGCTCCATTGACTTGCCCAAGATCACACAACTAGTAAGTATTAAGTGTCTGAGGCAGGATTTGAACTCAGGTCCTCCTGATTCCAGGGCCTGTGCTCTATTCACTGTGCCACCTACCTTCCCCATCAGTATTTTTTTAAAGGAAATTGTCAACAAAACCTTTATGTAATAAGTACTGAAGTAATTATGTCAAGCAGTCATTTCCTACATTGCTAAATAATAAATGTCTTGGAAAATCATTTAAATTATCTGGATGGAAATTTTTTTATTACCCTTTTTTATATAGTCTTCATCTACCATAAAAGAATGAGTTTATTCTTGTGTGAATACACTTGTATATATCATCGTTACTCTTCTAGGGAAAGAGTCCAAATAAATGTTTCTTTACATCTGATGAATAGAGCACTGAAGTCCAAAGGACATTGTATGATTATCCCTCTAAGCATGCAACATCCAAAATGAAAGAGATTAAATTAATTTGCTGAAGTTTCATTCTCTGCCAAGAGGCCAAAGCTAGTTTTCAGGGGAGGTATGCCAGAAGCCCTTACTTAAGTGAAAAAAAAGAGATTACAGAGAAGATGAAAGAGAAATCATTTTTTTTAATTCCCAAGGAGATGATGCTTTGGCTCTGAGTTTGTATGTTTTAGATATTTGTGTCTTTCCCCTACCCCCACCATTGGTCTATAGTACCTTATAAAAGGAACAACAACAAAACAAAAACAAACAATGGGGGAGATTTTGGATATGTATATGGTTATTTCACAGGTGATGATCTCAGGAAGTACAGTAATGACTGTTTATTCTATGTTATCTCTACAGAATCAACTGTCTTTATTCCTCAGTCTGTCTACACCATCGAAGAAGACGTTGGTGAATTGTTCATCCCCATTAAGAGAAGCGGAGATGTGAGCCAGGAATTAATGGTGATCTGCTACACTCAGCAAGGTAGTACAAGTCAGGTTATATACAAATGATGACTGAAGAAAAGGGAATCCTCACAAGGCAAAGACACCGATCAGTTTACACTAAGAGCAGCTACCTTCACTTTTGTTTTTCCCAAATCACTAATTGGTAAAGAAGTTTAGGAGACATTCTTTACCAGGGATCTAGGACTACTGAATAAATAAGTTTGCTTTTACAAACAACCTTAAATGTCTCAGGTATAAATGCTCTGAATTAAAGGAATCTGAAGATTCTACATGATGGATTATGGATCGTGCACTTTAGTGGAGAGGTATCAAACAAGCTGTCCATGTGTCTGTGCACCAATTCAATATTTACAGCATCCATGATGACAATAAAGACCATGAGTATAAATATAGCGTGACGTTCAATGGCAAAATATGTCAGATTCTCCAGATAGAGGACAGACCTGAAGCAATTATTTATACACCAGAAAACCAAATCCCAAAACCAGTAAGCCAATTCCATCATAGTACCAAAAATATTCAGAAGCCATAGTAATGCTGAGAGCCACAGCATACTCCAGCCTTCCCACAAACCAATTCAAGATCAAGATTTACTCACAAGCCTCTCTATCTCCTTAATGAGTATCCTCAACCCCCTCCCCCCCAGAGTCTGGCTAGCTCTGAACCAGCTTCCTGTGGGCTCTGCTTCCCTTCAGCAAAACTCATCCCACCACAGGCTCCATGTGACTGAAGTCAGCCTATCAGGGGGAAGAGTTTACTTTCAAAGCAAGGGAAGTCTTCAAACTTACCCCTAGGTCTGTTACAGGGCAGGGAAGATCTTCAAATTCCTATTCCCACTGCAGTATCCCACAACACTCCTGAAAGCAGCCAAACTAGATTAAAATATAATTGGGAAATATTTAACAAAATAAATAAACATATAGTACAACATAATTAATGTTAGTTTGTAGTTTCCTAAGTCAGTATTTGAGTTTGATACCACTAACATAATGGATCAGAAGTAGGAAGAGTGGTACAGGGGAAGAGTGCTGGAGTCAGAAAGATCTGAGTTCATATTCAGCCTCAGGCACTCACTAGTTGTGTGACCCTGCTTCTCAGGGTTATTATGAGAATAAAATGAGATGATAATTCTAATCCATTTAGCACCATGCCTTGCACCTAATAAGCTCTTCATAAATATGTGCTGTTATTATACAGCTAGGTGGCTCAATGCATAGGGTGGTAGGCCTGGAATCAGGAAGACTTGAATTCAAATCTGGCCTCAGGCACTTACTAGCTGTGTGACCCTGGGCAAATCACTTAACTCTGTTTGCCTCAGTTTCCTCATCTGTAAAATGAGTTGGAAAAGGAAATTATAAACCACTTCAGCATCTTTGCCAAGAAAACTTCAAATGGGGTCACAAAGAGTCAGACACAACTGAAATGACTGAACAAAAACAATTATTTTATACTAAAAACCTGGCCAATCACTTAACCATTCTGGGCCTTAGTTTCCCTATTTATAAATTGGGCAGTATAATGACTATAGTTCTTACTCCTCAGATTATTGTTGTGTGGATCAAATAAGATAATATATACAAAGTGCTTTGCAAATCTTAAAGGGCTATATAAATGTCAGTACCTTGTAGCACCTGGATAGCTGTGGAGTTTTGGGATTTTTTTAATACTTGTAATTTAAAATGGCAACATTTTAGGTAATTTAAAATGACAAAATGCCTAACAGAAGAGAGAACATCTGAAATTTTATAGTTTATCTACACCTAGCCAACATTTTGTTTTGTAAAGACAAATACAATATCTTGTTGAGGTATTTATGTGTCTTCCTAGTTTAATTTATTGGAGCTTAAGCTCAGGACCAATTCATATTGGATTTGTGGCTGACTTTTCCATAGGTCTAATCCATCATCCATTGACAGGTACTGATTTTCTCTGGCATTCTTGGGCTGTTTTGATCTTCCAGTAGAAGGAATAAACCAGTTCATCCAGGAGGATATCTTAGCAGGGTAAATCATTACAGTAAAATCAGAGCAGCCAGAGGAAATAGTTTGTTCCACTACACTGAGGCAAGATTTCAAGATTAACCACTTACTGGCCATCATATAGACAGCTAAAGATAATTGAAATTTATACTAAGTTACCCCTTAACCATCTGGGTGCCACTCATTGCCTCTAACACTATGACATATTCCTGGGAAAATCTTTGGGGGTTACCCTAATTAAGTTCAGTTTCCTAAAACACCTTCATTATAACTTTCATTGCTTAACCCAACACCTTTCCTGTGCATTTAAAATATGTATTTGCCTTATAAATAATATCCTCCTTCTGGAAGATAAAAAAGTCAATCTTGTTATTTGTATACACATAGTAGAACAAAGAATGACACTTCAGATGCTTGGATTTTAAATTTTAGTTACAGCATCTTGCAAAATAATTTGCTTGTGCATGAGAAATGTATATATGTGTATAATCTATAACAAACTTATGCTAAAAATATTTTCTTCTCTTTTTATGTCAGATCATTTCTAACCAAAAAATGATTCTAACTAAATTGATTTTCTACAACACAAAATTATTCCTTAATTTGAATTATAACCTGAAGAACCTTACTAGAAATGAAATATTTTTGCTTAACAGAAACATAAAAAGCTTTTTATATAGTTTTTTTTTAAGCTGCACTTAGGTGAAAGTAGGCATCTATAATACTTTATTAATGTCAGAGCATGGTTTTTTTTTTATCATTTCTAAGGGAGATCTTTAAATTGTAACTTTAATTTGGCACTCGGGAAGAGAAAAAATGGGAGGCCATTAAATTTATTTTTAAGTGAATTGGATTCAGCTTAAAATCCTTAGAAATGTGAGTAATGACTAATGTAGTGGTAAAGGGAAAGAACTTATTGATAATTATGACAATTCATTGGGAATAACAAGGCAAAATCCTGGATATGAAAATTAGTGTCTTGAAAGCAGCTTTGAGATATTTTTTCCTCATGAAACTTTTTAACTGCTCTCTCTTTCCAGGAACTGCAACCGGGACCGTCCCAACATCTGTGCTCTCCTATTCTGATTACATATCCAGGCCTGAGGATCATACCAGTGTTCTCCGATTTGACAAAGATGAACGGGAGAAAATGTGCCGGATTGTTATTATTGACGACTCTTTGTATGAAGAGGCTGAAACATTTCACGTTCTGCTGAGCATGCCCATGGGCGGAAGAATTGGTTCAGAGTTCCCAGGGGCTCAGGTTACGATTATCCCTGACAAGGATGATGGTAAGAACTAATTTATCATTCTAAATGTTGTCTCTAGAAGAAGCACGATGTGGCAAAGAATGATAATATAAATATATGTTATCCTCCCATCATATATCAACTTGGTATTCTTTCCATCTGTTTCCTTCCTCAATCAAATCTGAAGACAGTGAAATAGAAATCTTTGAAAAATGGGAATATTCACACTTATTTTAGAATTAGTTGTTCGTATTCTGCTACCTCTATGTCTCTGCATAATATATAATTTTTTCTGCATAATGTTATTTTTAAGTGCTTAGAGAACAAGGGCCATACATAAATAGTTTCATTTTATACACTATGTAACTTGATATCAGGCATTAAATAACTAATGCTTTTTTATGTTGAGGGGAAAAAATAAGGAAAGCAAATGCAGGTAAAACCAATTATTTTCTGTTTGTGCCAGTCTGGATGGATTTTGTAATTAAAGTCTGTATCCAAAACTATTCCTGATGGAACCTGCCAGGCAAGGATGTTAAATCAGTAACTAGAAAACTTGTGAAAGAGAACAGGGGGATCTTGTTCCACCCCATCCCCCTTAAAGAGAAATTCCAAAGAAAAATCCCTTCCTGTTAGTAAGAGTGGCAGAGATGGAGGAACATAGATAGAGAGAAAGAAACAGACAGACTTTTTATAAACTTTCCATGTAGAAAGGTGTGTTGTTGGGTTTAGTTTGGGATTGTTGGGTTTTTTTTTTTTTCCAAGCAACCAGTGAAGAAGGAAGTGAGATGTGGAAGGCAGTGTAGAAAGCCACAGAGACAAGGGTACAGAACTTTTGTTTCTTCTCCAGGACCAGACTTTCCCTCAGGGTAACAAAGAGAAGAGAATGGCAAAGCCAGAGTTCTTGCCTTAGGGAGAAATTCTGTTGGAGCTCTGACACCTACACACCCCTGAAGTCTTGTGAGTTGGGGACCAGGAAAGCCCTTTGGCACACACTAAGTGATCCACAGCTCACTGTTTGAAACAGAACAGGCAAAGGGAGGAAAAAGACCAGGAATGATAATAATTGAGAGAAAGCTAAAAAATATATATTAATTATAATTCAGCATTTGCTTTAAACATTGTTCTGAAAGTATTATTTCCTTCTGGTGTTTAGGTTTACTAAGAAGTTAGCTTTTCAATATAAATAAGGTAAAAATCTATGGTCAAATCTGGATAAATTATAGGGACTGTGACTTCACAGGGAACTACCTGGTAAGGAAACTCCCTTTACAAATAGGTACTACATAGTCTTAGAGAGTTGCATAGACTGCTAAGAAGTTAAATGAGTTCCCCAGTGTCACACAGCTTGTATACGTCAAAAATGGACTTTAATCCAGGTTGTCCTAATTCAAAAGCTGGCTCTCTATCCACTAACCCACACTGCCTTTCAAACTTGTAGAAAGTCAGTGTATTTTCATTTTAAAAGAAGTAGGAGGCTCCAAAATTATACTATATATTTGGGCATGCTGTCACCATTTGTGGCCACCTAAATTCAAGGTTGGTTGTTTTAAAGTTGAATGAGATCCCTTGAGGTGGAAATTCCAATGGCATTTTTTGTGAACAGTAATACATGGTGGAGAAAAAGATCATTTAAGGCCATCTAGTGGTTTTAAAATGATGTTCATTGCTAGATTTAAGAAACTGCCTTTCAGTTCTGTTTAAAGTTTTCTTTTTAATATTTTTGAAGTCTTATTTTCTAAGAAAAGGAAAATAGTCCTTTTAAAAATAAGGTTGTCTGTCTATATCCAGAGTAACTTAATTCTGTATATTCTATTAAAATTTCCATAATTGGGGAGAAAGGTAGAGGTTGGAGGGGAGAATGCAAAAGAAAAAATTTAAAACAGATTTATCAAATAGCAAAAGAACTCCCATTTCATTTGAAATAGGCCTTCATGGATGGTAGAAGTGTTGATGGCTATGGTCATCATCATTGTTTTCAAAAAGACCAGTAATATTGAACGGCCACATGATTGTTTCATTCTTTTTTCACTCTGGGCCATGAGCAGAGAGCAAGCAATGGAAATTCAAAATAGGGGCTCTTTTTTCTTAAAGTAATGGTAATTTTTAGCTCAAAAGTTGAGTAGAAAAGGATGCTAGGTTCCCCATGATACAGCTAGGTAGCAGAATTATTTGAATGCTAGACTTGGAGTCAGGAAGACTGGAGTTCTAATCTTACCTCAAACATATAATAGCTGTAGAACCCTGGATAAGTCACATTACCTCTTTCAATCTTAGTTTGCTCTTAAAAATGGGGATGGGGTAGCTAGGTGGTACAGTGGATAGAGTATGAGGGGCCTGGAGTCAGGAAGACCTGAGTTCAAGTCAGACCTTAAACTCTTACTAGCTAGGTGCCCATGGTTAAGTCACTTAACCCTATGTGCCTCAGTTCCTCATCTGTGAAATGAGCATAAGAAGGAAATGGCAACCACTCTAGTGTCTTTGACAAGAAAATCCCAAATGGGGTCACAAAGAGTCAAGCATAACTGAAACTGCACAACAACTAATGAGGATAATAAACACCTACTTCACCGGGTTGTTGTGAAGATCAGATGAGATAACAGATGTAAAGTGCTTTGCAAGCTATCTAGAATCCAGCTATTAGGACTAGTAATAGTAAGAACCTTATCAAGAAGCTGCTGTTTGGACCTTGAGCCTATACCTCAGACACCACCTAGTGGCAACTCTTCTGCGTTACACCCATTGTTTCTGAATTCTCTGCTTTCTAGGCCTAAACCTTTAAAAGAAAATCAAATAGCACTGAGTTCATATACATAAAACCCAGAAATAAACTTAAATAATGTGTGTGTGTGTGTGTGTGTGTGAGAGAGAGAGAAAGAGAGAGAGAGAGAGAGAGAGAAAATCTGCAGGATTATTTTAAAAATTCAGTTGTATTGAGTTTTAAGATATCTGATAAATTTAGGGATTTCTGATTAACTACATTTCCTCCTTCCTCTCTGAAGCAAGATGTTTACACATCCATGTGACTTCCACATCTGTAATTTCATTCCTGACTTCCATCACTATTTCTATCCTATGTTCTCAACTCTCTGTTGGATATTTCTTCTCAGACTTTCTACTCTCACCATATCTAAAACAGTATCCTCAATACCCCTTTTTGACTTTCCTGTTTCTGTCAACAATACTCTCATTCTCCCAGTCACCAAAATTCAAACCTGTTTTATTGGTATTAAAATCAATCTCTTTAATGTTCCTACCCTCTGTCTTTTCTTTACTGTTTTCACTGTCCCTAAGGAGCTTTCAGTTCTTATCATCACATGCCAAGATTATAGCAATAATCTTCTACCTGATCTCATTAGCTTGAATATTACACCCATTTGAATCTTCCTAAAATAAGCATCAAAAACATTTCATTTTTAATGTTTGCATATAACAGAATCTCTGGAGTTTTTATGTGTCATGAATCCCTTTGGAAGACAGGTGAAGTTATGGGTTCCTTTTAAGAATGATGTGTTTAAATGATTGAAGGAAATGCTAAATTTTACCTGGAAGTTGGTGAAAAAAAATTTTTTCCCACCAGAGTTCATGGATCTCCTGAAATCTGTTGGACCTCAGGTTAAGAATCCCTGGCTTAGAGCAATAAGGGAAGGGTTTCTTTTATATGAATTGTCATGAATGACCTACAGAAAAATCAAAGGAAGTAAAATAATTTATTTTATTTTGGTGGGTGATTTTTTAAATTAGCTTGAGATATTAAAAAGTTGAATTCACATGGTTTACATAATAATAAAAGAATATGAAATTTTATTAAGTATAACAAATATTTAGACAATATACTTAAATTGTGCCCAATTTTATACACATTCTCCCATGCAATGTCTACTCAATATGCTTTGTACTTTCTCATGATATTTTAACATTCTGAGTCTACCAGTTCAATATTAGACCTGTTTACCAGTTCAGTGTTAAGCCTGGCTGATTTATACTTTGTACTTTCTACATGACCAACACATCTCTTTTTCCAATCATACATGACCTAAATAACATTTGTATGGACTAAAGTCCAACAGGGTGGGGAACCTTCGACCTCAAGGCCACATGTAGCCTTCTAGGTCCTCGGCTGTGACCTTTTGACTAAGTTCAAGTTTTACAGAATAAATCCTTTTATTAAGGGGATTTGTTTCATGAGGTTTGGATTCAAAGGGCCACACTTGAAGACCTAGAGGACCACATGTGGCCTCAAGGCTGCAGGTCCAATACTCATAGAATCTGACTTTCATCTAAATTGCCAAACTTATTGTCTCTCACTCCCATTCAAACACTAAATTCCATTAACCTTCTAGCCTTTCTCCAATTGAACACTCCATCCCCATGCCTTTGCATGCATAGGCTGTCCATTAGTGCCTTGAATGCATTCATTCCTGACCTCTGCTTCTAAGAAGGCCCTTGTGCCCTATCGGTGTGACCCCCTGGGCTTTCTTTACCAGGCTCCCAGTCCAAGTACCTTTATAGCTGCTATTTTCAGTTTTTTATGTGCTATCTCCCCCTTTAAGAGTGTAAACTCCTTGAGAACAGGAGCTATCTTTTTTTTCTTGTATTTTAATTCCTAGCACTCAGCACAGTGTCTGACACATTATAAACTTAACAAATATTTGTTGACCAACTCATTCCTGAAATTACATTTTATTATTCAATGTGTCCTCAAAGCCACTGAAGCTTAAAACTACACTAAGACTTTGGGATATCCTGATCACAGAAAAAGCATTTGTTAAGTGCCCACAATGAGTCAGAATCTATGTAATATGTTATACCTGCCCTGCACCCCTCCCCCAGTCAAGCAGAATGTTAGCTCCTTAAAGGCAAGGAGCCTTTTTGTCTTTGTATCTCCACTTACCATGGACATATTGAGATTAATAATATTTGCGGCAGCTAGGTGTCACAGTGAACAGAGCTCAAATCCAGCCTCAAACACTTAACACACTTACTAGCATGTGACCTTGGGCAAGTCATTTAACCCCAATTGCCCTACCTTCCCCCTTAAAAAAAAAAGCCAAAAAAAAAAAGATTAATAATAGTTGCTGAATTGGAATGTATTAATGATATCAAGTGTCTATTAAATTAATGAAATATTAGTATTATAGTCAGAAAAAGGGGAAAAGGGAAGAAATATAGACAGCACAAGTACATTTATAGTATCAAGAACCAAAAAAGATTGTAAATAATGATATGAACATTTTTGCCCATTTTAAACCCATTTGCAACTTCTTTTCATTGTTTCAAATTCTTCTTCAAGGGCCCAACTGAAGTCTGTGTGAATTGATCTGTTTGAATCTCATAAATATGAAGGCCTTTTCTATATTTGAATACAGGAATTATGTCTCACTTTAATCTTCTCTTCCTTAGACCAGTCTCTAGGTGACTATGTTACCCCCCTCCCTCCAATACAATAAAGTCCAGTGGCTTCCTATTACCTCCAGGATTAAATATGTAATCTTCTGTTTAGCTTTTAAAGCCCTTCATAACTTTGCCCCTTTTACCTTTCCGGTTTTCTTATATTCTCCTCCTCCTCCTCCTAGTGTACACTGAGATCCAGGCAATTTGACTTTTGTGCCACTGTTAACCCACTGGCCATTCCATCTTCAGGCTCTGAGCATTATCACTGGCTGTTCTCTATGTGTGAAACATTCTCACTCCTCTCTATTTCCTACCTTTCCTGGCTTCATTCTTAGGTATTTAGGCATTTCAGTAATTAGTTAGGTGATTAGGCACTTAGTCACTTAGGTGCTTGGGATATATGAGGTGTAAGGGCTTGCCTAGCCCTGTTCAGGGCTGCTCGTCCATCTTTCACCCAACTCTCACCTGTAGTTCCAAGTTGTAGCACACACACATCAGTAAATGTGTTGCAGCAGCCACACTGGAGTAAAATTGTTTCAACAGACAGACCAAAGCAGGTTGAAAGAAACCAAAAGGCGTCAGACTCATTGGTGAATTAAGGGAATGTTCACCTCAAGCATGTGAAGATTTCCCCCAGGGAATGAGTGGATGAGAACAATTAGTTCTAAAAGCCACAAAGGTGAGTGAATCGAGTGCTATAGAGTATAGATTTTGGTCAGACATTGAAGACAACAAAGTCATACACTTTATCCTGGGTCATTTCCACTGGTCCTGATTTTTGTCCTGCCACTGGACTTTGATAACTCTGGGAGAGTGAGGCTGAAGACTTTGTGCAACTCCACCTCACTTAAATTCAAATTCAATTCACACAGAAATCAAGACTTCACCTGATCACCTCATGATGTCATGTGTCCTCTTTGAAAACAAGGAAAAATAACGACTTAAGTACAGAGATACTCAGGGACCAAGATATATATATGTGGACATATGTACTTTGGTAATCAGGTATTTGGTTACTTAGGTACTTAGACACTTAGATAATTAAGCACATGGGGTATTTAAGGGCATAGGCACTTAAGTACTTAGGTGGATTCGGGCATTTAGCTAATTAGGTATTTAGGTTGTAATTAGGGTTCAGGTTCAATCCAGAAGCAGATTGATCTGGATTAGACCATTTTTGACCTGTTTTGACTGAAGTAGAACTGTTTTAAAGCACCCAGGATTGAATTGAGACAATTTAAACCCACTTAGAACACATTGAACTGTTTCAAATCAGATTGAAACGGTTTGAACAGTTCTAAACCGGATTTTACTGGTTTGAATCCATTTAAATTGGATTAAACTCAAGTACTTAAATATAAATTAGGTAATTAGGTAATTGGGGACATAGGTACTTTGTTACTTAGCCAATCAAGATGTTAAGCACTCAGTTACTTAAAGTAATTTTGTAATTTGGTACTTAGATACTTAATTAGGTATTTTGGAAATCAGTTAATTAGGTACCTAGTTATTTAGGCATATAAGTATTTAGGGATATTGACACTTAGGCAATTAGGTACTTAGAGGCATAGGCATTTATGTATTTGGGGATTTAGAATTAGGGTTAAGGTTCAAACCAGATTTCACAGCATTGAAGCCATTTAAACTGGTTTGACCCTAAAGTCCTACTTTCTGCAAGAGACCTTTCCATGTCATTATCCTAGTTTTACATAACTGTTTACATGATATCTTCCCCATCAGACCGTGGGTTCCTTGAAACAAAGAACTTTCCCCCTTTCTTTGCATTCTCAATACTTATAGGGCACATTCTGGCTGCTTTTTTTAAACAAATTCTAGTTGACTGGCTGACTCTGGGCTCAGTATCCTAAAGTTCTTTAGTTATCCTAATCATCACCATCATCATCATCATCATCATCATCATCATCATCATCAGTGCTCCGAAGCTTATTTGCTAGTTCACCCACCATTTGAGGAACTGTTGTCTCTACTGCAACCAGTTGCCCTGACTTTGAGCTAGTTCAAATTCTTGTGCTCATTCATTTTCCTTCTGGAGGGTTTTATGTACCCCTCCCATTTTCATTCCTGACCAAAGTATAGGCTGCAGATCCTTTTTCCTTTCTTCGAAGGAAAAGGAATCATAGTCATAGAGCTAGGATTGTTGTTGTTTGTCCTTCGTTCTCAAAGAGGACCAGGACATCAGGAAGGTGATGCCATGACTTTCAAGTGAATTGGATTGAAGTGAGGGTGGTCTGTGCAAAGTCACCAGCCTCACTTTCTCCTCTGGAGCCAGCTGAGTCCAATGGCTAGATACAGATTAGGATGACTGCAGATAACCCCTTAGAGCTAGGAAGAAAGTGAAAGAGGAAAAGAGAAAATGAATCTGATGGAGGGAAGAGAAACAGATAAAGGGAATTGGAGAGGGAGTAGAGTAGAAAGTAGATACGATTTAGTAAGTACTCCAAAATGTTAGGGGCTTCCTATTTGGGACTTTTATTTCTTACTACAAAGCTTATCTCATTACTGTCTTTTGTGTTGCTAATTAGCTGATTAACCACTTTTCACAGCTGGTGAATTGTTATAAGTTTTCTGAGTCTCAGCCATGGAAGGAATAATTACTCCACAGTCAGTTGTGATTATTTCCTGGGCTCTGGTAACCAGAAAAATTTCACCTGCAGACTGGATGAGACTAACGTGAGAGTTATAGCTCACTACCCTGATCCTGTTTACATATGCAAAGAATATCATAGCCTTACCAGGGAAGCTCAAAAAATCTCCGAGTCACCCTGTCCAACTAATACTTACAGGCACTTAAAGACCCCTTTGCCTGCAAACAGATATTAACTTCCTATCAATGATGCCCCCTTGAATGAGGCAGCACTAGTGCTGAAACTTGACAACACCTCAGGCTCCCAGCTCAGCTCCCTGCCCTCACTATCTGGTTCTCTTTGGCCCTGATAAGAACCCTATAGAAACCTAGCAGAGTCACCTATGTTGAGTGTTTAACTCCCTCCGAGATCCAAACAGACTACCTGTGTGTGTCCATCCTCAATGACTGCCCCTCTGCTGTGTATCTCCTCTTGATAAAATTTGCTTACTTTACTTTCTCTCTATCTGCTCCATTTTGTATCGGCTACAGTGCTAACGTTTCTCCCCAGTAAAGCATTATCTCTTGAAGCCCTTTGCCAAATCTGTGACTAATGATTCAACAAGCGCATAGATTTCCTAAATTTTTTCACTTAGGAAAATATTTGTTGAATGAATGAATGAACGAATAGCCCTGTGCTGCCAAGAAAGGGTTAATCTAGCCTCTAAAAGTACTAGTTATTTACTAGGAGACTGTCTGAGCTGGGCGCCTTATATTTGTCTGCCCTCAGGCAGAGCTTATAAAGAAGGTATCAATCTATACACACATCTGAGAGGGGGAAAATTGCAATAGCTTTGGGCCCTACTGGATTTTATTACAGACTTGATTAGATACTAAAATTCATAAGCATCGTACTCCTAATGAGTCGTGAATATCTAACCCAAAGATATCTTATCAATTGTATTGCATTAGACTTCTTCAAGGCTTAGGATACTCAACCTAAAGCAAGCACTTAAGTAGAAAGTGACCTAGATGGTACAGGCGATTGGTAGGGAATCTTCACTGGACTTGAAGTTGATCCTCTCTGAAATGTGAAAATATTTCCACTCTCTAGTGACCAGTGCAAAAAAACAATGCCTTTGCACTTAAGATGGTTTACTCATGTTGGCAAAACCCGCTATTGTTCACTGGCAGCCTCAGCAGAGAAACTGGAAAAGAAATGGATCACAAAAAACTAATCAACTTCTCAATATTGAAAGGATTTAACTATTGGGGCCACATAAAGAAATCTCTTATGTAAAGAAGGGTCTCGGGGCGGCTAGGTGGCGCAGTGAATAGAGCGCCGGCCCTGGAATCAGAAGGACCTGAGTTCGGAGCCGGCCTCCGACACTTAATCCGCACAAACAAAAACCTAGCCGTGTAACCTTGGGCAAGTTACTTAACCCCAATTGCCCTAAAGGGGCGGCTAGGTGGCGCAGTGAGTAAGAGCGCCGGCCTCGGAGTTGGGATGACCCGAGATCAGATCCGGCCTCAGAAAATGAGCACCCACGCATAAATAATGACTAGCCGTGTAACCTTGAGCAAGTTACTTAACCCCAATTGCTTTAAAAAAAAAAAAAAGAAGGGTCTCACTAGAACAGAAATGGGAAATTTCTATTTCTCCCTATTTTGGAATTCTAGGTATTTAAATCCAATTTTTTTTAATTCAAAAGGATTACAAAAAACTCAGAGATTGGGTGGTTTTGTATTTTATTTATAAAATAAATTAAAACCCAAAACCACAAAAAAAAACAAAAAAACAAAAAACACACAACTGATATAAGTTAGCCATGCTAGTTCTCTTTAATCATGGGGAAGTGTTTGCTAATTTATGTTACTAAGATAGAATGGTAGAGTAGTATATTGGAAAAAGGCATTGTGTCCAGATTTGGAAGACACACCTAAGCATGACTTAAAGCAAGACACTAAGGCAAGTCTCAGTTTTCTTTAAACTAAGAATTACACTAGATTGTCTCAGTTTAAAAAAATTTCCTGAGTTTTTTGGATTTCACTCTATCTACTCTTCCTCTATAGAACTCCTGTTTCCTTCTTGACTCATTGCTTTCAACATTCTTTCCAAGAAAGAGTGATATTTTTTAATAGCAATGTTTGTGATTTGAATTTGCCAGTTGAAAGACTAAAGTCTAATCTGTCACATTTCTACAAAGGCTTTAAAGTTTACAAAATACCTTCTTCATAATAATCCTTTGGTGAATATTATTATTTACATTTTATAGATAAGGGAATAAATTGCTGTCAGTTTTACCATGATATTTGTTTTGAAAATGCCTATTTGTTCCAACATGATTGATATTTTAGGGAACAATTTGAGCATACCATGAATTCCCATCTCTCTTAGCTGAACTGAGCTGTGTAAGGAACACAAAAATTCACACACACATGTACCTCAAAAATCTATCAGCAAATTCATTTCTTGAAACCAAGTTTGTGGTTTTTCCATTCTTTAACATTTGCAACATTTTCTGTTTAAAAAATAATGAGTTTTAGAGTTATAATCCTCTGAGGCTTACCCTCTTTGGTAGCCAGTCCCCTTGAGCAAAGACCTGACTTCACGTAAGGCTGATGATGCTGCTACTATTTATTATAATTTTATGTATTTATCAATCATTTAACATGCATAAATCCATGCTATTGTTTTTATTAAGTTCCTATTTTTTATGGGTCACTGATAAGGATTTTGTGTATTGTGTTCCTATCCCCAGTTTCCCCATGAGCACTGTGGTTTTTATTGCTTGATTTTGCATATTGTGGTGATTTTTTTAGGAACCAATATGTCATATTGTAGCAGAACTGATTTGCCCACAGTTGCATAGTGTCGTAGGCTGGATTTGAATCTTCTCACTGAAAGCTAACATTACTATTATCATCTTTAGAAATAAATAACTTCCATCCTGGACATTTTAGTTGTCTGCCTACCTGAAAAAGAAAGGGCTAGGACAGTGTCATTTGGATTTATTTCAACATGCAAATTTATCATGTACTTATTGAGAGTCAGACACTGTACTAAAAACTGGATATATAGAAGGAAAAGATTTTAAAAGAGTCCCTGCCCTCAAGGATCTTATATTCAGCTAGAATAGAAGAGCATGTTTATGCATAAGTAAATATTAATCAGAAAACATTTAGTAAATGCCTACTATGTTCCAGAAACTGTTCTACTAGCTGCTGAGGATACATAAGAAAATAAAACAGTCTAAAATACAAAATAAATAAAGAGTAATGTTGAGGTTGGAGAGAACAAATAACTGTGGAAGAAGCAGGAAAAGCCTTTTGTGGGAAATGTTACCTTGCTCCAAGATGTAAAGTGAAGAATATCAAATAGGTAGATTTGACTTAAGCAAGGAGTATCTAATCAGGAAGAGGGGCTGAAACCAAATTGTGATGGACTTTAAATTTTAAGCCAAGGAGTTTGTGATTTATCCTAGACATAATACATAACCATAGGAAGCTTCTTGACCAGGTGAGTAACATGGTTGGAACTGTTTTGGGCATATCATTTTGTTATCTGTGAAGAGATGGTTTGGAGACAGGAGAGGTTGTATGCTGGGAGACTAATAAGGAAGCTATTATAATAAAATAATTGAAGGAGGTGATAAAGGTTTGAAGTGGTCTGGTGGCCACAGAAGTGGAGAGAAGATATAGATATTAGAGATATTATGTAGGTAGAAGCAGCAAGACTTGACACTGGATTAGATGTGAGACATGAGGGAGAGGGAAGCATCAATGCAAACCTAGGTAATAAGAAGAATGATAGTGGCTTTATTGAACCTGAGTTGTCCATAGGATGTGTAGATTAAGAGTTCTTAACCTTTTTTGTGTCATGGATGCTTTTGGAAATTTAGTGAAGCCTATAGATCTTTGTCAGAATTATATTTTTCTTTTTATAAAATTGATTTTAATCTGAACTTAAAGAAACATTTTCATAACATAGTAGAATAGGAAAAAAGGTTGATTGTACATGGAGCTGCAAATGTCAATGATATTATTAAATGCATGTAATAAATTATAAAATGTGTTATAAATAACATAATATAAATTATAAAGAGAACCAATTATATTTTATTTAATTATTACAATAATAAAACTTTAAAAAAAAAACAAGCTTATATATCCCAGTTGAAGAATCTTTAATATAGTTAATTAATATGAGACTAGAGTTCAGGAGACAGATGAGGTTTTGAAATGTAGCTTTGGGACTTTTCTGCATAGAGATGAGATCTGAACTCCTGGGAGTTGAAAGGAGCAAAAGAGATTATAGAGAAAAGAAGCAGAGGTCTGGATATACCCAGAAATAAAAAAGACAGGGAATGGATAAAGAATCTTCCTTAGAGATCTCAGAAGTAGGACTGGTCAGACAGATAGGAGGGGAACCACAACAGTATCATGAAAATCCAGGGAGAAGAGAGTAATTTGAAGGTGGCTTACAGTGATACATACTGCAAGGAGGATAAGAAGAATAAAAGAAAATGAGAAAATAACACTGTTTAGCAGCAAAGAGGTAATTTTTTTATCTTTGAGAGAGCAGATTAAGTGAAAATGGTAGTGGTAGTACTGAGGGGAGGTGGTAGAAGGGCAGGATTTGAGAATGCAAGGTTTTAATAGTGAAGTGCGAGGTGAGAAAACAGGAGCAACCAGTGTAGATGGCTTCTTTCTAAATTTGCCTATGAAAGGGAGGATGAAAATAGGATAACAGTATGAGGGTCAGATGTAAGAAGGTAGCCATCAGGGAATGTTGTAGGCAGCAGGGAAGTAGCCAGTGGATACAGAAAAGTTAGAGAGAATAATAGGGAATCATGAAGGAAACATATCAGGAGCCCAAATGGAGCTTAGCAAGGAGAAAGACAAATTCTTCATCAGACAACAGAGCAAAGGAGAAGAAGATGAGTGTGAAGGGTGACATTGAGGGAATCTGAAGTGTATAATTGGGGAGGAACAAATCTTGTAAAGCAGTATATGAATGCTAGTTTATAGTACACTAACTTTTCCAGGAAAATATGAGGATAACTCTTCTGCTAAGATAAACCAAAAAGAGGATTGTGTAGGTGGCTGAAGGAAAAGTTTAGAACATTCAATATGAATTCTAAAATAGAGTAAAAACCAGTAAAATGTAAAAGGAATACCAGGAAATAGTAAGGGTCCAGTTGAGAGTAGGTAACATCAATTGTTTGGGTTTTGGGGGGGGGTTTTGCTTTTTGGAGAAGGGCAGGGCAGTTGGGGTTAAGTGACTTGCCCAACGTCACATATCTAGTAAGTGTTAAGTGTCTGAGTCCAGATTTGAACTCAGGTCCTCCTGACTCCAGGGCCAGTGCTCTATTCACTGTGTCACTTAGTCACCCCTTGGTAACATCAATTTGTAGTAGACACAGCATGGCTTTGTGACGTCTCCCCAGGGACATTTAGTAACTAACACAACTGGTGGAATCAGAAAAGGTGTTTGATAAGAGTACTCCAGAGAAGCAGTTTGGAAAGTCACAAGTAGTGAAAAGATAAACCAGACAAGGGATTCAAGGGTAGAAAAAAGTATAAAGTTGAACTAATTACTAAAGGGTCAAGATTGTGAAGCAAAGAAAGTAACTAGAGTGGGAGTGATAATCTGGGAAAGCAAGAAAGGATACAGTGACTGGAAGCTGTTGTGAGACCAGAAAAAAATGACATTTGAAGGTTTGATGCATAGGAAAAGATAGAATGGTAGGAGAGTATGGTCAATTAAATGACCTTTGTGCGATTACAGAGGCAGAACCCATATGGATGATAATGAGATGAAGTGTGTGACCAGCCTCGGTAGAGCTGAATGATTTGTTGGGTCATGGTTAGAGATGGCCGAGAAGATGACATGAAGCCTGCATTGTCTAGGTCCTGATCTTTATCCAGGCCTGGTAGCATGGTGGCACCAGGTGCAAATCTGAGTTGAATGAGGGGAGCCCTGTGTCTGGGCTCTTGCTGGTTATAGGACTGAGGCTTGGCTCAAGATGATCCCTCACTCCTTGGAGTCTTTCCTTCTGGGCTCTAGAATGCTCTGAGAACATAGAATTCCTAATAAGACTGATCTTTACCTTTAGAATTGTTTGTATTGTTTTATTTTCTTTTATCTGATACATGTTTCCATTGCACAGATTAATGAGTGGTTTGGAATTTTAGGGCTTTGAGTGGGGTATGTTCTCAGCACATAGGAAACCATTTTGTGCCTGTGTGATTCATCACTTCCTTGCAATTTGCCTTTGCAGCTCCTCCACAGACAGATCACAGAACAACAATGTTGGCAAAGTCTCTGTGGAATGTGGGGCTCCCTCATTATGCCCCTAGGGGAGTGTGGTTGAATCAATGCCAAAATGGCCTCACTCTTGGCATGGTTTTTGATACAATACTCGGTACATTTAACTTCTTAGCTGTCAAGAGAGCTGCATGAAATGAGACTCCCACTGCTTTCATCCAAAGAGGCCTCTCACAGTGAAGGGCAAGCATCTTGCTTCCTTTCCTGGGATCCATGCATCTTATCTCTCTAGACATAAATTTTATTTACCTCTAAAAATCAAATGAAAAGTAGGATTATAGTCTCAACAGCTAGATGGTGTTAAAGTTGAATGAGAGTTCTGATGGCTACAGAGGTTGGACCTCACAGGGGCAATTGTACTTTAGTTGAGTCCCCCTGAATAAAGAATCTGATCTTCATCATTGCATACTCAAAAATACAAATTTATCACTTCACCCAATGGTTCTAAAACTTTAGTCACACTAACCAAACACATAAGAGACTGAGAAGTCAGAAAGACAATTTAATTGACCAGTTCGGTAATCTACTCTTGGATCCTCCATCTCCTGACTCAGTGCATTTGCACTGGTTCTCCCCCATGCCTGAATTGTCCTGCCTCCTCACCTCTGCCTGTCCTGCATGCATTGACTTCCTTCATGACTCAATTCAGCAGAAGCCCCCATCCCTGTACTTTCCCTTTAAGGTTATCTTCCTTCTATATTGTATATATCTTGTATGACATTGTTATTTGTGTGTTATCTCCCCAATTAGAATGTGAGCTCCTTGAGCAAAAACTGTCTTTTTGACTTTTTTATATCCATGGGAACATAAACAAACTAAAAAAAGAAAAAAAAAGAAAAGAAAACCATGGTCATAGCACTCAAGTTCACCCTTGGAATTGGGAAGCCAACAAGCAAATAGCCACTGCTCAGTACCCATTGACAGCTGTCTAAAATTAAAAGATTCAGAGCAAATTTTAACTTGAATTGATAGAGGGATTGTCATCATATAAAGTTGTCTATAGCAATGAAATCAAAGGTCTGGTAAAAACAAACTTTATACTACTTGTCTATCTGTGTATGTTTTATTATCATCCCAGGAAATCTATGTTCTTGAGCACAGGACTTGTTCCAGTTTTTTTGTTGTTTGTTTAGGGTTTTTTGTCTCTGTCTAGAATGGTCCCTTGCAAATATTGAATGCTTAGCATGTTTGTTAAGTTGAATTGAACATACTTTTTCAAAGACCAGACTTCTAGTGGACATACTCCCTGCCTGGTACCTGACCCCCTACCAGACACCAATGCTCATGCTCTCTCTTTCTTGGATAGTGTTGGATAAACACTGAAAAATTCTTAACTCTTTGGCTCACTTTTCTCCCTAAACTTCATATAGAACACCATACTTCCATTTGCATTTGTTACATGTCATAATTTCAAAGATTATAGTTTATCTTACATTAGTTGCATTTAGAGAAATGAGATTTAAGAGACAGCCTAGTCTCTTCAGAAGGAAGTTTACAAACCATCTCAGGGTGAATGAGTCATTTCTGTTGCTGGTTAATCTCATTCATTTTATGCTGACTCCTTTTTAGACCTAATTTCATTTCATAAAGCAACATTTTTTCTTAGTCCCCCAGATTCTATTAGTCTACTTATATATAGCTGACATTACTCTAGGAGAGTATTGTAGTATCTTAGCCAAAGAACCTGAGAAATTGTTTCATCAATTAAATCTGTGAAATTAGTATCCTTTTTAAAATAAAAATCTTAGAATTTACAATGAGATTCTTAAATTAACAACTGCAAATGACTATGTCCTGTGTTAGTGATAAATAAAAATTATGCATATCTAATGATAAATGACATTTATATATCACTTACTATGTGTTAAGCATTCTATAATTATTATCTCATTTGATCCTAACAGTAACTCTGGGAGGAAGGTGCTGTTATTATACTCATTTTTACACATGAGGAAACTGAGGCAAACAGTTTAAGTTAGTGACTTTCCTAGGGTCACACAGATAGTAGTTGAAATTTTTGAATACTTTCATTCTGTAGTCTAAAAGCTATCAGAAAAAAAATTTTTAATTCTTAAGTTAAAAAAAGGTTTATTTCAAGTTTGTGGGACTTAAAAACAATGCATGTAATTTATTGATCACCCCTGAAATAAGAATCATCTACATATTTGACATATTTCTAAGATCCTCTCTCATTAAAGGGAACTCTGCATTGCCCTTTGTGTCAGGGGAACACAGAAAAATATTTTGGCATTTTTAAAACAACACTGATAATTAATTACTGACACAATTTGTGAGCCATTTTGCTAGCACAAAAATGACACAACTGACTTATTTATACTAATATCATTAATTCAAAGGGATTTTCCCAAGAGTGCTGATAGTGTATCAGTGTCATAAAAGTGGGCCACATCTACATTCTTTTATCTTATTCACTTTGGGATAACGGTCACTTATTTTGTGATACATCTAAAAACAGCCTACAAAATAGGGGTTTTTTGAGGGGAAGGGGATTTTTTTCCTTTGAAAAACAAGCCAATCCCAAGAGAATTCATTTACAGCCCCAGCACCATCAGTACTACACTTTTATCCACTAAGATAACCTAGTTCCACTTATCATAGCTTGGCAAGTAAATGGGACATTGACACCCTTCAAGGATACAGTGGATCCTTGGTCTCATTACAATGCCCCTCCTCCCAGTGTTCACTATAATCCACTTATTGCATTGAACCTTGTGAGACTCTTGGCTCTTTCTGTGAAGTCTTCTTAGAATATTTGCCTGACTTGGCCATGGCTTTCCTTCTATTATGTCAAGTTCTTTTTAGTCATGTCCAACTCTTCATGACCCCATTTGGTCACACTGCTAGTAAGTGACTGAGGCTGGATTTGAATTCAGATCTTCTTGACTCCAGGCCCAACACTCTATTCACTGAGCCACCTAGCTGCCCCAGTGAGATGTTTTTATGATACTGTTCATTTGTTGCATCCTTCTGATGCCCATGAAATAGTTTTTCCTTGCCCTTCAGGTCACTTTGCCAATGATGGTGATGATGACGATAGCATTTATTAAGCCTCTAAGTGCTTTACAAATATTATTTCATTTGATCCTCAACAATCCTGGGAAGTAAGTAGTTTTACCAATGAGGAAACCAAGTCAATAAGAAGTTAAGTGACTTGCCCAGGGTCACACTGTTAGTCAGTGTCTGTGGCTAGATTTGAATTCAAGTCTTTCTGACTCCAGGCCCAGACCTCTCTCCACTGTACCATCTAGCTACCATGAAATACACAAGCCATCATGAAATGTATTTACACACAAATGCATGCCCTCACACATAACCACATACATAAAGAGCAGAGGAGAAGATTCTATAAGAGAGTTCTACATTTTTAAGTTCTCACATTTAAACTGATAGACACCCATCTACTCAGGCAGGAGATAAATACAGAGAAATAAGAGTGTAAACAAGCATCTAAGCCTTTGGCAAAGAACCTGACAAGACAGTGGGAGCTGGGTGTTGCCTGACAGCTAACTGCTCATTTATCAGAGAAATAAGCTAGAAATAGACATTAAAGAAAAGTGACAAAGGCAACAAGTTAAATATTAAACCAACAAATGTAAAAAAAAAAAAAAACCCTGAACCCCCCCCCTCCCTTCCCTAATGGCACATTTACAAATACTGTAGTTTGCCTGAAGTATACAAAAAATAAAACCTCTCCCTTTCCTTTTCTAAACCGGCTTTTCTCCTTTGTTTGTCTGTTACTCTCCCTGGTCTCTTCACTGTCTGTGCTAGAATTCTTTTGCCTCCATTTGTGTTTTTGTCTCTATCCAAAAAGAGAGAAGAGAGGGGGAGAGGGAGAGAGGAAAGGAATGATAGAAGGAAAAGAAGGAGGGAAGAGGAGAGAGACTGACAGAGAGACACAGAAAGAGACAGAGAGATATAGAGACAAACAGAGACAGTAGAACAGAGACACAGAGACAGAGAGGGAGGAAGGGAGAGATAGACAGAGTCAGAGCCAAAGACAAAGACAGTGAGAGATGGGGAGGAAGGGAGGAGAGAAGAAAGGAGGGAGGGAGAGAGAAAAAGAAAGGAGAAAGACAGAACAAGAGAGATATTGAATTTGTTTCTTGTTCGTGTGTCTGATCACTGCCTTCTAACTCAATTCCCTCATCATATTTTTTTAAATATACCTCCTAGGATGAAAGAGAAGTATTTTCTCTACCAAGCCCTGAGGCCTAGGGACTATGGGAATATCCCAGTAATTTTGCTTACTCCCTGCTTCCTCTGCTGCCTAACCGTGTTTCTTTTTGGCCTCCACTAGGGACCCTTTTTGTTTTTATGCCAGATCTACCCATTTCTCTTTCTGTATAGTATCTCTCTAAAATTGAACTCACACATAGACCACAAAGAAAAATAGATGAATATTTAATCAATTAAAGGAGAGGTTTTTCTTGAACTTCCTTAATATGAAAGCTAGCTACTCTGAAGGCCCTTAGAGACAACTGCCCTATCTGAATTAATGTGTGGGTTTTGTTTTTCTTTTCTATCAGTCAACATTCATGAAACACCTACTATATGACACTGTGCTAGGCCCCTGAGGAAGATAAAAAATAAATCAAAGAAACAATCCCTGCTGTTAAGGAGTTTACAATATGAAGAAGATGGGTCAAACACAGACAACATATCCTAATGAAAAAGACATAAAAACAAATCTTTTCAGTGCATCTTGGGCATCAGCAGTCCCAACAGTGCAATTAACAATACATACACACATTTCTAAAATTTCTTTTTCTATATGTTCCATTTGGACCTCAGTGGGCAGACCTAGGAGCCATGGCTAGAAGTTGGAAAGAGGCTAGATATAGGAAGAAAAAAAATTTACTAACTACAATAAATATTCAGAAATGGAATGGACTGCCTTGGGAGGTAAGCAAAGACTAGATGACCACTTGGCAGGTATTTGTTTCTTTCTCATGTTCCAATTGGACTAGAGAGCTTCTAGGAAAATTCTATTTGGGAGAGATCACTATAAGCTTGGAATGTCTGAGCTGGACATTAAATAAAGAGAAGATACATAATGAGTTAGTTCTAATGCAAAGACAGAAGAATACAAGAGTATGGACTTGGATGGACATGAAGAGTGGTAATGTCAAATAGAGCTAGAAAAAGATAGAAGAGCCAGACTGTAGAGGACTTGAGTGCTAAATGAAGGCGTCTGCATTTGGTCTAACAAGATCCTGTAGGGAGTACATCACTAGGAAGTGTATAAGGCAGGAGTAAAACTGAGATCTTCCTTACTCCTTCTGTCCTCTGCACTACAGAAAAGAATGAATGGTCTTCATGGAGTCTGGAAAGAGGAACATTAAAGAATAAGAATTTGTTGATGCTTATTTGACACTATCCAAGAGGGATTTTTTTTTTTATCAAATCCTACATCAGACACTTTGTAGCCGTGTGACCCTGGGCAAGTCACTTAACCTATTTTGCCCTCAGGTTCCTCATATGTAAAATGGAGATTATAATAACACCTACTTTTCAGGCTTGTTACATGGATCAAACGACATAATATGTGTAAAGTGTTTTGCAAACCGTAAAGTGCATCTGGCAGGCATGAGTATTCTAGATTCCAGAAGGTTATACTGGAGTGAAATAGGAATAATTAATTGCCTCTAGCCCCAACCTATATAAAATATCCCACAAGAACATCTAACTCTCTTTATTATGATTCAAACCTTTCTAATTATTAACTTAATTTACTTAGTAGCTTCCTAAGGAAGGGAGTTGACTTGGACAAGTGTTGCACGTATTCCAGTGACGAGGAAGGTCTATGCTCTTGAGAAATTAATGAATTGAAACTCTGGTCTAAAATGAATCACTTCCCCAGAGCCCTGTCACTCATGGATTTTTTTTAACCAGACCTGTGATTTCATCAAGTTAGGGAGTAAGGGACTTCATTTTCCAATGCAGATTGGCATTGAGTAATGTGTAGTCTTCAAGAGTTACTTGAGATCCTGAGAGGTTAAATAATTTACCCAGGGTTACACAGTCTGTATGTCAAAGGAAGGGCTTGAACCCAGGTTTTTCTGACCCCCACTCTATTTCTATACACTAAGCCAAGTTGCCTCTCACTTCTACATGAGTGGCTAAAATCAAGTTCCTGAAATTGTAAAGCCAAGGCTCAGACCTGAACCCAGGAAGGTGTAAAATCCTTGACTGGAAACACCTTTAATGAAACCTGTTTAAGAAGCTCTTCCTTTTTTCTCTTTTCACTTCAACAAGGTCTGACTGGGAAACAGTTTTCTATGAAAAATGAAAATGACACGCTAACACATTCTTGGTCAAATTCCCATGGTTTCACATCTTTGGCAGCTAAATTTCCCATTTTGTTTATCAAAAGGATTTTCATACAGACAACAAAGTTCCTTTGAACAGTATTGCTATAATGTGGTGCTTACTCTCTAAGTGTTAGGTGTGAATCACAATCATTACAGACCTCTACACTAGCAGAGGTCAGGTTTAATAAGACTACCACATCGGACCCTTTATTTTTTCAGGTGGAATAAAAGTCAATATTGGCTACATTGTGGTTACCTTCACCTGTATTTAAGGTTAATTAGGAAATAATCAAGCCCAGTGAATCTATTTTATCTCTTTGAGCCTAAACCAATAGGAGATTTCAGTTAAAGTTTTGGCTTCCCAGTCAATCCAGGAAAATTCATCATGCTAGATCTAAGCCAAGAATAAGTAAAACACAGCATGGTGGTCTCTTTGCTGAACTCAGTTCAAAACCATTCAAAAGCAGGCTGTCATCAAAAAGACTTTCTTGACAGCAGGAGTTCTAAAGACAGAAAAAAAAAAAACAGTTCTTGGAATACATGGAAGTTATGGTTGTGTGGGAGGAATTAATCTTTTTCATTTGTCCTGAGTTAAAAGACCTGGTTGCTGGCCTCTTTCTGCTTGTAACAAGCGCTTTGTTTTAGGGGTAAATCTTTATTTAGCCACCAAAACAGCTATATGTATTTGTATAAGCTTTAGTTAAAGAAATAGTCATTGTTGATAGAGAAATGTGATTCCTTCCTGCCACAATAAGTACATTATTCATTTAATTACTTCATTAGCACTGTGTCTAGGCGTGTCTTGGCTACTTCTTTATGAATCCACCACTTTCCAGCCACTGAGTATCAAATAAAGAGATCAGAGTTTGGGAATATTCAAAGTTCTTGTACTCTTTGGAGTATGTAACAGTCTTACTTATTAACTCTATCACCCCTGTCCCCATTACTTTCAAATAATCCTTATATGTGGCATGAGTTCAAGTCCCTTTGCTATGATGGTCCCTCACCTCTGATCATACACTTGCTTTTCAAAATATTTCTTAAGATTTGAAGCCTAGAACTGAACACAATACTGTGTAACATAATGGACTGTAATGGCCATGAGAATCTATGTCTTATCTAACTTGTATTTCTCCAAACGCCTAACACTGCCCTGTATGCAGTAGGTACTGAACAAATTTTGTGGTTTTTTTTTAAAGAATCCAATCAAAAAGAATCAAAATGTGGTCTAACCAAGATAGAATGAAGCAAGACGATCACCCTTTTTTGTTTTGGAGAATAACTTTATTATTTATGTAGCATGAGAAAACATTAGCTTTTTTGGCCATCGTAACAAACTGTTGATTCATTTTGAACTGGCAACCCACTAAATTCCTCTGATTTTTTTTATATTTAAGCTCATTGTTCCAGTCTGTCAAGAACTATTTGCTTCCTATTTCTTTTATAAGCCAGAGGTGTCAAACTCACAAAGGCTGGCAAAACTCCCCAGTGGCCTAAATCAGATTAAAATGTAATTGGGAAATGATTAACTAAATAAATAAAAATACAATATAATGTAGATCATGTTAATTTGTGGTTTTCTAAGTCAATATGTCGACTACCTAGATCCATTCCTATTCGAGATTGTCACCACTGATATAAGCTATACCTTCCAGATTAATTACATTTGTAAATTTGATAAATATGAAATCTGAATCTTTAACAAAGTCAACATTAAAAATGTTGAACAGGGACAGCTAGGTGGCACAGTGAATAGAGCACCAGCCCTGGAGTCAGGAGGACCTGAGTTCAAATCCAACCTCAGACACTTAACACTTACTAGCCATGTGACCTTGGGCAAGTCACTTAACCCCAATTGCCCTGCCTTCCCCCCTCAAAAAAAAAAAATCAAAAAAAAATTTTTGATCACCAAAGAGGACATTAGGACCAAAGAAACATCTTTGAAGCATTCCACTAGAGATTTCCATCCAAAGTGGCTAAGAATCAATACTTCTTGCCTCAGTCTATTCAGCTAATTTAGAATATAAATAACTGTAAAAATTATTCAGTCCATATTTTTAATCATGTGCACAAAGATTTTTTAAGAGACTTTGTCAAATGAATCCCAGAAAATCAGATTTAGAAAGGACTTTTGAGGTAATTTGTCTCAACAAAAAACAAGTACTCATATAGCCTCTGACTAAAGACCTCCATAAACAAAATGAACTTCTGGGGTAGGCCCTTCCACTTTGGATAGCTCTGTTAGTTAGGATGGACAGCTAGGTGGCGCAGGGGGTAGAGCTCTGGGCCTGGAGTCTGGAAGACCTGAGTTCATATCTGGCCTCAGATACTTCCTAGCTGTATGACCTTGGGCAAGTCATTTCACCTCTGTTTACCTCAATCCATTGGAAAAGGAAATGGCAAACCACTGCAATATCTTTGTCCAGAAAACGCCATAGACAGTATTGGCTTGCTGTGGTCTCCAGGGTCATGAAGAATTGAATATAGCCAAATGACCCAACATCAAATTGTTAGGAAGATCTCCACCTACTCTTCTGAAATCAATAATCTTTTGATCATCAAACCCAATGTTTTCTCTTTAGCACTAGTAACTGTTGACCACCACTTTCCTACTTGAAACTACCTCTTTCCTTGACTTGAATTTCACTTCTCTATATAGCTTCTTTGACCATTCTTTCTTCTTCAATGGCTTTTCTTCCTTCTCTCTTCTAAATATGGACTTCTCCTAAGCCTCTGTTTTTGTTTTTCCTCTACTCCTCTATGCACTCTCTTCCTTAACAATCCCATTCAGTTCAGCTACAACCTTGATGTGAATGATTTCTAGCTTAATATCTCTAGCTCTAACCTCTTTTCTGGTCTTCAGACCTACATTTGAAGCTGCCACCTAGATATTTTTATCTATTATAGCATGTCAGCATTCCACCTTCAGTATACCCAAAGTGAAATCCATCATTTCCCTTGAAAAACTAGCTCATTTTCTTGTCTTTCCAGTATGGTAATGTGATTACTATCTTCCCAGGAAATGAGACAAGCAACTTTTACCTTACTTTTGCCTTATCTCCCACCACTTTCCTTCCTACCTTCAACCAAACTAGATTTAGGGGTCAGGACATAATCCCAAGCTTGAAATATATTCACCTGCCTCTATGGGCTTGTATATGCTTGTCCCTTTGCCTTCTCTCTATTCCACATATGAAATCCTGCCCATACTTTAGTACTCAGGTCAAAAGCTACCTTTCCCATGAAACTATCTTTATGCTTCTCTGATAATCATCCTGAAATCTATTATCCTAAGGCTGAAGGAAGTAAAGTCTCAAATTTCGAGATACTTTATAACCAGGAAAGCGAAAGGCTATTTGACTCTTGAACTACAGTCCTAGAAGGATTTTTCAGTATGAAGTCAAATTGGTCTGGTAGTAAATCCAAGTGCTGATCATATTAGAATTTTTGTTGGCCAGTGATTTTCCAATAAAGTTACTGATTTGATAGTAAAAGACTAACGCTTAATGTTTTGTCACAATATGACTCTTTAAAAATGCTTTTAAAAATAATTAGAAATGCTTTTAAAATGGCTTGTTTGGAAATGGCAGATTCAACAGGAGTTTAAAAAAACTCATAGATATTACATGGAGATTAGTGCCATGGTGCAGAACTAAACCCAACAGCCTCCTTTCCTATATAATAATATAGAAAAAGAGCAGGAAATCGGTTCCCAACCATGGAATTACTCACTTGATTCAGGTGGAGGAACAAATCCTTATCTAAATAGCTTCCTTGGCCAGTCAATCTAAGAGTTAATAATCTGTTTTCAGTATTTACATGTGTAGTTTTAAATGAGTGTCTTCTTCATATAGTTAAAACTGAAAAATTAGGATGGGGAATAAAGATCTTTGAACCCCAAAAGAAAGATAGACAATGCAACCAGGAATTATATGAAAATGCTGACTCATATTTGCCATGTATGCAAAATATTCACTATATCTTTTAAATGCAGAGATTATGTGCAGAAAGGCAGAAGACCTACATAGATTAACACAGTCTATCATCTTACCCTTAAATTTGTTTACATTGGTTTTCCTGCATTCCACATTCAGCAATACTGGCCTCTGCACACACATTTATTGTGCAATTTGAACTGATGTATTCTTCATTCCTTGAGACACCCCCCACCAACTCAGGCTACAATCCCTCACAGAAATCTTTGAGAGTTGCCAAAATCTATCTCCACCCTTATATGAGACTTTATGAACTTTGCCAGGCTGGTACTTGAGTGACAGGCTTCCAGGTCCTGCTTCCATATCTTGTTTAATCCCTACAGTGTAAGGTTTCCATTCATTATCTTGATCTTGACTCATCTTCAGTTTGAGTACACTCTTCCTAGTAGAATGTGACTTCCTCGAGGACAGAAACTGTTTTATTTTCTTTGAAGACACATGGTATAGCACATTACTAACACACAGTTTCGTTGTTTGTTTTTAGTAGTTTTTAGTAGTATCCAAATTTTCATGGCCTGGGGGGATTTCCTGGCAAAGTTATTGGAATGGTTTGCTGTTTCTTTCTTCAGTTCATTTTACCCATGAGAAAATTGAAACAAACAGAGTTAAGTTACTTGTCCAGGGTCACACAGCTGAGGCTGGATTTGAATTCAGATCTTCCTGACTCCTGGCTGGGTACTCAATCCACCATGCTACTTGACTACCATTAAGATATAGTAGGCACTAAATAAATATTTGTTGAAGTCAAATAAACTAGAGGCCTCCCTCCAGATCGATAATAATAATCCCCATACTCATTACTCTTTAGATCTAGTCATTCAACCAGCAACAACCACTGGACATGCAACCATTCCATTTTTATTCATTTTATCTCCAAGGGGATCTCTAGTTCTCTTTCCAGAATGTCTCACTGAAATCCAAGCATGCTATCAGTATACCTTTGATCTATCATTATAGTAAACTATTTAAAAAAAAACAAAATGAGGTAATTCTGGCATAATTCATTCTTTTAAAAATATAGCTGTGTTCCATATAAAAACAATTTTTAACATTTTTTGGTAAAACTTTGAGTTCCAAATTCCCTCCCTCCCCTTTGCCTTCAATTGAGAAGGCAAGCAATTTGATATGCATTATACATGTGGAGTCATGCAAAATATATTTCCATATTAATCATGTTGTCAAAGAAAACACAGACCAAAAAAAAAAAACCCAAAACAAAAAAAGTTTAGAAAATAATTATATTGATGCTTTCTGCTTTTATGTCATAATCATTTCTAGATATGCTACTTTATACCCTCTTTTGTAGTAAATAAAAACAGTTAAGCAAAATCAACTGGCAGAGTCACTGTGCCAAATGAGGTATGATTCATTATAGACCCATCATCCCCGCCACTGCCCCACTCTGCCAGACACATCTCTCCATCAAAAGAAGGAAGTTGCAATCCATCCTAGTTCTTTATATTTACTCTGGGTCCTACATATTTCACAGCTCATATAAGCCGTAGGAACATTGTTTTAGAGAGGATATACCTCAAAAGGTGTGTAGCTGAACTTTCTTACCAAGGTTCTCAAAATTCCTTATATTAACCTTTTCTTAAGACGTAAAATGTATTTCATTACATTCACATACCACACCAATTGATGAGTACTATGATTTATTCTTGAGGAACCCATACTAGCTCTTGCTAATCACACTCTCCCTGTCTTAATGGTTATAACAATCTCATTTAATAAAACATTCTAGATTCTTGCCAAGAATTAAAATCAAACTTACCAGCCTGTAGTTTGAACAGCTCATTTCTCCCAAATTTAATTTTTGTAAAATATATAAAATAAGGTAACAGAAAGTGTTGGACTTGGAAGCAGGAAAGATATTTTACAGACCACTTCCAAAACTTCATGGATGAGAAGGGCTAGGTCACCTAAACTCTTTGGGCCTTAGTTTCTTCATCTATAAAATAAGGATAATAATGCCTGTAGAACCTTCATTGCAGGGATTTTTTGTGAACAAGAAATGAAACTATGTAAAACATAGTTGAAAATATTAAAACCCTATGTAAATGTCAATTATTCCCCAGGACTTTTCACAGATCAGCATAGACAGCAGCTCCATAGTCATGGAATATAAGTACTTTCAGTTCCTCAGAATGAATATAAGTACCTTAACCTGGTGAAACCTCTAAAATCATTTTTAGCTTTAAATCTATGACCTAATTAATAATGATTGTATTATTGTATAGGTAGATGATTATGTAAATGCTCAATGTATATTATAGGAAGGTATTAAAAGCATGTTCTCCATTGCTATTTTAAAAACATTTTTTATTTTTAATTTATGGAGTACAACAAGAATTTACTTAACATAGTACAATAAAAAAGGTGATTGCCCATGAAACCGCAAATTTGCTGTGCACAACTTGCTATTCCTTTCAAATATACAAAATTGTCATGTAAATTTCTTTTCTTTTAGTCTTCCCTTCCCTGCCCCCACCCTAGACATGGCTAGACACAAAGATAGGTAGATAGATAGATAGATAGATAGATAGATAGATAGATAGATAGATAGATAGAAAATTATTCTATATATACTTCTGTTTATCAGTTCTTTCCCTGGATGCAAAACAGTGTCTTTCTTCACAGGTCCTTTATACTTAATTTGGGTATTTAAAATAATCAAAATTACTTAGACACAGTTGTTCTTAAAACAATATTGCTATTCTGCATACAATGTCCTCAGTCATTTTATGTTCCATTATTTCACGCAAGTTTTTCCATGATTTTTCTAAAATCATTGAACTCATCATTTTTTGTAGAGTAGTATTCCATGACTATAATATACCACAACTTGGTCAGCCATTCCCCAATTGATGGTCATCCCTGCAATTTCTAGTTCTTTGACACCACAAAAAGAGCTGCTATAAACATTTTGGAACATATAGGTTCTTTTCCTTTTTCCCTAATCATCTCTTGAAATGAACCAAGTAGTGGTACTGCTGGGCTGAAGGGTATAGGTAGTTCAATAACTCTTTGGGCATAATTCCAGATTGCTCTCCAAAATGGCCAGATCAGTTCACAATTCCACCAACAATGAACTAGTTTCCCAATTTTCCACAACCCCTCCAACATTTGTCACTTTCCCCTTCTATCATTTTAGCCATCTGGTAGGTATAAAATGATGTCTCAAGGTTGTTTTAATTTTCATTTCTTTAATCAATAATAACAGAGCAATTTATGTGACTACTTTAATATGACTGTTACTATTTTCAAATGAAGCCTATTTGATATTTAAATTTTGCATATTTTCAACTGATATTCCTAAATGCAACTCAAAAATTCCATCTTTGGTGGAATCCATGTCTCCATTTTTAAAAGTTTTCATTTAAATTTAAGTAATTGTATGACATTGGTAATAAAATAAAGGAAATAGTTATACTGCTAAAAGTAAACCTTCAAATAGGTGAGACATTATTGGCGGGGGGTTAGGACTGGATACATAAGAATAGCACCAGAAGGTATTTCAAGAAAGAGATTTCAAGAAAGTAAAATGACTACAAGGTCATATATTGTTAGCTTTGAGGTTGAGCTGTTTGTTAGCAGCTGGAATGTATTTGATTATTTCCCACCAGTGCTTAATATCACCAAAAGAGCTAGTTATCCTGCTGATGAGCAGCTTTTCTAGATTATTGGAATCATTGAAACACCATACAGTTCACAGCAAGAAAGATATTAAATAGATTTGTTCCACTGTGCACACATATGTACATGCATATATCTGCAACTACTTCAAACCTTCTTGTCATTCCCATTAGACTAATTCAGCACTATCACAAGAAAAAGGCACAGATTAAGGGTACAACAAAAAGTTTTGCATATCTTACATTTCAGAATGACCTCTTCACCATCACAGTGTATGAAATGACTATTATCATAAATAATCTCTTTTGTCTGTTGATTGAGTAGAATGAAGTTATATAGTAAGAATAAAGCCTGCAGAAATGGGAATAGGCTCTAAAGATCATTGAATCCAGGGATTCTTAACTTTTTATGTGTCATGGACCCTGTTGGCAGTCTAATAAGCCTACAGATCACTTCTCACAATAATATTTTGAAGTGAATAAAATATAATATACTATGTTATAAATAAAAACAATTATACTGAAACATTTATTAAAATATTAAAAATAAACAAGTACAAACACTCCAGGTAAGTATGAACCCTTCACTTTCCAGGTGAAAAAACTGAGCCATGAGAAAGGAAATAACTTTCCCAAAGTTACATTGTTAGTAAGCAGTAGAGCTAGAATTTGAATAAAATCATTTTTGTCTATTTCCAATGACTTTTCACCATACCATGCTGCACTGGAAACAGAGGAACTAGCATATATATATATATATATATATATATATAGTCTTAGTGCAGTTTTAAGTAAAGCTTAGAGTGTCCCAAAAGTCTTAGTGCCATTATAAGCTTTATTTATTTTAATTATTCAACATATATTAAGCTTTACATAAAACTGCACTAAGACTTTTTGGACACCCTTTATATTGGACACCCTTTATATTTGGACACCCTTTATATTGGACACCTTTATATTAAGGCTAGGTCTCTGGATAGGCCATTACTATTCAAGGGACTAAAGTAATTGAACTCCTGTGGTCACTTACCAGAACTTCATGGACATCATGCATGGCAGATGTGTATATGATGAATGAAAAACCTAAGAAACAGAGTTTCTGGGTAATTAATAATCAATTTATTCATTAAACTAGCTAATAATCAGTACATTGATGATCAGTATTTTCTTGTGGTAACCAAAGAAAAACCCTTAATATACATTTAGAACAGGGGGTGCCCCTGACAGGTGAAAATTAACCCTGATTAGTGAACAATTAATCTGGGAGTGAGCTAAAAAGTCTTCAGCTCCTGAGAATGTGACTTGATCATGAGATTCAGTCACCTCTGGCAATCAGGACAAAGGAATCCATCTCTACCCAGACAACTCTGGTGGGTTTTCTCCTTCATGACCTGGGTCACCCTAAACTCCAGTGGAGGGGTGACACATGAGTTTATTCCCTTAGGGCAAGAATTCTCCTAGATTAGACTCTCTTTACACTTCAAACAGAAGTAAGGACCCCTTGTTTGGTGGGGTCCTGCCCAAGATCAAGAAGTGTGCACCCCTAGGATTAGGGCAATCTCATCTATCAACCTTTCTTAGAAAGTTTATAGCAAGTAAAATCATTTAACTCTACAATTATAAATTTGTATAAGGGTTGTAAAGTGATATAGCACTTTTATCCTTTATTCCATCATTCTATTTGGCTGGACAAATTATTTGAAATGACATTTTAGCCAGGCCTGGCCACACTAAAAAAAAAAAACCCAGAGAGTGTATACTAGCACTTTGTTTCAAGAAGTTTCAGGTTGATTTGGGCTGCCAACTGCTCAATTAAGATGCAGCAATCTGTTCATCGTGAAGACAGCTGAAGGATTTGGAATCAATCCTCCCATTGACATCGTCCAACTTGGTGGTTGCCAATAGTTTCAACTTCGGTCTTGTGAAACTGATGAAAGAAATAGTAGGGGTTCACTAGCTAGTAATGTATAAATAATCTGAATGCAATAACTCTGGGGCAAGGAAACCTATCTTTTCACACCTGATTGGTCTGAAATTTATCTCAGCTTAAATTTCCCCTCAAGAATTTATTAATCTAATTCACCATCCATGGAAATATGCTGATGAGCCAAATCTCCTCAGTCGAAAAGCCTAGTTCGAGTTCATTCTTTTTTTCCTAGGACAGCGTTGTGTTTGATTTGAGGGATAATTTTCAATAGTGTGGTACTAAAAAAACATTGCAAGCCAAAGCTGTGGTTCAATGGCACAATACAATCTTGCAGAAAGAACAAAAGATGCTTATGGTTTCAGAATCTGACTTCTTATTTTTGCCAGTACAGTATACCTTCCAGATATCTAAAATGTGACTTTAGATCACACAGCTATTAACTGGAAATCAATTATATTATGGAAGTTAAAAGGGATAGGCAAAGATGGCCCAGCTGTAGGGGTAACAGGAAAGATTATGGGTCAAAGTTGTTTATAAAGATAGGTTTAAATATCAAAGGACCAGGAGGTTTTTCTAACTAAGAAGGAATGAGGAAAAAAAGAACTACAAATACAATATGCTAATGTGAGGGTGGGTGCTCATATAGACAATTATCCCCATTTAGTAAAAAAAAAAAAAAAACACCAAGCACCCTGTTGACTACTGGTTATCTGTATAAGGTAGGAGGAGGTATGGTTCTGACAGCTCCATTAGTGTGTGGAAAGGAATGCAGAGATTGTGAAAAAGAAGTCACTGTGTTGGAAGGTACAAGTGAGAATGGTATGCAAAGGGAGTGACTGAAAGGAGGGTTCCCAGGGTCACTAACTGGAGTGTATTAATGAGTCTATGTGAATATGTTGCTACCTTTCCAATGCTCAATTTCCATGTAGGACTGGAATTTTCATAAGTAATTGTGATGACAGAGTATGGATAGTAAGCTGGTAAAGTAGTAAAAAGCATCTCAAGCTAATGGTCCATTAGACTATGACCTCCTTTGTCCCCTTTTTTGGGGGGGAATCTCCAGCACTTAACAGTATCTGTCATGTTGAAGGTGCTTAATAAATGTTTGTTGACCAAAATAGCAAATAATCAGAGAGAGATGACATAGACAGTGTTTCTATAAGGATGCTGCTGCATTTTGAATGTGAAGCAGCTCTTGGGACCTCATCCTTCTGGTTGTTAAGGGGAACATAGATAGAAACATGGAATAGAAAATATCATCTTCCGGGGGCAGCTAGGTGGCGCAGTGAGTAGAGCGCCGGCCCTGGAGTCAGAAGGACCTGAATTCGGATCCGGCCTCAGACACTTAACACACACAAACAAAAAACCTAGCTGTGTGACCTTGGGCAAGTTACTTACCCCAATTGCCCTCCAAAAAAAAAAGCAAATATCATCTTCCATTGCCTTCTCTCTTTATCCATAGACCATCACTGATTCCCAGGTAGGTGGTGCAATGGACAGAGTTCTAGGCCTGAAGTCAGGAAGACCTAAGTTTTAATATGACTCTCAGACATTTATTAGCTGTGTGACAAGTCACGTGAGCAAGTCACTTAATTCCTGTTTGCCTCATTCTCCTCACCTGTAAAATAAGGATAATAATAGCACCTACCTCTCAGGGTTGTTGTGAAGATCAAATGAGATGATTGTAAAGTGTTTGGCACAGAGCCTGATGCATAGAAAGCAATAAATATGTATAAGCTGTTGTTATTATTATTATTATTATCTTAGCAAAATTCTTGAAAGTATTATTAATGAAATGGTTTCTAAGCATTTTCCCCTCTCTCTAATTCAAGTAGTTGCTATTCCTGCTGATTGTCTTTGGCTCAAGTATAAAAATTCTTAGCTCTTGCTCTGTTGTCTTCCTTCTGATTTCATCTACAGATTCTCTCAGGATAACCTGACAACTGGATCTTACTCCATGCTCCCTTTAAGCTAATTTTCTCCTTAGCACAGTCTTTTTTTTTTCTGAAAACTTTCCATTTCAACAACAAAATCTTTCATGGCTTATGCTTTGATAGTGCAGCTTTTGAGAACCATGGTAACAATTCTGTAACCAAGAAATGGAGATTTTTGTGGAGGTTGGTTTGTTTTTGTTTTTGTTTTTTATAAAGTATAATAACTTTTGTGTCCTTTAAAAAATAAACATGTAGGGGCAACTAGGTGACACAGTGAATAGAGCACCAGCCCTGGAGTCAGGAGGACATGAGTTCAAATCTGGCCTCAGACACAACACTTACTAGCCATGTGACCTTGGGCAATCACTTAACCCCAATTGCCCTGCCCTCCCCCCTCCAAAAAGACAACAATTTTTTTAAATGTTTCAATAAATTTCTCAGATATCTTCAAATTGTAGCAGTCTGAATATGCTTACTTGTGAACTTTACTTTCCAGTTTGAGAATATGAAAAAATTACCATGTAGAGAAGTGTTAAGCTTATCCCATATAAAAATATTTTTAAAGAAGAAAAAATCAGCAAAATGAAAGAATAAATTTTTAAAATCTGACAATATATACATTGTTCCAATGGACCTGCATAGTAGATAGAAGTGTTTCCTCATAGTTCTTTTGAACCATGCTGATTCTTTGTAATTTTGTGATCTCAATTATAATTTTTGTGTCTATTCTGTGTATTTACATTTTTGTACATTTTAATATATTGTTTACTACATGTTGCATCTATTCATGTAAGTCTTTCCATTCATCGCATCCACCATTTCTTCCAGCACAGTGATATATTCACATGCCACAGTTTGTTCAGCCATTCCCCAGGAGAAAAACATCCACTTTGTTCCCAAAATTTTGCTACTAATTTAAATTCTAATTAAATATTTGTCTTATCATTGGTCTTTGTAATTATATCCCTATATATTACTTCTGCCTGGACCAGACTTTCCTCTTGCTACTTGTAGTAGTCAACTCTGAGGGTACAGATGTTAATTATTTCATTATCCCCTTTCTAGTTCTTATTCCAAACACTAAGTTCCCTCAATCTATTTTTAAATTTTCCCTACATAAGACATCTATCTAGAATACACGAGCATAATGTTTGGAGATTAGATATCCTGATGCAACAGTGTAAGGTAAAACTTGAATTCATATATATTTTCCCATCTCTTCTTTGGAATGAAGCTTGATTACAATAATTTCACTGCATATAGTTTTAACCATTTTTCAATTAGTTACATGGTTGTAATATACTGTTTTCCTAATTATACTTTAACTTTTCTTTACTTCATATGTCTTCCCATACTTCTCTGCATTCCTCATGTTCACTTTCTTATGATAAAGTAATGTTCCATTTCATTTATATTTGGCTTTTAATTTTATTTTAAATTCTTAGATATTCTGTAAGTGCCTTTAATAGGAGCTACCATATTCTCCCTTTCTTCCATTTTCCTATTGACTCCCAAATTCCTGAGAATTACTTTAGAGATCCTTGAACCTATCTGATCTCAGCAGTGGCAAAGAAGCCTTCGAATAGAGTACAAAGTCCTTTCATTTATACTGCTGTTTGAACCACTTCTGGTTAATTTCAGAAACTTTTGTTTCTTATGTGGAAGTCATTATGATTTATACAAACTGAAGAAAAAAGTTCAAAGCATCTATAGCTGCTTTCCTAACTTTGAGGGAAGTACATATAACAATTAATTGAGGAAGTTTCATTGAATGTATGAAGCGTTCATTTTGTGCTGAACAAGTGAGCTAGGAGGCACAGTGAATAGGGTGCCAACCCTAGTGTCAGGAAGACTTCTCTTCTTGAATTCAAATCTAGCCTCAGATACTCCCAAGCTATGTAATCCTGGACAACTCACTTAACCCTGTTTGTCTCAGTCTCTCCTTTTCCCATTTTTATGATCTCTTTGGGATACAGACCTAGAAGGTGGGTCAAAGGATATGCATACTTTGATAGCCCTTTGGGCATAGTTACAGATTGCTCTCTAGAATGGTTGGATCCATTCACAACTGTAACAACAATGCATTAGTGCTCCAATTTTCCTACATTTTCTCCAATATTTATCATCTTCCTATTTTGTCATGATAGCCAATCTGATAGGTGTGATGTGTAACTCAGAGTTGTTTTGATTTGCATTTCTCAAATTTTTTCATATGATTATAGATAGCTTTAATTTCTTCATCTGAAATCTTCCTGTACATATCCTCTAATCACTTATCATTTATGGAATGACTTGTATTCTTGTAAATTTGACTCAATTATTTATATATTTTAGAAATTAGAGAAACTGGCTGTAAAAATTGTTTCTAACTTTCTGCTTCCCTTCTAATCTTGGTTGCATTGCCTTTGCCAAAAACTTTGCAATCTAATGTAACCAAAATTATCTGTTTTGTATTTCATAATGTTCTCTATCTCTTGTTTGGTTGTAAATTCTTCCCTTCTGCATAAATCTGACTCTCCTAGTGTGCTTGTAGTATCAGCCTTAATATCTAAATTGTGCATCCATTTTGACTTTTTCTTGGTATATGGTGTAAAATGATGTTCTATGCCTAGTCTCTGCCATAATGTTTTCCAGCTTTCCTGTAACACACTCTTTTAAGGAAGAATAGTAGTATTGGTTTTCTCATGGTTCCTAATCTGGTAAAGTGAAGAGCAAAAGAGGATTGGAAAATACAAGATTTGTTAAGAAAATAGACAAAAGATAGCCAGAAAGTAAGTGAAGTATAGCTGGAGCTTATTTAGATTTGGTAGGCCTCATAGGAAAGTGAGGCATTTACCAATCTGAATGGTAGACCTCCAGGGCATAAGTTTCAGACAAAAGAATCAAGTCCTTCAGGGAATGGTGACCGAATCCCACCAAATGTTAAGAAGTTTCTCCTTGCAACAAATCCAACTGCCCTTTTGCAGTTGATTCTCACTGCTCCTTAGTTTTGCCTACTGGATCAAGCAGAACCACTCCAATCCCCTTTCTACATGATACTGTCTCATATAATTGAGGTTAAATATCATGTCTCCCCTCCTTCACATTTTTTTAATTTAAAAAAATTATTTTATTTTTAATTTATGAAATAAAACAAATATTTTCCTAACATAATATAGTAAAAAGATTGTTGCATGTGAAATTGCAAATCTATTATGTAAATTTACTATTTCTTTTAAATATATGATAAAGTAATCGTGTAAATTTCTTTTTCCCTCCCCCACCACCCTAGAGATGACTACAATTAGACAAAATATGTATGAGTATGTGCATACACATATATGTATGTATGTGCATAAAATCATACTTCTTACATACTTCTTACTTCTGTTTATCAGTTCTTTCTCTGGATGCTGATAGCATCTTCCTTCATGTGTCCTTTGTAGTTAATTTGGCTATTTATAATAGTCAAAACTTTATCCATGCTAAAAACAAAACAAAAAACAGGTCCGTCAAGGCCCTTTGCCATCTGGGTTTTCCTCATTTTTATACTCTCCAGCTTATCATTCCTGCTACCTTGAAAATTGGAAAGCAAGCACAAACCAAAAGCAATACCTAGATACTGCTGGGTTGGTCACAAATCCTGATAACCACGAAGTTTGGTTAAAGCTTATACGTGAACTTATTTTGACCCTGAGAACAGCCAGAAGAGATGTTTAGAGGTAGATTGATAGTGCAACCCCTGATAACATTGTCTCTGGGGTAAAGGCATAAATCACCAATTGAAATCTGTAGGAAAATATGGACCTTAAGTTATCAGCACATTCTATAGGCACTGATTTTTCTTCATTCAAAGGAAAATATGATTTGCAGAGAAAGAAGCTACATAAATGCATCTTTTTAATCTCCTGAATATAACAATTAATAATTACCCTTTATTTTGTATGAAAAGTGTTTAAATTCAAACCAAAAATAGATATTTTGATAGTGTTCTTTAAGAGTTGAATATAGGGGGCAGCTAGGTGGCACAGTGAATAGAGCACCAGCTCTGGAGTCAGGAGGACCTGAGTTCAAATCTGGCCTCAGACACTTAACACAAAAACTAGCTGTGTGACCTTGGGCAAGTCACTTAAACCCAATTGCCCTCCAAAAAGCAAAAAAAAAAAAAGAGTTGAATATAGGGCAGTGAATAGAACACCAGTCCTGAAGTCAGGAGGAACTGAGTTCAAATCCAGCCTCATACACTTAACACTTACTAGGTGTATGATCTTGGGTAAGTCACTTAACTCCAATTGCCCTGCCTTCCCCCCTCCAAAAAGCAAAAAAAGGGCGGGGGGGTTGAATATGACTCAAAATATAGATATATATAGTGGTGGTGATAGGAGAAATATGTGTTTAAATAATGTAAATAAATGTGAAATAGAGAAAATCTTAGTAAAATATTCTTAACTGATTGTCAAGCAGGTTCCTTTTCATGCAGGATATTTTTTTCCCTTTTAAAAAAAAGGCTATCTGTAGATACAAATAGCAGTTGAGAAAGATAACTCCTATGCCTGAGACATCTAGTGTAGAAGTGTTATTCCAGTCTCGGTGAAAATCTGTGATACCGTCCAAGATCCAAGCTCTTGACCTTAATGTTACCATATTACCCTCTACTTTCTAAAAACATGAAAAATTAATTTATTTGCTACTAAAATATTTAGCAAGCAGTTATCTTGTTTTGCCCTCATCCCCTTTGTTTTCAGTACTGAGCAAAAAGATTAGAATACAAATTTTTATTCTTGGATGTTGAATACTGAAACAGGTATTAAAAGCCTTCTCATACAGCCCTATTTGTCATATACATAAATGAGAGTAATAAGATTTGTCTTGAGATAGCAATTAATAGTGGCACATTTTCTTTTCATCTCATGAGATAAAATGTGATTATAAACATCAATCTAGACAGCACAGACTTTAAAAAGAAAATATGACTTATTATTTTTGCCCTCTAGGAGGGGAAGAATGGTTTTATTACTTTTCCATTATCTCTGTTGCAGGTGTATTGTATAACATGTCAAGCCTCCTCATCACCTCATATGTACATAGGAAATACACACGATCCTACCTGTGCCATTTGGAGCAAAAGGTCTCCCATAAGCCTGGAAAGGTGTATTAATGTTTAATGAGATTATGCAGAACCGTCTAAGGATGTGGCTTTAATCGGAGTCCTTTCATTCTAATATAGCACTGTCAAAAATAGAGTGAATTTTCTTTGTTCCAGTAAAAGCATACTGTATATCTCAGTCTATTTGAATGCCCCAAAAGAATTAAATTATTAGGATCCTAAAGCACCATAGGAAGGTGACATGAAGTAGCAGATAGACAGTTTTGGAGTCAGGAAGATTGTAGTCCAATTCTAGGCTCTCACATGTACTAGCTAAGGATTTAAAAATCTCTGGGCTCTAGGCAATTCATTAAGACTATAAGTTATTACTGAGTAGCCAGCCTGAACCAGTGGAAGGAATTTCATTACCAGGGAGTTCCTTATAAAATAACAGATTTAGATACGAAAAAGAGGGAAGAAAAAGAATGAGAAAGAGGAAGAGGAGAGGAAAAGGAAAAAGAGAAGAGAAAAGGAATAGAAGGAAAGGAGGAAGAAAGGGAGAATTAAAAGGAGGAGAAGAGAGATGAGAGAATAAGAGGGGGAGGTAGAGAAAACTGAAGGAATAGGGGGAGAAAGGAAGATTGCTTTTGCTCCCATAAAGGGTAGTGAGTGCATGGAACAAGACCACTAATCTGGAGTGGTTGTGATCATGAACAAATATTGTCAGATATTAGAGAAGAAGGTACAAGATATGTCTAGGAAATATCTGGCAATTTGAGATTTTTTCTTGTTCTTTCACTTTTGGTATTCAACAATTTACTTAAATTTACATTTATTAATATTGACAAAATATTATGGTAGGTGTTGGATATGGAGAACTAAATGGCCACCTAAAAGAGCCTATGTGCACTTAGAGTGTCCAGTAGAACATGACTCTGGATTAGGAATTACTATGTATGAAGTAATATAAAATAACCTTAAAAGGAATTGAGTACTAACAAGTGAGAGAATGAAGGAAATCCCTGTGTAGGAATTGGTGCCTGGGCTGTGCTTTGAAGAAAGAATTAATAAAGGATTAGCCATTGCCTTTTTTTTCCGGTCAGATCTTAAGCCAGAGTATGCCCAGGCCTTGAGATAAATTCACTGAGATTAACTAATTGTTCTCTTACCACCATCGAATTTATCTGCATGCAAACTTCTGTTCCAAGATTTCATTCTATCCTTCCTTGTTTGAAGAAGTTGTCCTGCTTTCTAGATTCCATCTGTTATCTTTATCCCATCCTCTCTTACCTCAACTTTAAGAAAGTCCTTTGGTTGTCTGTAATATTCATAATTCTGAGCTCAAGTGCTCTTGACACTATTCTCCAAGCCCATGAATATTTTTTGTATAAAATCTCATTTGCCTACGGGCCTACTTCAAATTTAATAGAAAATTCTAACCATCCCATAGATCTTCTTCCTTTCATACTCTGTTTCATTCTCAACCAACCTCCTAGTAATGATTATGATTCTTTTTCCTCATTTTCTCTTTTGTTTTTTCCTTAAGAAGTACATTTTTCATTCTTTCTTTTCTTAAAACAACTTTTAATTTAAAAAATTCACCTTCTCTCCTTCCTACTTCCCACTCATTAAAAAGAAAGAAAAACAATCCTTGCAACAAATATCCATAGTCAAGCAAAACAAGTTCCCACATTGTCCATGGCCAAAAAAATATGTTTCATTCTTTACCTAAGCCCATCACTTCTCTGTCAGGAGATAGAAGCTATGTTTCATCATGGGTCCTCTTGAATCATAGTTGAATATTGTATTGACTAAAGTTCTTATCTTTCAGAGGTGTTTGTCTTTACAATATCGGCATATCTGAATAAATTGTTTTCCTGATTGTGTTCAGTTCACTCCTTTACAATTTGTACATGGATTTTCTGAAACTATCTGAAACTAACTTTCCACATTTTTCTGAAACTATCCCTTTCATCATTTCTTCAGCACATTGGTATTCCATAACTAATATGCCATAATTCTTTAGCCCTTTCCTAATTGATGAGCACCTTTTATCTTCCAGTTCTAAATCAACAAAAAAAGAAATGCTACAAATATTTTTTGTACATGAGCCCTTTTTTTCTTTCTTTGATCTCTTTGGAGTATAGACCTAGCAGTGGTATCACTGTTTAGTGATCCATTATGCACAGTTAAGTAACTTCTTCCATTCTTTCAAAGGAAATAATTCGTTATTTCTAATGAAATATAAAATAGAGCTTTATGGGGATAGTATAAAAAACACTGAGTGTGAAGTCAGACGAGTCTTGAGTTTGAATTCTGTCTCTGAGTCTTACTAGTTCTCTGACTATGGTTAAGTCAAACTCTTTGTGCTTTAGTTTCTTCTTCAGTAATATGGGAACTAACAGGGTTGCTAACAGGGTTGTTATTAGTATCAAAATGACATAATGTACAGAAAGTACAAAACAAGCCTTAAAGCATTTCATAAATGTCATTTATTATTTTTTCTCACCTGATCTCCTTTCTTGTGCATACAAATAATAATAGTTGGAATTTATGTAATTCTTCAAGGTTAATAATACAACTTATTTATTTTAACTAATCTTTAAAATAACCCTGTGAGACTGGTACATCAGATATTATTTTCCCCATTTTGCAAAAGAATAAAGTGAGGCTCAGAGATATGGTGACCTGCCTATAGTTATACAATTAGTGACTGTTTGATTCAAACCAAGGTCTTTGCTGACTCTAACTCAAACACTTTACCCACTACAATGCACTGTATTTTTAATCTAGCTATTACTTTGCATTGGCAGAAATATAATAGACATTCATAGTGAGATGGTGCACTGGATAGGGTGCCAGCCCTGGAGACAGAAAGAATCATCTTCCTGAGTTAAATCTGGCCTCAGACGGTTAATAGTTGTGTGACCCTGGGCAAGTTACTAAACCCTGTCTGCCTCAGCTTCCTCATATGTAAAATGAGCTGGAGAAGGAAATGGAAAACTACTCTAGTACTTTTGCCAAGAAAACCCCAAATGTGGTGACAAAGAGTGGAATACAACTGAACAACAACTAAACAACCACAGAACTTCATGGCAGATTTCCCTGGTGTTCTCCATAGTGCAAGTTCCTCAATTCTCAGTTGTTCATATTAGTAGCTCTTGTGTTTAACTGTCATGGCAGAAAGACCATGTCTTATTCTTTACCTTAGCCCATCACTTCTCTGTCAGGAGGTAGAAGGGTTTTATTTATAATAGGGTTTTCCCATGTCTTTCTCATGATCTACCACTAACTTGCCTTTGATTCATCTGCCAAAGCCCTAATGGAAGCTGTTCTAGATGCTGTGAAGGCTTTAACCTCAATTCCATCTTAAAGTTCCTTCTCACCTGTTCTATTTTTTCTTCCTTCTCCCTGCTGATAAGACAGAAGATACCACTCCCTGTTTTTCTGCCTCATTTTCCTTTATTTTTGCTGGCTACTGCAAACCATCTCATGTAAGAACTTTCATGACTTTTTTCATAGCATATTGCTAGCTTGCCAGGCTGTCTTTGATCCATAATTAGCAGATCTCTGCCAAAGCTCTAGTGAAAAAAAAGAAGTTGTGACTAGCTGTTGCCTGTGAGATCTTAAGTTGAGATTCCATCCCCAAACACATCTCATTTCTTTTCTTCCTTTCTGTATCCTCCCCACTAATCTGATTCCAGATACCTACATCATTTTATTACTTCAGTTAGCATGTTCAGTTCATAAGAATAACAATATGATAACTTGAGGAAGGTAGCAAAGTTGAAGAAAAGCTATTGTGTGAATTTGTGTCTTAGTTAGACCTGACTGAGCATGTTTGTAGATAGAAGGGATCCAGTTGATAGGGAGAAAATGAAAATGGAAGAGTAGGGCTAATCAATGGAGTTAGGTTTTAGAGAAGGGAGAGGTTGGGATTCAAGGGTATGATGTTAATCCTAGGCAAGGAGAAAAGACTTACTTAACCTTTTAAGGAGTCCATTATTTGACGTTTACAATTCACCTCAAATCTAAAGAATATCCTTTAATTCAACCATATTACATAATGTGTTGTTAAAATAGATATACTTAAATTACATGATGCTTAATTTTTTCAAGAGGTAGGAAACTAGGGGTATGAAATGCTGCCTGTGCTATCAGACATTGTAGCTTTGTCAGTTGGTTCTGCTTGACTGTGTTTGACACTAGAGAGGAGTCAAAGATTCAATGGGAGAGATACATTAGGACTATATATCATATGTCTATAGCTGGATTTTTTTAATGAATATACTTATAGTACTGGATCAAATTTCAGAATATTTCAGTATGCCATCGGGACTTGATCTAAAATCAGTTTATTGAGTATAGTAATATTTTGTTTCAGTTGTATTTATTGTATCTATTCTTCTTGTGCTAGTCTCATTCTCAATATATGCCCTACTTTTCTGGTCTTATATGGAAGACAAACATTTCTCTAGCATTCATTAAATGGTAAAAGAATAAAATGAATATTTCTAATATATTATATACATCCTTTATGGAGAAATTATGGTACTACGAAGACAGAAATAATCTAGGAAAGCAGAGAATAAATGGATTGTAATTCTCACTTGGAAAGGGAGTTCTCATACTTTTAAGATTATAGATACATTGAAATGTGGATGAACCACACAAGACCCAAAAGCAATTTTTAAATTCCTGTCATAGGAAACTATCCATATAATAATATATTATAACAGCTGGAAGGGATCACTATGATTAGTTATTTTCAAATCTGACCATGCCTAAGCAGGAAATTCTTTTATAATACTGTCAAGTGGTCAGTCAATCTCTGCTTGAGTACCTTCAGAAACTGAGGAAGTCCATTCTATTTTGTAACAACTCTAAGTTTTAGGAAATTTTTCTTTAAATCAAGTTAATATCTGCCTGTTTAATAACCTTCATATGGTAGCCTTTGGATACTTGGTGCCCCCTGTGAATTCTCTTCTTCAGGCTAAGTATTTTAGTTCTGTCAATTATCTTCATATGTCATGGTCGCCAAATTTTTCCCCATCCTGGTCACTGTGTTCTGGACATGCTCAAACTTATTGTAAAATGCATTGCCCAACACTTCACATAATATTCCAGACATAATTTAATCTCACCTTTCTCTATCACCTTTATCATTCTGGAAATTATGTTTTTTTCAGTTTGTCATAAAATAATATTAGCTTTTCTAGTTGCCATGCCATGTTGCTGGTTTGTGTTAAGCTTGAAGTGTCCTGAATCTTCTAGGTATTTTTATATGAATTGCTATCTTGTTCATCTTGTTCTGTATCTGTGATGTCTATTATCCAAATCCATGTTGGACATTGCATTTATATCTTAATAGCTCCTCACTTATATTCAGCTCCTTGTTGTAGATTGTAAAAGTATTTTATCTCAAATTTGTCATTCAATATATAACTTAAAACTTCACTCCATCCACAGATTTGACAAGCATGCCATCTATGTTGTCCTCCAGACAATTGATAGATACATTAAATAGGAGGCCAAGAATTGATTCCTTAAAAACTGCACTAGAGAGCTCTTTCCAAGTTGATATTAATCTACTAATGACTATTGAATCGATCTAACTAAACTATGATCCAAATCTATATTTTTTCCATTATATTCACAAGATAACTCTATAAAATTCTTTGGTAAAATCCAAATACACTATGTCTATTATATTCCATTAATCCATAAGCCTAGTCTGCTGGCTTATTTTTTTTTATTTTTTAAATGGACAAGTGAATAACAGTATAGATTATGCTCCTGAAAAAGCAAAATTTAGCTGAAATTAAAGATGATAATTTAGTTTGGAATACAGTATCTCCAGCACTTAGCACAGTACCTGACACATAGTAAGTTCTTAATAAATACTTATTAACTTGACTTTCAACCTAGTATCATCTTGGAATTACCAATAGAGAATTCTGTATTTAAAAATGAACAGTCAACTACTATTAATGGAAAAAAGACCAGAATTAATAATATGTGTTCTTTGATTTAGTAAAACCCATATGTATTCTACATTATAATCAAATGGGTGTTAGGTTTTGTTTGTTTTTTTTAATTATGTGATCCCAGTAAATTGTAATATAACCTGATGTCTTCTGAATGTTTCAAGTGATTGTGATTGAATATTCTTTTCCCCTTAAAATATTCTAATTTAATGATTTTGCATCTTATCTGACAACTTAGGGAAAATAAAACACTGAATAAGATTCATTTTAAATATAATTGCTATATAGAATTATAAAAATGAAAAGCTTTTGGTCCATACTTGACTGAATGAACATAGACCCAAAAAGATAAATTGAGAATTTAAATAATTTGATTATTAATAGTAAGGGTTTCCTTCATTTAAGTTATTTTACTCTATTCACTTTCTCATTAATATAATGGAATATAAGATAGTGGGGGGCAGGATGAGATTTGGAGTATTGTGATGGAAAGGGAGCTGATGAAGGCAGATACTGCATTAATAAGTAGAATTTCTTCCCCTATTGAATCAAACTAGTGGGTCTCTTAACCCAAAAATCTAATTTATACAATAACATGGGCTTGCAAAGACTGTCAGGGGGGAAAAATATCAGTGTGTCCTTACACTGGGTCAAATTCAACATTTTTCCTCCAAAAATGATTTGGGGAGCCTTTCAAAAAAAACTTAGATATGCTGTGGTTGTGGAGCTGGTCAAAATGAGCACTCTCTGTGTTAGTTACACTCTCCAGTCTCTTTATCTTCACCTTTGTCTGCTTGCATTGAAGTGAGAAATGCCAGGAATTTATTGGCTTGCATTTAAAGTCTAACTTGACTAAGGTTAATAAGATAACACCTTCATCCATACACACACACTCACATGCCTTGGCATCCAGAAGTGCAGGAACAGCTCAGGTTGAAAGGTCCAGAAATAGGGAAATATGTTTCCAGCAGATTTATCACCCATTGGACCAAAATATGCAAACAAAATCCCCAAGTTTGGCTCCATATCCTTTAAAACTTCACAAGAAAGACTATTAGCTAGATGTGCTGCACAAAATATGAACAAAACAAATTAACTTTCTTTTATTCAGAGTTATTTATTTGGTCCAAATAAATGAAATAACTGAAGAAATGAAACTGCCTATGAAGCAGTGCACAGAAAAGATTGTGTGTGTGTGTGTGTGTGTGTGTTTCTCCTCATGAACCAATGGTGTTAGGGAATGAGTTTAAATTAAAATCATATTCTCTGAAGCATGAAAATCAGGCTCACAATGGCCTTGTGTTTTAAGGAGCAAAGGCTCAATCTCCATGCCTCTTTTGGCCTGGGGCCACCCTGGCTTTATTGTAAGTCACAATTGATAAAGAGCAGCAGAATACACCAAGTTACTCAAATTTGCAACTCACATGTATGTAATTAACTATTTAGTCAACTGACTAGGTGAGCCTGAAGTAGCAAGAATCTCATATTCTATCCCCCCCAAATCATCTTTTTACTATGAATCAGGTAGTGAAATGACTTTCCAAGGATGCCAACTTATGACTCAAACTCCAACTATCCATGTCATAAATATGTATGGTTAGTGACAAAGTCAAGAAAAGAGGCATAAGATAGATTAGTACAAATCAGGGTTGATACAGAGTCCTCAGTATCGAGTGATACAAAGTCAGGTTTCAGGATAATATGATTAGATTTAGATAAGTCATGTGCTGAACAACTAGATTTGCCATTCAAAATAAAGTCCTAGACCAGAGGAAATAAACCAGTCAAACACAGATATTCAACATCATGTAACAGTACCGTTTGTGGTAGAACTCTAATAAAAACTAGCTGGCCTGCAGGTACGTCAGTGGAATTGTCTTTTAACTTTGGGGTTGGGGAAAAGACTAATACCCATACTTTATGAGACTTTTCAAGTTGTTATTATTCAGGAAATATGAAAGACAACTCAAAGTACATATGAATCCACATGATAAGTCCTGTTTTGATGGGATTCTACTCTAGTAATAGGGGAAGAAAAATGTGATTTAAAACTGATTAATGCTGGATGTACCCAGGGTTCATAATTCAAGTTAATTTTCACTATAAAGATGAATATTTGAAGAGAAAATAAAAATAACTTGATTGGATTCCATTTCTTTCTCAACAGAGCCAACTTTTCACTTTGGTGCTGTTGAGTACTCTGTTGATGAAAGCGCTGGATTTGTTGAAGTACGTGTCTGGAGAACTGGTACTGATCTCTCAAGGCTTTCTAGTGTCATGGTGAGATCTCGGAAAAGTGAGCCCCCTTCTGCTGACGGTGAGTCATTTCATATACTAGTTGTCATTTACTTCTTAAGGCTTCTGATAAATCTGGGGCTTTCAATATAGTATATTACATTTCATTCAAAAACTAACCCTAACTCTGCCACTAACTACTTAGGTGACCTTGGTCAAGTCATAATCTTTTTAGATCTGTTTCTTCATGTGTAAAATGAAGGCATGGATGGACTAAATGACCTCTGAAGTCATCTAGCTCTGAATTAATGATTCCATGATCCACAAAATCAATTCAATTTAACAAATAAACTTCCTTTTGTTCTTTATTAAAGACATTTTCTAGGTATTGTGAAGATGAATATTATCTGTATAATTGAGTAGCAATGTGAAGAAATCTTTGTAGAACTTTAAAGGCTATATAAATTTGAATAATTATACTAACAAAATATTACAGGTCTCTTGTTTAAAAACATATTTTGTCATTATTAAGTAAACATAAGGCCTTTTGTAATCATAAGGAGGCAAATGCATTACAAATGCCTTAGACTAAGTTACAAGCTAATAACTCAATAACTTTTTTCATCCAAGAGTCAGAGATGTAAAAATTAAGCTGTATGTGTTACTTGATTCTTTTTAAAAATAGAAAAAAAAATCTGTTCACCTTCTTACTTAACATTTTGTACCACATTCCATTTAATGAATGTACCTAAATGTCTTTATTGTTTCAATTATATATTATGACTAATTAAGGAAGCCAGATTTTCAAAAGTTCATTGAATAGATAAGCATAATCACATGGCTTAAGCTAGTGAAAGATCAAGAGGAGCTCTCCAAAATGGAATCCCAGCAAAGCTATCATGAATGATTCTGAGGGCAGGGTATTGAAATGATTCAATGTGGCTCTGCAGAAAGCTTTCTGATGAGTTCACATTCAAAAAGAACATTTACAAAAGATGGAAGTGATGAATATGAAAAGAGGGGCACAGGCCTATGAGAAAATTTTCAGAAGGGCTAAAGTCTAGAGTGAGCTAAAGGTTGGAAAAAATGCAAAGGACAACAAAAAGCCCTTTTCATGCTGTTTGTCAAGAAGAATAAGGAAGGGTGTATTCTTGGCTTGGGGAAGAGGATGTGATGTGACTTTTTTGTTGTTCATTGATGCTTTATTAGAAATGTAATATTAAACATTCATGAAACTAATTGCTTTGTAGCTATTTAAAATTGAATAAATTAGTTTCAACATATAAAATATCCATAACAATGTGTCATTCATTCTTCAGTCTCCCTCAGCCTTCTTTGTCTCTCCATTAACTCCAGTTATCTTTTCCTTTCACATAGGAATAGTGTTCTGGTCTGGATTTTGTGTAGGGGCAGGAAGTAAGGCTTTAATTCAATTTAATTCAATTGACTTCAATAGGAATCTATTATATGCCTACTTTGTGCCACTCCTAACATAAGGGCTTTGTGACCCTGGGTGAGGCACTTCAACCTCACAATGCTCTAGACAACTCTCTAAGACAAGAAGTTGAAGATAAGGTGCTATTTTGCCTTGGTTGACAGTTTCCTTCCCTAGGAGTTCCCTATACCAGTGAAATCATGAACTTAATCCCTGTCCCTACCCCAACTTTGTGTCAGGCACTGTGGTTCAAGCTAAGGGCACAAAGCCAAAAACTAAATAGTTCCTGTCAAAGACCTTAGATTCTCTGGATTATTTCATAAAGGTCCCTAAAGATTTTGTTATGTTCTGACATTTATCCCTCATAGTCATATTGGTCTATTTAATGAGCCACTGTAGTTTCTTAGGCAAGGCAGTAATAGGGTCACATCTTTGCTTTAGGAATATCCATTGGTGAGTTCTAGTAGAAGAGAAAATGGAATGGGGAAAGACTGAATGCTGGAAGAGCCATTAGAAGTTTATTTCAATACATTAGTTCCTGACTATAGACCAAGTAAGAGGTGAAGAGCCTGAATTAGGATGTCAATTATGGAAAGGGGGGAAAGACATAGATTGAGGAAAAAGAGATAGATGGGGGAAAGAGATGGATGCAAGAAATATGGGGATTAAGAGAGGCTTGAATTGAGAAGATTTAGCAACCAATAGGATGTCAAAAGAGAGGGAGAAAAAGAGTTAAGAAGACTTCAAAGCTCTAACCCTGGGTGCCTGGAAGGATGGTAGTTTCTTTTGTCACTCTTTAATCAGTTAATCCTTTATTTCCCTTATAGCTGGAATTGACTATGTGGGAATCAGTCGTAATTTAGATTTCCCACCTGGAGTTAATTTGCAAACTCTCCGGGTCATTATTCTGGATGATCGAGGACAGCCAATATTAGAGGGAGTTGAGAAGTTTGAATTAGTATTACGTATGCCTATGAATGCTGCCCTTGGAGAACCCAACAAAGCCACAATTTTTATTAATGATTCAACCACTGATTGTAAGTATCTATCATGTTCATGTTATTCATAATTTTTAAAAGTACCATAAGGCTGGGTTCATCTTTTCAATAGGTGAATCTCATAGAATTTTGCAGTCTCTAAAGCTATTTTTAATCTTTGTCTCTAATGAGTAATTATAATGGCATTGACCACTAGTTGTTATGATCTCTATTATTCTGGCAGTCTAAAAAATTCAATTCAACATTTATCATACTGCTTCCATGTGTAAGACATCATGTTTTTATTACCTTGAATTCTCATGGTACTTTTTTTTCTTTCTTTCAGTTGAAGCAATCCAAGTGCCATGTGAAATAATACATAATCAATTTTTGTCAGTTTTGCTTAATGCGATCACCATCCAGTAGTGTGCAGTGGCCACTCATGGGTGAATTGCTAAATTTTCTGTGTAAGCACTTAAACCTCAGAAATCAGCAAATGCTACAAATCAACTCTTGATCTATTCATTTGTTGATTGTCTATACTTTAAAACAATTATTGGAAAATGTTAATAATGAGATTGGTTAAAAGGTATTGAGCATTCATTATTTTTTTATTTAGATAACCTGTTGTTAAACATTTGCCAGCTTACCTCCGATCCTAACCTACGTAAAACCTGTTGTGAACAAAATTCTTTGGGAAGAGCTAATTATCCTTTTTGATACCATTAACTTTTTAAAAAGCTTATGTTATTCACCTTTTACATGTCTCCAAATGAAAATAATGATTAAAAATGGGTTAAAATTGAATGTATTCTGAGCAATTTCATCCAAAATTTAGTTTTCAAAACATTCTGATTTTTGTTTCTCTTATTCCTAGTACCTAAGATGCAATTTAAAGAACGTGTATACAGTGGCAATGAAAATGATGGCCAAATTGTTGCCATGATTTATAGGAGTGGGGATATCCAACACAGATCTTCAGTGAGATGCTATACTAGACAAGGATCTGCACAAGTAATGATGGACTTTGAAGAACGCCCAAACACCGACAGTTCCATTGTTACATTCCTTCCTGGTAAGTTAGGACTTAGATTTTAGGTTGCAAAACATTTCATATAGTGTCAATTTCTTAAATGGGAATATTGAATGATTTTGTTGATTTTTCCCTCTTCTTCTGCTTTCTCTTATTTAAAAAAAATTATTATAAAGGATAACTTTCTGAGAGAAAAGGAGGTACACAGGAATATCTAGATTATGTAAAAATAAAAGGTAACAATAAAAATCTATTTTTAAAATACATTAAAATGACAAGGTTTTTTCTGTGCTCAAGATCTAAGTACCATTGATTGTGGTTAAGGTTGGTTAACAACAAATTTATTCTTTCTAAAGAGGAAACACATTTTAAAAGTTTTTAAATTTAAATTTTTTTCTCAGTCCCATATCTATGGCAATAGATACGAAATGATTTTGAATTCCTTCAGTTTGTTTTTATTTTCTTTGAATATTTTATTCTTTTTTTTATAAAAGCAATTGGGATTAATTAATTTGCTCAAGGTTACATGGCCAGTCATTATTTATGTGTGGATGCTCATTTTCTGAGTCCGGATCCCATCCCAGGTCATCCCAACTCCGGGCCGGCACTCTTACTCCCTGCACCACCTAGCCACCCCTGAAGATTTTATTCTTAAATAATAATTTGCATGTTTATAAGAACATTAAATTAAAGGGTTACAGAAAAAGTATTAAATGAATGATCCCTGAGTTCTCTTCAAGGCTAAGGAGGGGATCATGTTTGCACTGCCTTGTTGGAGAGAAGACAAACCTCCCTCAGTTTTTGTCCACATTCAAAATTATGACAGTTATAGTAAACCAGTTTTACAGTGAATAGTATGAAGCTCTTCCCCCCAGAATGTCAAGGGGATGGTGTTATGGCTATCAGAATAACTGTAGACAAGTTCATCTTTCCACTCTGTTGTCATTGCCACATCCTCTTCTCTCAAATGCCATTACCTTAACCCTAGTTCAGACTCATATCATCTTTGGTATGGATAGCTAATGCAATAGTTGTTTAATTGGCCTATATGAATACCCGTTTCTCTCTTTTCCAATCTACCTTCCATATGTGTTAAAATAAACTTCCTGAGCCCAGTGTTTGACAGTTACCTTTTGTAGAACCTAAACTATTGCTTATGGGGATAAAATACACTCTCTTTAGTCTAATATTTAAAGTTTTCTTTTTTAAAAAATATATATTTTATTTAGTTAGTTAAATAATTCACAATTATATTTTCAGTTCCTTCAAATGTGTAATTAGTATCTACTATGGCTTACAATTGAGCATATTAGCAAGCCTTTAAAAATCAGCAAGATCTTGGGTGACTGAAATTCTGCTAGTTGAAGGGTATAACTTCATTTTAAAAGCTCTGTTTCCAAAAAGGAAAAATCTGGACCATAAATCAAAAAATTAAAATAAGAAATCAAACCTGGTTAATCTTTGTATGTCAATATAGAACACTGCCTTCTGGATTAAAGATATATGGATACAAATGGAAAATATCTATGAAATTTGGGAAATATATGCAGTTTTCTAAAAATATGTCATACAGTTAGATTATAGGTATTTTTAGAGTCTTATAAGAAATTGTACCCACTTCCACTATACATTTTTTTTTGCTTTTTTGGAGGGCAATTGGGGTTAAGTAACTTGCCCAAGGTCACACAGCTAGGTTTTTTTGTTTGTGTGTTGTGTCTGAGGCCGGATCCGAACTCAGGTCCTTCTGACTCCAGGGCCGGTGCTCTACTCACTGCACCACCTAGCCACCCCCACTATACATTTTTTAGTATTCCTCCTGATTATGTTGTATGATAATTCTCATTCCAGGTGAGACTGAGAAACCCTGTGTCCTTGTACTTATGGATGATGAGATCTATGAAGAAGAAGAGGAACTACGTCTAGTCCTTGGTACTCCGAAAAGTGAATCCCCCTTTGGAGCTTCAGTTGGTGAACAAAATGAAACTTTGATAAAGATACGAGATGATGCTGACCGTAAGAGGATATTTTCTCCATTCTAATGTGAACTAAGCATGGAGATTATGACCAATATAATTACTTTGACTTTATCTTTTAAAATTTCAGGGACAATTATTAAGCTTGGAGAAACTAAATTTAGTGTCCATGAACCAAAAGGACCAAGTCAGTCAGTCATTGTGAAAATTCCTGTGCTTCGTCAAGGAGACACTTCAAAGGTTTCCATTGTGAGAGTGCACACAAAGGATGGCTCTGCTGTCTCAGGAGAAGACTATCACCCTGTGTCAGAAGGTAAGCAGAGGCCTTACTTTAAGTTGATTTAGTGTTTTGTTGATGACTGGGCTGGTCAATGTGTTTGAAAAAGAAAAGAGTTATTCACATAGATATATAGATATGTACATAGTTGCAGTGGATGTCCATCAATTGGGGAATGACTCAACAAATGGTGGTATGTTAAAATAATGCAATATTGCTCTGCTGGACAAAACAATGACTATAATAAATGGAAAGACTTAAATGAATTGACACGATCTGAAGAAAACGAGAAAAACAATGTACAAAAAGACTGTAAAAACGTCAATTGAAGAAACGGCAACAAAAATAGCAGAACAAGCAAAACTTAGTGATAGGAAGTTAAGATGAAGTTTGATCAGAGATAGAGGACCATGGTTATGGAACGTTGTATAAAATGACAGACGTTTTCACTATGTTGGTTAATTTTGCTGAACTATGTTTTCCTCTTTTTTATTCTCTGTTATAAGGGATTCCTGAGAGAGAAAGGGAAGAGAGGGTGAAGTATATAAGAAGAAAAGATTAAATTATTTCAAAGATGTAAAAGAACATGAGGAATACATATAAGGATAGATTTGCAAACAAAATAATGGGAAAAAAGAAATCCTTAAATTTCACATTGTTGTATCCAGAAAGAACAAAATATTAAGATGCATTGACAAAATATTTAAAGAGAAATTTTCCATTCCATGAAAGTTGATTGAAAAAACAAGATTGTCGGGGCGGCTAGGTGGCGCAGTGAATAGAGCGCCGGCCCTGGAATCAGAAGGACCTGAGTTCGGAGCCGGCCTCCGACACTTAATCTGCACAAACAAAAACCTAGCCATGTAACCTTGGGCAAGTTACTTAACCCCAATTGCCCTAAAGGGGCGGCTAGGTGGCGCAGTGAGTAAGAGCGCCGGCCTCGGAGTTGGGATGACCCGAGATCAGATCCGACCTCTGAAAATGAGCACCCACGCATAAATAATGACTAGCCGTGTAACCTTGAGCAAGTTACTTAACCCCAATTGCTTAAAAAAAAAAAAATGAAAAAACAAGATTGTCACAGTTATTCATACACCAAAATGTGCTATTTTTCAATAGTAATTTTTTTTTGGTTTGACAGAAAATATATATGCATTAAATCATCTACCCAAAGTGATTACTCATTTTATCCTGATAATTGGCCTACTTTTTCAAAAGGCAAATACTAAATGCAGTCATCTATTTTTAATCACTACTTTATTTTTATCTGCATACCATGCCATGACTACCAGGACATGTCCAGTAATGAGTCTAAGCAAAATTTCAGCTACATTCCTATCTCAAGAAGAAAAAAAAATTAGCAATAATGAAAAATATTTTTAAATACAATCAAGATCATAGGGTCTACAGCTAAAAGGTACCTTATAAACCATCGATCCAATCTCCTGATTTTACAGATGAGACAACTAAAATCCAAGGAGGGAAAGTCAGACTATGCGGTCATGCAGCTAGCTAGCAAACAGCAAAGTGAGACTCTACACCAAGTCTTTTCATTTCAAATCCAACCTTCTTTCCATCATGGTCTCCCACGTCTAATCACTACATATTCCAAGAGACAAAATGCAATCAAAATAAAATATGAGTTGAAATTAAAAACAAAAACTAAAACTCCATTTAAAGCTTTCCTTCTCCCCCTAGAAGAAAAACACCCTTTCAAATAGTAAAAAAAAAAAAAAAAATCTGCTTCAATTGATTCAATCAATTTAATCTATGCTTAGTCACATTAACTTGTACTTAGTATTCTAGAGTGAAACAAGAACTGGATTAAAAACCAGAGGTTCTGGGTTCAAATTCTAGATATAGCACAATATCTATATGATTTTGGAGTTTACTTCACCTCTCTTGGTCTCCTGTCTAAAATGAGGAGGTTGGACTAGCAGGCCTCTTCAGCTCCAAATCTTCACTTCTGATTTTATCATCCTGTGTTCCTAGGGTATGCCCAATATTGTCCAGTGGCAACCATGTAAAAATGAGTAATGAGAATAGAAAATCCTGTTTACAAATTTGTCTTAAACCACAAAAACTATAAATGACCTGCCCTATAGACTCCAGATTTAAATCTATCTTTTTGCATTTGTAGAAATTGAATTTAAGGAGGGTGAAACCCAGCACATTGTTGAGATTGAAGTGCTCTTTGATGGAGTTAGAGAGATGAGGGAGGCCTTCACTGTTCACCTAAAACCTGATGAAAACATGGTAGCAGAGACACAGGTAAGTGAGCAATCCTCATGTGAGCAAGTACTCCAATGGTTGCCATGTAACGTGGGTTTATTCTAAATTTGCTGCAAAATTCCTACGTGGCTGGTAGATGTTTGAAATAGGATTTGAGCCCAGTTTTTCCTGACTCCAAGTTCAGTGCCTTGTCTACCTATATAAGAGGCTATGCTGCCTCTTACTTGACCCTGTGTGTTCTGTTAGGTCTTATCAGACAGAAAGGCTTCAGATATGGACCTGGAAACAGATTGCATCTGTCCTTGCAGAATTACCTAGCTAACATCAGAATGTCATCTTCCAAGAAGTCTGGTCAACAGGAGATAAATGTTGTTGGCTACACCAATGCATCATACCATCTATTAAGATGTAGAGAGACTGCATTCTGCATTAGTTCAAGGGTTATCTACATAGAGGAAATCACAGCTCTCATAAAGTACTGAAGTTTCCTTCCTCAACACATATGATAATTTTGAATCAATCAAACAGATTCTTTACTGAAATATCTCTTAGTCTAAGTTTTCTCATCTGTAAAATGGGCGTAATAATAGCACCTACCTTCCAGGGTCATTATTAGGTTTAAATGAGATAATATTTCTAAGATTTTTATTATATAGTGCTTTGTGTTTAGGAGGAGCTTAATAGTTGCTTGTTTCCTTCTTTTTTTTGTAAGGATAGAGACTGGACCTTTGTCTTCAATGACATAGGGAACTCTCACATGAGGAAATTCTCTTTAACTAATGCAAGTTGGAATCTTCTCTTTGACTAGATACTGTGTGACCTTGGGCAAGTCATTTAACTTCTATCTGCCTCAGTTAGCAATTAATAATAGCACCTAATCCATAGGATTAGTGTCAGGATAAAATAAGATAATATTTACAAACCTTAAAGCTCTATATAAATGCTAACTATTCTTATTATTAACTTCGAATCTTGAAGTGTTGCCTAGAACATTGAGAAATTAAATGATTTGTCCAGGGCCACAGAGACTGCATATCTAAGAGCTAGCCCTTGAACATAGGTCTTCCTGTCTTGAAGACCAGATCTCTACCCACTACACTATGACTGGCCTTTATATTTTTATTAGTCTAGCCTAAGCCTGAATTAGGTTTTTAGCTAAAGCTTCCAGTCTTATCTTTAAAATTATCACGAGAGCTTTATCAAATACCATGGTGATACAACTATCTATGACACTTCTCCAATCCACTAATCTAGTAACTAAAGGACAGGTAATTTAGTAAAAATCACTGTTTTTACTGTTAAGCTATATATATAATGTAAATATAAATTCAAAACATAGAGGCTGTTTTTCCCCACTAAATTTCAAGAAGTAACCCTCTTCTATTTTGTAATATTTCTCTTTAAAAATTTTGTGTTTTCTTCTTTGTTGTTTTTTAAATTCAAGAAGTAGAGACAAATAATCACTTTCATCTGTGATGTGAGAAAGAAATTTTAATTACATTAAAAATCAAGTTTGATTAATGTGTTTAGAGTAAAAACATTATTATATTAGAGTATATTAATAAATATATTATTTATACTCTATAAGTAATAGAGTATAAATATACTAGAGTAAAAATATTATTAATAAATAGATTCATTCATTTTTTCCTAGATGACCAAAGCCATTGTGTACATAGAAGAAATGAACAGTATGGCAGATGTCACTTTCCCTTCTGTGCCTCAAGTTGTATCCCTTTTGATATATGATGACACTTTCAGGATTAAAGACAGCCCTGGCCCAGTGCCTGGCTACCCTGTGGCATGTATTACAGTGAGTAGGAAACTGTGGAAAATACAATGTGAAAATTACTGCTTTTAAGAACTCATAATAGATTATACAAACACAATGTTATACTAAGATTGAAGTATAATATGCTACAATGAAGAAAGGAAAGTGAGAAGATAAGATAAATTTATGTTTATCTGGGTATTACCATCTTTGAAATTCCCAAAGGAAAGTTTTAATAATATTTAATGAATGACTTTATTGATTCACTCACTTATTCATCCATTCCTTCATTCATTTCTTGAATGCCATCTATGAATAGATATTTCTTAAGTGCTTTGGGAAGGGGAAGATGAATTTAAATAAGTTCATTTTTTTTCAAGAACATTGAAAACTATTAAGGAATTTTTTATATGCATAGATAAGTACAATGGTCCACCTATGTAATAAGGACAATATAAGTGCTTAAAGACAATAGGCATTATTGAACTACATTGCATAACATTTTTATATCTTTCCAATGATTAATAAATTATTCTACACATAGTAGCCATTTAACAAATGATGGTGGGGCGGCTAGGTGGCACAGTGAGTAGAGTTCAGATCCGGCCTCAGACACTTAACGCACACACAAACAAAAACCTAGCTGTGTGACCTTGGGCAAGTTACTTAACCCCAGTTGCCCTCCAAGAAAAAAAAAGAAAAGAAAAAAAATTAAAAAGATTCTCATTAGAAGTCTGGTAATGTAGAACTAGGGCTAAGGAGAAAAGACAGGGATAGAGTGCTCTGTACAGAAATCATCAAGGAAACTGTGAGAGTAGGTAAGATCCCTCAGAAAGTACATATAGAAGGAACTTGAGAAGAGCAATTCCTATGTAATCATAAATAATTGTCATGATAATGTTATATCTGTTTTCCATAGGCTTGCAACCCCAAGTATTCTGACTATGAGAAGACAGGCTCCATATGTGCAAGTGAGAATATCAATGACACTTTGACAAGATACCGGTGGCTTGTTAGTGCACCCACAGGCCCTGATGGTGTGACCAGTCCCATGAAAGAAGTAGATTTTGACACCTTTTTTACCTCCTCTAAGATGATCACTTTGGACTCCATTTACTTTCAAGCTGGTTCCAGGGTACAATGTGCAGCTCGAGCTGTGAACACAGATGGAAATGAAGGGCTGGAGCTAATGAGCCCAATTGTCACAGTGAACAGAGAGGAAGGTAATGTTTACCCTTATTCATTTAAAGTTGAAGTTGTAGTCAAATGCATATAGCATCTATATACAGGATAGTATTGGAAAGTTCTCATTTGTAGAGATCATTTCTCTAAAGCAAGTATCAGTCAGCATCACCCTACAAGAACACCTTACTTTTTGTAACAAAGAAAACTTTTTGTCCATTCTAAAGATCATGATCCCCCAAATACCTTTAATTACGGTTTAATTTACACAAATCCAGTTCATGTGTACACTTTCAGGAACACATGTACTACATAAAATGAAGTATATTGCAGTTATATATTCAGTATCTGTTAGTAATAATTTTTTTCAGCCAAATATGCCTTTTTTTCCTTAAAAAGGTAACATGGTAGTTTACTTTGGAGCCAGGAAAGCCTAGGTCCAAATCTGACCTCTGACAATTACTAGCTGTATGACCCTGAAAAAATCACTTGGCCTCTCAGTGTTATAAGAAACACTAAGGCTATAAGTGATGGAGAAAGTTCTGACTCTCATCAGTGGAGGGAGTTCCCTTACCTAGGAGTTTCCTGTAAAAATGAAATCATAAGTCCAGTCTCTATTCATTTTGATTAATATCTATGGCTTTGAGACTCTTTAGGGATCAGGCAATTGCTTTGGCAAGAATATTAAACATTGACATTATGCAAAGTGATCTGGAAATGAAATAGACTTTCTGGTTACTTCTCCCTTTCACTTTTACTGTAATATTGAGCTGCTTGTTTAATTTTCTTTATTCTATCAGAACAGAAATGGATGAGAAATTTCTCATAATATGATAGTTCAATCCTTTCTGTTGAAATGAAATCATACTGTGCATGTTTGTGTTGAAGGTAACATAGAAGCAGCTAGATGGTATAGTAGATAGAATGATGGAGTTAAAGTCTTAGAAGATCCGAGTTCACATCCTTCCTCAGACACTTAGCTGTAAGGCTTTGGGCAAGTCACATAACTTCTTTCAACCTCAGTTTCCTCCTCTGTAAAATGGGAATAATAATACCATCTGCCTCACAAGGTTGGTATAGAGATCAAGTGAGATAATTTAAAGTGTTTTCTAAACCTTAATATGCCAAATAAATGTGAACTATTGATATCATTATTATTATCATATGAAAATTGTCAGAATTGCTTTAATTGTGCCCTGAGTCACTTTTACTTTTTGTAAAATATGACTCAATGTGAAGAAAGAAAAACTATTTTATGTCTTTGGCATCTGTTTAGTAAGTATGAGTTTAATCTGTGAATCACAGAAGTATGTTTGCTTTTACCCTCTTCATATTCACACAGATGAAAAAGTGTCTATAAAGATGAAGATGATAATTCAGCATGGTCAAACCATGTGGTTTCTTCCTATTTGTTTCCTTTTATTTGTGTATATAACCTTCCTAGCTGAACTCCATAACTTTAGTGTTGAAAAGGATTTTAGAGGACATAGAGTCCAACTCCTTTCATTTACCCATAAGGAATCATGACTTGCACTGTTACAATACTAATAAAGTGTCTGAGACACAATTCAAATTCAGTTTGAATCAGACACTGCTGATTACAAGCACAGCCCTCTACCTACTAATCACCTAGCTTCTGTTGCCATTAGGAAGGCCTCATGACCTTAGTCACAGTATTAAGTTAACTCAAATGGACAAAGGTAATCCCCCCGCCAAAAAAAACACCCTCCGGTGCCTTTAGTAGAACTCATAATATAGATAAAATTGCCCCATAACTGTTTATTGGATTCTCTCTTTTATTTCCCAGCAATGGGCCTTGTAATGTTATAACCTGTCATTCCATGTTTTCTCTTAAACTGGTATTAAGAGAAACTATCATTAAAAAAAAAACAAACAAACCTTGAGCTCCATAGTGAGCTATTCTTCCTCTCAACTGCACATACAAGAACATTATTTGTACTTTTCACAAAGGTCTTTGTCAGCCCCGGGTGCCAGGTGTGGTCGGTGCAGAACCTTTCTCAGCCAAATTGCGTTATACTGGCTCTGAAGATGCAGACTATACAAATCTCATCAAGCTCACTGTCACAATGCCACACATTGATGGTAGGTAAATTAATTCAGTCAAATCATTAAAATGTTCTGGTAATTAGTATTTTTGCTTACCTTCCCAAATATCCCAACACATAATTTACCAACTCAGGCCTTTGAAGACCATTAGCTAGTACATCCCAAGACTCTTGTTCTGCCTGTTTGGGTTTTTTATTCCTATAACAGCATGTTTTACTCTGTACTTTTGAAATTCATTTTCTTCTGCCTTTCGAAATTTGGCAGACCAGTTGCTTTGTTCAGTGAAGCCACAAATACTTGAATTCCCACCTTTGTGAAATAGGAACACATATGGTTGCTTTTGCAGTACGCAGTAACCTTGCCAGAGATTTAGCCAATATGTCCATTATTTTACGCATTCAGAAAGCACTTTAGTATTTGATATAGCTATCTGAGCACTCCCTTTAAACATGTGGTGGAGCTTTGTATCTCTAAACATTTATAATAATGAAAATACTTTCTTATTATAAGCCTGAATAAAAGATGGAAATAGTGATCTCAAATTATTTTATTAATTTTGCTAATTATCTTTTATTATTCTCTTATGTTTATAAATTAAAAGTGAACTTGTGACTGAGACATGTTATGAAATTTGAATACATTATCCCAAATCCTGTGTCCAGTCAATCAAATTAACTATGGCTATAAATACTCATATTTTAATTTTTAAAATTGTTTCATTTCATGATACAGTACATTGTCTCTGTGTGTATGCATGTGGGTATGTATTATATATCACACACACACACACACACACGCACACACACACGATGCAGCCAAAAGTGTCAGGAATAATGAGAGCAAAATCTGCTTGCCTCACTTAGGGTGAATGCTGGTTGCTGGTTGCCTCCTGCCATAAGATTATGTAAAACTTTCTGGGGGAGGGCTGGGGGTGGGGGGAGGGGTGAGAGAAGATGAAGGTAAGGAGATTCCTTGTTGCTTCTATTTGCTCAGTTAGTGGAATGATTCCATGCTTTAGCTTGCAGCCTATAAATCTGTAGACCTATTTGAAGGTATAAACCGGAAAGGCACAGAGATGAATCTCAGAAAGCAATTTGATGTAGTAGAGAAAACCTCAGACTTGGACTCTAGAGACCTAGGTTGTTCTGTCACTTAGTAGCTATAGGACCTTGAATAAAGTTCCTTTGTCCCTCCTAGCCTTAGCTTCAAAATGGATAACAAAAATACTCCCTCATAGAGCATTTAGTAAACATTAATATATACTGTAGTAAAGTGGGAAGAGTGTTAAATTTGGAATCAGGGCACCTGGGTTCTAATTATGGATCCACTACCTCCTGCCTATATGACTTTAACGAAGTCACTTCACTTCCTTCAGCTTCAGTTTATTCATCTATGGAATGAGAGACCATGTGGCAGAGTAGATAGACATGGGTCAGGAGCCAGAGAGACCTGGGCTCAAAGCCTACCTCAGTTATTTACTACCAGTGTGACTCTATATCTCAGTTTCCTCATATAGAATGATAGGGCTAGAGTTGATGGGTTCTCAGGTTACTTCTAGTTCACAGTCTTTGATCCTAAAGCTAGATCAGGGTGGGGAACCTGCAGTCTTGAGCTCACATATGACCCTCTAGGTCCTTGACTGAATCAAAGGGTTATGCTTGAGAACAGAGAGGGTCATATGTGGCCTCGAGGCTGCAGGTTCCCCACCCCTGGACTAGATCCCAAAGGGCCCTTCATCTCAAAATCTGTGATGCTATACTCCTTAACGTGCTGTCTAAATATAAATTATTATATAGTCTATACAAACCATTTTGTAAGATCTGTCATCTAGACAGTTTTGAAGGTGAGCACTAGACATGACCAATAACATTGATAATAATAACTTGTAGGCATGCTTCCCGTGATCTCCACTAGAGAATTGTCCAATTTTGAGCTGACCCTCAGCCCTGATGGCACAAGAGTTGGGAACCACAAATGCTCCAACCTCCTGGATTACACTGAAGTAAAGACTCATCATGGTTTCTTGACTGATGCTACCAGAAATTCAGAAGTGATTGGAGAGACATATCCTTACCAATATAGCGCGGCCATCAGAGGTTCTGGTACCTTGCGATTCTATCGCAACCTTAATCTGGAAGCCTGTTTATGGGAATTTGTCAGCTACTATGATATGTCTGAGCTCCTTACAGACTGTGGAGGCAGTATTGGGACTGATGGGCAGGTAAGAGTTTGTAACATATGTTCTTTTGTCCCTAATGACCAAGGTCATGGTTTTTTATATATCTCTATGTAGATATATATATTTATATATCTCTATGTAGAGGAGTTTTACCTTGTCTCTTGGAAACAGAATAAATCCCTAACCCAAGTTGACAATCTTAGTATAGATACAAATTATAGATATAGATATATAAAAACATATATGAGTGTATATATATATATATATGTATCTATGCATATATGTGTGTGTATTTGTATGTGTGCCATTAGCCACAAGAGAAATGGTTTATTGAGTATCAATGACTCAGTGAAAATCCATCAGTAATACTGGGGGAGTGGAGAGACAAAATGCACTTTTTATTGACAGTGAATTAATAGCATTAGTTTTGTATATGAAGGATAGTCCATCATTATTATAGACACTTTCTAACATACTTTTTCTTTTTTTTTTTTTAATGCAATTGGGGTTAAGTAACTTGCTCAACGTTACAGGGCTAGTCATTATTTATGCGTGGGTGCTCATTTTCTGAGGCCGGATCTGATCTCGGGTCATCCCAACTCCGAGGCCAGCGCTCTTACTCACTGAGCCACCTAGCTGCCCCTTTAGGGCAATTGGGGTTAAGTAACTTGCCCAAGGTTACACGGCTAGGTTTTTGTTTGTGTGGATTAAGTGTCGGAGGCCGGCTCCGAACTCAGATCCTTCTGACTCCAGGGCCGGCACTCTATTCACTGCGCCACCCAGCTGCCCCCAATACTTTGTTTTCTTTATAAAAGTTCTTAGAAATTTCAGCCCTGATTTCTATCACATGCATTTTTAATTTACATGTATGTGCCCAGATATCTGAGATGACACATCATAATAAAACAAAAATGAGATACAAACATAAACACCAATGCTTTTCCTCCATATTTTTCTTCTTTTTCTCCTTTATTATTTTTCCCTTATACTTTCTGCCCTTTTATTTCCTTTCTCTCCCCTTTCTTCCACTTCTTTTTGTTAATGTGTTCTTGCTAAATATCTATCTGCTCTCACCATAACCCACACACTTCAGATTACACGTAGGTGGGGAACAAAGCTGGAAAGTACTGGTTTTAAAAAAATTTGGTAATCACCACACTTAGACACTTTACCATTTTAATACAATAATACTAAAATGGAATCATGAGCCTAACAATACAGCTTCTTCCTCCAATGATGTAAATTACAACTACCTCGTGCTTTCTTATCCTGTGTGGTTCTTTGCCATGTTCATCCTTAAGTCCTCCATAGTGGATCCACCCAGTACCTAGGGGATCTTCCTCTAGAATCTAACTCTATTGACAACTCATAAATACCAGTGGAGTTTGAGTGCAGTACATTGGTTATTCCTTATTCTCACCATATAACATTGATTATCTCACTATCTTCATTTCTTACCAGACTACTCTCTGATAATATGTTTAACACTGATTTTGATGATCATCATATAGATTTCAAAACAGAATTTAGATACAATTTAGAATAATTTGTTAATCTATTGACTCTTTGACTTGAACATCAACTAAAGTCTTAGTCATTGTGGTGATCTTGGGTTCTTGAAGGCTATTTAAGCAAAATAAAACCTCCAGTAAATCTTAACCAATCCATTCTGTTCACTGACCAACAGAACTAAATTTCAAGAGCTTCAGCACTAAAAATGGTTGCCGGGTGATAGTTGTCAGGTAATTTTTTTTCAACCACAGAAACTAATAGGGGCCATCTTTACCTGAATCTATGCATAGATTTTAGGGAATACATGAACTCAGAGGGGGGTAATAGCTCTTTATTTTCACCAATCTCACTATTAGAAGTTATTGAAATTTATCATTCCTTCCATTATTGAAAACCATCATTCTGAGAAGTGGTCCATATTCAGCTCCTTTACCTGAAAAACAAAGGAGTCCAAGACACAAAAAAATGTTAAGAACTCCTGTTCTGAGGCAAATAGCTGTGATCTGCATCAATGAAAGGAATATGTACTTACACCACTGAGTTGCCATATCCTCAAAATATTTGATGTAAGAGTGAGGTTTTATTTCCTTCCAAATCATGAGAACAGATTTTTCATAAGAAAGTGAGAATTAAAACAAATTCTGTAGTATAGGAGTTCTTAACCTTTTCTTTTTTGTTGTTTTTTGTTTAACAAATGCTTTATTAACTTCTGGTTTACATCATTCATTTCCACCAGATTTTGAATTACAATTTTTTCCCTACCCACCACCCCAGAATAGCAATCCCACTAGATATCCCCTCATCCAATCTGCTCTCTCCCATATCTTCTCCCATACCCCCTTTGGCTTTGCCATTAGGGCAAGGTGAATCTCTGAGCCCTAATGCCTGAACATCTTGTCTCCCAATTACATGCAGAATAATATTAATATACATTTGAATAGTATTTGTATGCATTTATATACATTTGAAACATTTAATTTTAAGATTTCTAATTTCAGATCCATTCCCTTCCTCCCTTGTCACCCACTCCCTCTGGGAAGATAAGCAATTCAGTATGTGTTGTACATGCATAGCTATGCAAAATATTACCATATTAGATATATTGTAAAAGACTGCCTATATTTCCCTCCCATCCATCCCACCCCCCACCTGGTCCATTCCCTACTTTGATCCTGTCCCTCTTCAAAAGTGGGTACTTACAACCTCTCCTCCCCTTAGAATGCTCTCCCCTCCATCATGCCCCCTCTCATCTCCCTTCCCCCTACTCTCCTACAGGTTGAGATATCCCATTTAGTATGTATGTGATTCTCTCCCTGAGCCAAATTCAATGAGAATAGGGTTTTGCCTTTTTGCCTTCCTATTCTTCCCCTCCCCTGCAACTACTTCCCCTTGCCTCTTCTACATGAGATAGTTTACCCTACCCTGTCTCTCCCCATCTCCTCTTGTCATTTTCTTTTCTCACCTCTTAACTTCACCCCTTAAGTATCATCCCTTCCCACCAAATTCAACCTGTGCCCTCTCTCCATGTATACCTGTAAACATACATACACACATTCACATTTGTATTTATATGTCCATATACCCTTCTTCAATTATTTTCATAACGAGAAAGGTTTCATCAGATACAGTTATTGTTTTTCCATGTAGGAATGTTAATAGTTCAACTTTGATAAGTTCCTTTTGATTTCTTTTCCCTGATTACCTTCTCAAGCATCTCTTGCTTCTTGTGTCTAAATGTCAAATTTTCTATTCAACTCTGGTTTTTTCCTCAAGAATGCTTCAAAGTCCTCTATTCCACTGAATGACCATATTTGCCCCTGAAACAAGATACTCAGTTTTGCTGGGTAGGTGACCCTTGACTTCAATCCCAGCTCTTTTGCCCTCTGGAATATCATATTCCATGCCCTTCAATCCCTCAGTGTAGAAGCTGCCAGGTCCTGGGCTATTCTGATTGTGTTTCCACAATATTGGAATTGTTTCTTCTTGGCTGCTTGTAGTATTTTCTCCTTGATCTGGGAGTTCTGGAACCTGGCTATAATATTCCTAGGAGTTTTCTTTTGGGGATTCTTTTCAGGAGGTGATCTGTAGATTCTTTCAACCTCTATTTCCCCCCCTGGGTCTAAAATATCAGGGCAATTTTCCTTGAGAATTTCTTGAAGGATGATTTCTAGGTTCTTTCTTTGATCATGACTTTCAGGTGGTCCAATAATTTTTAAATTATCTCTCCTGGATCTATTTTCCAGGTCAGTGGTTTTTCCCATGAGATATTTCACATTGCCTTCTATTCTTTCATTTGTTTGGATCTGCTTAACAGCATCTTGATTTCTCATAAAGTCACTAGCTTCCATCTGCTCCAGTCTAATTCTGAAGGAGTGATTCTCCTCAGTGAGCTTTTGAGATTCTTTTTCCATCTGGCAAATTCGGCTTTCTAAGGCACTCTTCTCCTCATTGCCTTTCTGAGCCTTTTTTGCCATTTGAGTTAGTCTATTTTTAAGGTGTTATTTTCCTCAGTCAGGCTGTTGACTGTCATTTCATACTTTTCTTGCATCTTTCTCATTTCTCTTCCCAATTTTTCCCCCACTTCTCTTATCTACTTCTTCAGGTCCTCTCTGGCCTGTAACCAGCTTGTATTTTCATTTGGGGCTTTTGGTGCAGGAGTTCTGACCTCCCAGTTCTCTTCCTGTTCCATGTTTTGATCCTCTTTGCCCCCAAAATAGGAGTCTAAAGTTGCATTTTTCTGTTTATTTTGTTTCCTTTGCCTGGGCATATTGCCACTTAATTACTTGATTTTGGGGCTTGTTGCCACAGTAGGATTCTGCCACCAGACAGGAGAGCTTCTGTGCCACAACTTCCGGAGGTTGGGTGGCCTCTGTAAAGCCTCCACACACTCTGGCAAGCTGGATACACACCCCAGACCACAATCCAGATCCAAGTAGGTTAAAGCAAGAGTGATTAACCCCCAGACTGATTGCTGGATCTCTCTACAGTTCACAGACCAGGATCTGGAGCTGCCACTGACGCTGCCAAATGGTCTCTGTGCCATGTTTCCTCAGTAGCTTTTCGCCCCCGGGGGAGGCGTTTGAGTTCCCCAAATACTGGTCCCAAAGTCCATAGGACACTAACCTCTCACTTTGTCCTAGGCATATGTGTGCTGATAGTTCTGGAGTCGCCACAGCTTCTGGTGTTCTGGGGTCCCTCCAGCCGGCTGCTGGCCTGGCCGCCCTGGGGCTAAAACCGCGGCTCACCGGGCCTGGGCTTGGCTCCCAGAGCACTGCGCTGTAGGTTCCCAGCATGCTGTGCTGCCCACTCTCAGAGCGCTGCACTGGCCGCTCCCTGCAGGGCTGCTGGGCTGTCCTCAGCAGGAGGTTAGCTTCTCTGTGTCATTCTGTGGGTGCTGGGGCTCCAGAAGTTGTTCAGATTCCCCTTTCACATTGTTTGGAGGTGGTGTGGGGCAGAGCATCTTGGAAGTGCTGTTTCTACTCTGCCATATTGGCTCTGACCCTTAACCTTTTCTTGTAATGAACTCCTTCTGCAAAGTTGTGAAGCATGTGATTCCCTCACATACTAATGTTTTGAATCTATGAAATAAAATACGTAAAGGAAAGCAATTTTGTTGAAATATTGTTATCAAAAAAAGATTAAAAAAAAATAAACAAGTTCATGGGTGCCAGGTTAAGAACCTTTGCTCTAGAGGTGTTTAGGTAGAATGCATGGTGTTATAAATTTGGCAAGTGTCAGAAAATGATTTAAGTGTACTATTTTCCTAGGGTGTTAAAATGTGGAAGAAGCAAAGGAAGAGATAGCTCACTCTCAGTCTCATTAAACTTCAAAGCTATGAAACTTGCTTTGTTCAGCCTGTGTTGATGTGGGTAGATGGCAGTGATATCTCAAGGCTTCCCTAGACAGTGAGGCAGTGCATAAAACATACTTCTCTAGTGCCAGAAGAAATTGGTAATTGTACCTGCCGGTAAAAATGCAAACAAAAGAATCCTGTAATTCTTACTCGTCACTCAAAACCATTTAAATCCATCTGTAGAAATAAAGGTTCATGCTGGTAAGCCAGGACTTTCTTTATGTGTAGTAATTAAGTATTTTAGTTCTATGGGTATAAACTGTCACCCTTTATAAAAGAACTTTTGAAACTTTTAATTCAGTAATGCTTAGTAGAGGCTTTGCATTCCTTGCCCAAGAACATTTATTGTGTGTTTTTTAAAGTTTCCTAAAATAAAGGTGTTTTTATTAACAAAACAGCATCCCCCCAAAAAAGAAAAGACTCTTAAAGTTTTATAAGGAGGATTTTCATGTTATGAGTTTTTTCCACTACAGTGAGATCCAGGACACTGAGTTTGCTCCCAACTCTCCCGTTCACTAATCCTATAATTATGAAGCATTTATTAAGCACTTACTCTGTGCCAGGCACCATGCTGAATTCTGGGATATAAAGAAAGACAAAAAGTTGTCCTTGTTCTCAAGGAGCTCACATTCCAATGACTGATAATATATGAATAATTAGGTAGGTAGAAGATGTAAACAGAACAGATGGAAGATAATACTATACGTTAATATTATACTATTCATTTGTATTATTATATTAGTTGATATACTATGTGTGATATTATGTCATGTTCTTTAGTGGTCAAAGGGCTACCATTTAATTACAGTTAAAATGGACAATGGGGGTCATCTAGTTTAGACTTTAATTTTGTAGATTAGGAAACTGATTTCCAAAGATGTTATGTGATGAGCCCAAGGTCACACAGGTAACAGCAATCTTCACATTTCACAAATAAGGAGACTGTGTCCCAAAGTCACAAGACAATAAATATCACATAACTTATCAGATTTTATTCTCACAAACTTGATAGAATAGGAGTAATTATCTCAGTTTAACAATTGAGAAAATTAAGGCACAGAATGGTTAAGTGATTTGCCTGAGGTCACACAGCCTAGAATGGAGATCTCCTACCTGCCAGACCTGGCATTCTTTCCATCAGTGCAGAATACAACCCTTTCATACCTTCTCATCCTAAGCATTCTGCACCTTCTCTGTGTTCTTTGAAATCTAAAAAATTGCAGATAAAGTGCCAGCCTACACTGGTTAAGGGGTTTTCTCTTCTGGGAGTTTCTTGTGTCAATTAAAACACAAATCCAGTCCTTATCCCTCACTTACTGAAGAACATTTCATTTCTTAAGACTCTTTACCCTCTTCTTTGCTTTCCCTACCTCCAGAAGAATTTTAGGATTTAAGGGAGTCTTAGGTCTTATTTTGAGGCAAGATTTACAAAGTGTGTACCTTAGATATAGAAAAATCTTTGGCATAATTCTGTGTTTTTAATGCTTGTAGTCAGTAAATTTATCTTAGCTACCTAACCCAGCTATGGTATTGTCCAGTAGTCGGTAATGTTTGTCATGTTGTGCTGGGATATAGTGAAATAGCTGCTAAAAAGCATGCTACTTCTGTTCCAAAGCAGCGAGGTGACAACAGGGGATAGGGTTCTGTGCCTCAGTTCAAATCCGTTCTCAGACACTTACTAGTTGTATGACTCTGGTCAAGTCACTTAAGCCATTTGCTTCAGTTCCCCATGAATTGCCAGTCCTCTCCTTAAAAGCATTGGAGCTCCCTGATTCAAAAAACATTTAATAAGGACAATTCAACAACAGTGTTAGACATTGAAGAAAGAGAGGCAATGGTTTCCCTTTGTAGTCAGTGAGTTTGGCACCTTTGCTCTAAGCAACTCTTTGAGAGCCTAGATTGCATAAAAGCTGCTAACCAGTCTTGGTAGAGGGGCTTCCTCCACTGAGAATTCCTCTTACTAACAAAATTGCAGGCTAAGTCCCTATCCCTCATTCCTCTCAAAGGTTCAGAGAACCCCCAAATTGGCACATAATCTAAGAAATATTTTACCAATGATTTTTTTTCGCTTTTTTTGGAGGGGAAAGGTGGGGCAATTGGGGTTAAGTGACTTGCCCAAGGTCATATTGCTAGTTTTTTGTGGTAAGTGGCTGAGGCCAGCTTTGAACTCAGGTCCTCCTGACTCCAGGACTGGTGCTCTATTAACTGTGCCACCTAGCTGCCCCCCAATGATTTTTAAGGAGGATTATTTTATAGGCCAGTTTGCCCACTATCATGTTAACTTGCTAAATAATAGCATCGTGAGTGCTTTTTTCCACTTGTGATGCTGTATGATAAAGAGTTGAATTTGGATGCAGGTCAAACCTGGGTTTTGAATTGTGCCTCTGGTGCATGTGAGCTCTGTGACTTCGGACAAGTCATCCAATCTCATTGAGTCTCAGTTTCCTCAACCATAAAATGGAGATAATGTATTTCACAGGATTGTTGAGAGGATCATATTAAGATAAGCTATGTGAAACACTTTATAAACTGTAAAATACTATATAAATGATAGCTAGAATTGCACTATACCTACAGTACAGTGAAAAGGATGTTGAATTGGAGTCAGTGGATATAGATTTGGATCCTATTGCTGCCACTGTGTAACTTTGAGCAAGTCACTTAATCTACACTTGGGTTACTTGCTCCATTGCCCCATCATCAATCATGACTTGTGAAACCCCAGTCTTGGATGATTCCCATAAGCCACCACTTTTACTCCTAATTACATGCTGCTGAACAGAGATAGATAAAGTTATAAAACTATATTGCCTATATCTGACAAAAATATATGTTACATAATCTCAACTTGACTCTCATTTCAAATCAATTCTTTGCCTCCTCCATAATCAATTGAGTCTTTCATCACAGTGGTTATTTCAAACCTTTCACTCCCTTCTCAAGCTTTCCATAGCATGCTTTCACCTAATCTCTCAGTTGAGGAAATTATTTCACCCTTTTCCAAAAATAAATTAAAAATAAACAAATAAATAAACAAATTTTTTAAAACAGAGGCCATTGCCTACAAGTCCCACTTTACCCCCCCCCCTTTTCTTGTCATAGCACTCCTATGTTCTCTGCCACTATCTTCCCCTTCACTCTTGTCAATTTTCTTCATGTACACTTGATACCATTTCATCCTTCTTCTCTGGTATATTGCCTCCTTTATCATCCCACCCCCTCACTAATTTTTAATATCTCCCTATCTACTGAACCTTTCCCTGATTCCTACAAACATGTCCATGTTTTCCCCATAGTTAAAAAGCCTTTATTTTATCTAACAATCATCATAGGACATCATGCTCCCCCTTGTAGCTAAATTCCTTTGAGAAAGTCACCTGCAATCGGTACCCCTACTTCCTTTCCCTTGAATATCTTCCATATTTTCTCAATCTGGCTTCCATCTTCATCAGTCAACTAAAACTGCTCTCTCCCAAGTTACCACTGATCTCATAACTGCCAAATACAGTGGCCTTTTCTCAATACTTATCCTTCTTGACCTCTTTGAAACCTCTTACACTGTTCTTCAATCTCTTCTCTTAGATATTCTTTCCTCCCTAGGTTTTCATGGTCCTCCTTTCTCTTTGTTCCCCTTTTACCTATCTGACCACTTCTCATTTTCTTTTGCTTGGTCTCCATCTAGATCATTCCCATTAACTGTGAGTATCCTCCAAAGTTCTGTCCTGGACACACTTCTTGCCTCCTCCAGTGCTGTCTCACTTGATATTATCATCTCTCACTTCACTGTTATCTCTGCAGATGAATCCTAGATTTCTATATACAGACCTAGTCTTTCCTGGGGTTCTAATCTCATATTACCAAGTGTCTCTTGGATGGCTTGAACTGAGCATCTTATTGTCATCTCAAACTCAGTATGTCCAATACAGAATTCATTACCTTCCCCCCAAAAATAATCCCTCCCCTCTCCCCATCTTTCCAGTTATTTCCATGGGTACTAGCATAATTCTAATCATATAGCTTTATCCTCCACTTTTCATTTACACTCATTGCCCCCCATATCCAATCCATCACCAAGTCTTGTCATTTCTACCTTCCTAACATCTCTCATATGCATCCCTTTCTCTTCACTGACAGTGCCAACATCCTACTATAGACCCTTATTACCTCATGCCCAGACTACTGCAATAGCCTACTGCTGGGTCTGGTTCTGTCACAAGCCTCTCCCTTCTCCAGTCCAGCCCACTCAACTGTCAAAGCGATCTTCTTAAAGTGACAGTCTGACCATGTCACCTCCCCCACACACTCAGTAAGCTGCAGTGGCTCTCTATTACCTCTAGGGTCAAATACAAAATCATCTGTTTGGCAATCAAAGCCCTTCATAAACTAGTCTCCCTTCTACATTTCTAGTCTTGGATAAGTTACCCTTTTATTCCCCTCCTGGGACTCTGATCCTGCAACATTGACTTCTTACTGTTCAAGTCACTTGACATGTGAGGAGAGGTATGTGGCTCAGTGGACAGAGCACTGGATAGAAGTAAAAGAACCTGATTTCAAATCTGGCCTCAGGCACTTACTAGCCGCGTGACTTCTGTTTGCCTCAGTTTCCTCATCTGAAAAATGGGGGAAATAATAGCACCTCCTTCCCAGGGCACTGGTGAGGATCAAATTATATAATAATTGAAACACACTTAATACAGTGTCTAGCACACAGTAAGTGTTATATAAATGTTAATTATTTCATATTGGTAGTATTGTTATCATTCTTAACGCTATCTGAAGACTCTGTGCCTTTTCACTGGCTGTCTCCCATGCCTCGAATACTCTGCCTTTTCACCTTGGCTTTTCTTAAAATTCAGCTCAATTCTTGCCCCCTACAGGAAGCCTTTCTAAATCCCTTTCTCAGTGCTCACACCTTCTGAGATTACCCTGCATTCACACTATGCATAACTTATATATACATAGTTATTTGCATGTTGTCTCCATGATTAGAATGTCATCTCCTTGAGGGAAGGTACTATGTTTTGCCTTTTTTTCTTACTCCCCTAGCACTTAGCACAGTGCCTGTTATTTTGGTAAGAGTTTAATCAATGGGGGCGGCTAAGTGGCGCAGTGAGTAGAGCGTCGGCCCTGGAGTCAGAAGGACCTGAGTTCAGATCCGGCCTCAGACACACAAACAAAAACCTAGCCGTGTGACCTTGGGCAAGTTACTTAACCTAGCCATGTGACCTTGGGCAAGTTATTTAACCACAATTGCCCTCCAAAAAGCAAAAAAAAAAAAGAGTTTAATCAATGCTTATTGAATGACTGATTTTTCTCTGTGGGCCTCAGTTTCCTTATATGTAAAATGAGAGGTCTTCACTTGATGACCTCTATGGTCCCTTCCACCTCTCGTGTGATCTGTTATTATTATGATATGTTTTAGCAATGGATTTTCATGCCATGTTTAAATATGGCAAGGATCCCTAACATTTTGATTATACAATAAGTCTTTATTTTTAGAATTTTAAAATGTAGCATGTGACCTTGGACAAACCACTTAATTATTACTGGCCTCAGTTTCCTCCTCTGTAAATTGAATGGGCAGGACTAGAGGACAAGTAAGGTCCCTTCTGGCTCCAAATCAATGATCCTATAATGATACCCTTCTAGTAAATCACATTGTGTTTTTACTGCTTAAGCTGCATGTCACTGATGGCTATCCATTTTTCTAATTTGTCAATGTGAATTTGAATGATAATCCTAACCTCAAAGATAATAATTTTCTAAGCAAGGCCTTTATAAAATGCAGAAATAGCTTATTCCTGGTAGAGAGATATTGTTCCTAGCAAAAACTAACTCTATCCTTCTTTGATTCTCTTTTCCTCTGTTTAATTCTGTGTGTGTGTGTGCATGTGTGTTTTATTCACACGATCAACACTGACTCTCGCTCTCTCTGGTTGTCAACATTATTATTCCTCACTAACAGTCCTACCCCATGGGGTGAAAGTTGGCAACTGCCAACTTTCCTTGAGTTCAGCACCCCCAGGAGATTTCTAGTGCACAACACTGTGAATGACAGATGATGAAACCACAAAAAAATGCTTTGAGAAATATGCTGGCAACAAAAATAATAATAAAGAACTTATAGACAACCAGAATGGGGAATGAAATACTTCTCAAAAGATGCTCTTTGTTGTACATAGTTGGAAACAAATTCAATAATATAACTGTAATCTCTCTATCAGCATTTTATATCAAGAGTAAAATTTTGTGTACTACATAAGAATTAAAATATCTTGCCAAAAATAAAACTAAAATGTATCCTCATGAAACTCCATGTTTTTTACCCATGATACATTCTTAAACTGACTCTCAAAGGCAGCTACCTCCCTTCTCCCTTGTGTTCCTTTTATCATCTTTCCTCTGATGTATAACATTTTTTAAAAGTAACCCAAAGTGAATTATCAATCTAGAGCTGGAATGACCTCAAAGGCTCCTAAATACAAACCCCTCATTTTTTAACTGAAGAAATTGAACACTATAGAAGTTAAGTGACTAGCCTAAGGTCACACAGGTAGCAAGGATCAAACATGAGAATATAAACCTTGGTACTCTGGCCTCACTGTCAAGACTCCTTTTTTTTTCTGTCACTCCACAAATGGCAGCAGTCTAGCCCTTACATAGTTTCTCTCTTATTTTTTTTAATCAAATTCAGGGCCCAACCAGAGAGAGAGAGAATATTTATGTATTATTTTTATCTGTGTCCTTTTAATGTACAGGAAGCAGAAATCACCATTAGTGAAAAATGCACTAATGTTGGTATGGAGATAAAAAAATAAATAAATAAAGCAACACCTATCCTCGAGGAGTTTGCATTCTATCAGGGGAAATAGCATATAAGTACCCACAAAACAAGTAAGAGGTAATTTAAGGGTGGGGAGGGCAATAGCAGCTAGATTAGGGGAGGCCTAATGTAGGGGGTGGTGTTTGAGCTGAGTTTTGAAGGAAACTAATGATAGGAAATTGAGATCCAGAGACATAAAGGAACCCATTGTTGTTGTTGTTCAATCATTTTCAGTCATGTCCAACCCTTCATAATTCTATTTGGGGTTTTATGGAAAGATACTGAAGTGGTTCACCATTTCCTTCTCCAGCTCATTTTACAAATTAGGAAACTGAGGCAAACCTTGTTTCAGTGACTTGCCCAGGGTCACAAAGCTAGTATCTCAAGCCAGATCTGAACTCACAAAGATGAGTCTTCCTCATGCTAGGCCATCATTCTATCTACTGTGCCACTTAGCTGCCCATAAAGGAACTCAAAGTCAGACAAATACTAAGGAGAATTTCTAAGACTGAAACCTAGGTCCTCCAACTCCAAATCCAGTGCTCTCTCCACTAGACAATGCTACAAATGTGTGCAGCTTTGAAATTTCTATAGAATTTAGATTGTTTGTCAATAGATAAATGTAAATCTATCAAGATATCCTTTCTTTGCATACTTACAAAGGACCACATGTGCTAATTTTTCTACTCTTACAGGCAAAAAAGCCTGCATCACCATCTTGCATCTGCATGCTTCATGTAGACGAATTTGGCTTATGCAACTTCCGTTTAATTCCTGCTAGGCACTTAGTGGAAGTAACTTTCCTTCATATAATTCTTTACTAGAGTTGGTCCCACAGCTCAAGAAAATTATTCAAATCAATTTTGCTAACTACTTCAAGTTAATACAGAGTGCTTTTTGAGTACTTTCTTTTTCTGGTAAAGTACAATGAATAGCTTGAAGCTCCTATGACCAAATGAAGTTGTATAGCTTTTCTTCAGCGTTCAGTAAAGAGATCACATCTAGTTATGGTCAGAAAAGGATGTCTCTACATTCACCTACAAAAATTCTGACCACCTAATTTATGACATGAGGCAGCTATGTGGCACAATGAATAGAGCACTGAGCCTGGAGTCAGGAAGACCTGAGTTCAAATGTAGCCTCAGATACTTACTAGCTCTGTGACCCTGGGCAAGTCACTTACCCCTGCTTGCCTCAGTTTCTTCATCTGTAAAATAAGCTGGAGAAGGAAATGGCAAATACTCCAGTATCTTTGCCAAGAAAATGCCAAATGGAGTCATAAAGAGTTGGACACAACTGAAATGTCTGAATAATAACAACAATTTATAACACAGATGTTGCACAGCCACAAAAACCATATAAAGCATCCTCTAAAACTACCATCTCCTAGACATCAGGCAGTTCTAAGCATTCCCTCCAGGTTTCCTGTTTTACTCTAGCCAGTTTCAGCTGATTGGAATTCAATGATTATGTTGAATTAAAGTTCAATAAGTAAACAATATGGCCTTAAAGATTTAATAAAACTACCACCATGCTGTTAAACTGTGTTTACATCCCAAGTACACAAAAGTTAATTTTTCTTAAGATACTGATATTCTGGACACTTTTTTTAAAAATAGCCATTTTGCAAAATAACAAATGAAGTCATTTTAGGGAAAGTTCCCCAAATGTCTTATTACTATGTAACAATATAGGAGCAAGTGCAAAAGGTAAAGGTTAAACATTATTGTTTCAAGGCTGATTTGAGTTATTTTCATTTTTATAAAAAAAAAAATAAGCCTGCTGTTCATGTTGCCTTCAAATGACTTGGTCATCTGCCTTGCTAGGACAGAATCTTAACTTTAATACATTGTTAGGTAAACAGACAGCTGATAACATTGTTCAGTGGCATGAATAAGCTACAGGGACATAACTCCTAATATAGATACAGTTTTAAACATTAAACTTGGTGTTTAAGTTCTGATAAGTCTCTAAATCCTTAGGACCCAATACAAGTATAAAGACTTTAAAAGTAAATGAGTAATTTGACTTAGCTTCTTAATCTGACTAATTCACCATCTGTAAACTATGTGACATGTTTATCCCTAACTCTCCCATGTTACAGTATCTTTAACTTATTTTAAACCCTTTTTAGAAAAAAAAAAGTTTATGCCTAAAGTAAAATGAAGCTAAATGAAATGAAATACAGCCAAACAAAATAACTTCAAGGTTAAGTGAATACTATTCCTCCATATATGGCCAAATTTACAACTTGGATAAGTTTGTAGATGACTAGTACTCTGAAGAAAAAGATGACCCACTGGAGAAGGAAATGGCAAACCACTCTGGTATCTTTTCCAAGAAAATCTCATGGAAAAAAAGTCCACGGGGTCACAAGAGTTAGATGCTACTGAACAACAGCAACAATCATCCCCGGTTACAGGATTTTTTTCCTTTCCAGTGTCAGCCAATCTTTAGTTCTGGTTACTGTGGGACTAAAGTTACAGATAATTTCTCCTGTCAGAAAACTCTATATAGGAAAACTAAGATCCTTTAACAGTTGTATATAGGAGAAAGCACTGGGTGAGGAGTCTGAAGAACTGTGTTCAAGTTCTAACACTACTAATTACTGTAGCCTTGAATAGATTGAGATCCCTTCCATACTTTGTCATTTGGTACAATGCTTATCCATGTCTTTATGTAAATACCTCATAGAGGATCTACCCAAAGCAGCATTGACCTTCCTTTCATTCTTTCAATAATTTATGGATACATTGCACCACGCAGTCTGTCAATCTGTTGTCCCTATACTACATGCCTGGCCAACCTACATTCTATGTAATGGAATGTCTTTTATACCACTCCTTGATATGTCATGAATAATACTTGATAGTTCATTATCACCCTTTGAGACATCTATGATTTTTGGTCTTCTTAAATTGTGATATATCATTATTTACAATAGTGTACATAACTATTGCTACTAGGAGAAAAATTAATTTTGTCAGCAGAGTACAGTTTGGGCTCATTTGAAACATTGTACAACTGTCTGAATGTGATTCAGTTCCATCTCCTCCTATCTGATTCTAGACCCAACTCACTAACTTCCTGCATGTGCTATGTGCCAGGCATGATGGTAAGCATTGTTGATCCAAGACCTATCTATTAATGTACTGATATAATAGGCTGCTCTTCTAACTGTAGGTGATAGTCTGGATAATTGGCATTCTTTAATTGTTTTTTTTTCCTTGTGGCAATAACTAAGATGCTTGTTCTGAATTACCATGGTTTAGTCAATTTGGTATGGTCAATTTCATTTTTTGTGATCCTGTTCAGTGCTTGTCATATCCTATACTTTCTGACCCTCTCCAAAAGAAAAAAAGTATTCATGCAATCTAGGCCTGAGGACTCTATAAACTTTTGTGCTTTTTCTTGACCTCAAACTTCACTTTATAGAATAGTTTTTATAATCCTTCCTTTTGTTAGAGCCAGGGTAGTGTAGAAGAAAGAGAACTGGACTTAGAATCAGAAGATATCTCTGTTCAAATTCTGATTTACTCACTATGTCCTATAGCATATTGATATGCTGTATAATAGAATGCACACTCCTGAAGAATAAGGATTGTCCTATTTTTCCCTTTTAGTAGCTGGAATATAGTAGGTATTTAATAAATGCTTTTTGCTTGATTTATTGCTTTCTACCTAATGATCAGGAGCAATGTTAGTATAAGGACAAACATGAATATAATCTTAGAGCCTCAATTTCCTTATCAGTAAAATGGGAATAAGTATATTCTTTAGAGGATTATTTTGAGCAAAATGCCCTACAAACATTCAAGTGCTGTGTAAATATGAATTGTAATTACCTACTTTTATTTTGAAGGGAAGGCAAAGCAGTTATTAAGCATTTATTGTGGTAGGGCCTATATTAAGCACTGAGGATATGAATACAAACAAAAAGGAAGACTTTCCCTGCCCTTAATGAATTTACACTCTTATTGGGAAAGACAGTACACAAAAGGAGGATGAAAAGAAAGGGGGTGTGGCAAAGGTACTTAGTGATAATGTGTCAAAATCTCCAAGATGGTCTGAAGGTACTCACCTATGGGGAAGGGGGCCAGCATGGCACAAGGATGTGCCAGAGTGAGATGGTAGCTGATGCTTAGAGGCAAAGTCCAGAGAATCAAAAAACAGAACCAACAGAGGAAAGTTCTGAATATCAAATTATGTATCGATTTAATTATATATTGTTCTTCATAGAATTTCCTCTATTTCATCATTGTAGTGGTTATTGGAATATAAACTTAAGTTATCTTCAAGGTGATCTGTTTGTTTCTGCTCGTCTTCAGCACCAGGAAGTAACCTGATCCCTTGCCCAGGAAATGGTGTTTTTTGTTGATTTTGGGCAAATGATGAAACCAACCTGTCAAGTCTTTTATTCCCCTCTATGTGATGATCAAGGCTTCCATTTACCTATAACATCTTTATGTTTTCTGGCTTTATTTATAGTGATAATATCAATGTGGATATGGTTCAGATCTTCCGAAACCCAACCAAGACTGAAATGATGTATAAAAAAATCTAATAATTATGTAGTTATTGGCCCTGTCTGCTCCCTCTTCCACCAGGGATTCATTGTTTTCCTCTAAACACACACAGTGAAATAGGTGCTAAATTAGTTATGTTGTCTAATTCATTTGGCATGTTATGGGGGTATTGAAAAATAAAAAGTAATTTATTAGGTAAATTCAATCAGAAAGAGAGAGAAAAGAAAACAAACAACAACAACAAAAATCTACTAACTTCTTTCCTGACCATAAGACAGAATTGCCCAGGGATTGGAAACAGATATCCCAGACATTTCTTTTGTCTTTTCAAATATAAAGATGATGGACTACAAGGGAGACTTTTATTTAACACTCTAGAATTCTTTGGCTAACCCCCTGTTGGAATCATTCAACTAGTAAGCATTCTCAGTGTCTCTTTGTATGCTTTTCTGTGTTTTGCAGCACCTCTGTGTTGTTCATCCTCAGTACTGAATAACCTCAATATATGTCACTACTATAAGGCATTAAGACTATTCTCCTAAATGTCTATTGTTTACAAAAAAATGAAATAAGTGTAGGGGGAATGAAGGGATCATTCCGGTGCATTATTCTAAATGTCTACACTGTGTCCAAGGTAATGAATGAGTGCATCTGAAAATATGTGTCTTGGTGTGCTTGAGAATTTTAAGTGCATCTATAAGATATACCTGTCCTGCTGCAGTTCCATCTTTTGACACAGCTGCTGCTATTGTAGTTTTTATTCAACCTATCTGCTGTCTCCACAAGACACTAAACTAAGTAAAATATGAACAACTAGGAACTTTTATGAGTATGGGTCAGCAGAGAAAAGAGGAGAAACAGAAAGCTCATTCCCCTGTCCATTTAAAGAAGTCCATTGATAACTCAAACAATCAATAAACATTTATCAAGTGCCTACTATGTGCCAGGCATTATGCTTATTGCCAGGGATATGAAAAGAGTTAAAAGACAGTCCTTGCCTTCAAGGAGCTTACAATCTAATAGAGGAGAAAATAAGCAAACAATTAAAAACAAAGCAAGCTATATAAAGGATAAATAGAAGGCAAAGCAATAGTACAAAGGATTAAATTCAGACTCATTTAAGGATGAAATCTGTCTCAGTTACAACTACATTGACATTATTTCTTTTTTCAGTTGATTTTTCTGTTTCATTGCTAAGCCATAAAGATTTAATTTTAATGACGCCTCTGGTAACAAATATTACATGATTTTATTTACTGTTATATTTAGGAAACATTTTATATAAACTGTTTTCTAGTTATTATTTCACAGTAGTCTGGCAAAGTTGACAGACTGAAGCAATAACCACTTTAATGTGTATAACCATTTCATTTCCTGTTGTTTAATTTTGTCCACTCAGTGAACATGGGAAGGAAGGAAAACAGGAATTGGACCCACTCCAAAAACAAAAACAAAAAAACAAGAACAAAAAAAAAGAAAAATATCAATCTGAACCAACCATAACATAGGGATTAATAACTACTAAATTGCAGTAAGGACTTATGCCTATTAATATATTTTCTCAGATTACTTTTATGGATTTCAGCAAGAGGCTGAAAATGCGCATTGGCTAAGGAATCAAATAAATTGGTAATTGGCCTTTCTCTTTAATGTAGATTTGTTGTTTGGAGATTCTATGACTTAAATTTCATGAAAAGGGGCAAATTATTGTAGAGGTGCCAAAATTAAAGTTGCTCAACAGTCCATTGGTTTCTGTTGCCAACTCAGTAATGAATGCATTTGTCCCTATTTAACTTCATCTCATTTGGGGCCAACAATTTCTTAAAGGCCTTAAGGTTTCCTTTAATTCCATTCTAATAGTAAAAGTTATTGATAATGTCACCCAACCCAGTGTCATACACAAACAATATTTAGTTTTCCCCAATTGTCTGATCAACTTCCAAGGCCAAACTTATTTTAGTAACAAAGGACTGTAAGAATTTGATTTGGAGGCATTGTCTCATCAGAGCGTGTCAGCCAGAGCAGTGATGTAAACTCACTGCTTTTAGGCTATTACTTACTCATCTAAACTATTTAATTCTTTGCCATGCAAGCAAACCAAAGAAATGAAAGTTAATCTGAGTGATTGAAATACAGCAGGGTAATGGTGATGGATAAACATTTCTTCACAGTGAAAATAAATCTTTCCTAAATCATATCCCTTCACTTCCCCCAACCCCTCAACAAAATGTTTCAGTAAAAACATTTGCAGTGTAGCACATGAAACATTAGCCTGGGAATCAGAGGCACTCATCCTGAGTTAGCCTCTTGCTTTCTATGTGAATGGGGCAAACAACTTAAATTTTTGGCACACTGGTTTTCTCATAAAATGAGGATAATAGCTAACCTGCCCTATCTACCTCACAGCTCAGTCTTAAGACTTAAATGAGACCATGTATAGAAAAGTTTTTGAAACATAAAAAAACCCATAAATATTATTAATATATTTGTTCTGTAATATGGAGAGATTTCTAGGTTAAGATATTTTTGCTGTCACGTAGATTGCCAAAATAGCCTGTCAGCTTGAAGTCAGTATGAATAACTCATACTTAGATACACAATTATAACTCCCCCAAGTTGATTCTTCTTTACCCCAACCCCCATACTTCAGGGAAGCACAGTTTTATACTCCCTTTTTATAAAGCAGCAGTTCTTAATCTTTTTTGTGACATGAACCCTTTTGGCAGTCTGGTGAGGCCTATGGACCCCTTCCCAGAAGAATGCTTTTTAGTCCCTAAAATGAAACAAATAGAATAATAAAGGAAGGCAACTATACTGGGAAAAAAGATGTATTTTTCCCATCCAATTTCCTTCTAAAATCTAGAAGTTAGTCCATCCCAGGCTTAAGAACTCCTATTGTAAAGCAACTTACAAGCACTTTATGGAAATTCCCTATTTCCTCAGGAATGCCTATATTAGAGGTTGTGTGACTTTGATAGTCAATCAGTCAGCCAACAAACATTTAATAAGCTTTTACCATCTGTCAGGCACTGCTCTAAGTGCTAAGAATACAAATATAAGCAAAAACAAACCAGCCTCACACTCAAGGAACTTATGTTCTAATGTGCAAAGAAGATAACAAATAAAATTCAGAAGAGTGGGGGTGGAGAGGAAGGTACCTGGCTGGCCATGATGCAAAAGTCTGACCTGGGCACCATCTTTAATGAAAGTTCTAGAAAGAGCTATCCAATCAGAGGGAGCTGAGGAGCTGAGATACTTTCCAAGTAATGCTATGAGGAGTTTACCCCTTTCCTCTCATCCACATAGAACTAGTAGAGAAGGAAATGACAAACCACTCCAGTATCTTTGCCAAAAAAACCCAAACAGGGTCACAGAGAGTCGCACAGGACTGAAACTCCTCTACAACAACATAAACTTATAGAAAAAGCTGGTGAGAACCTGTAGGAACCGAAGGGGTCAGTAACTTGGTTATTTATCATACATGTATGCATGTATTAGATATGTATGTATTGAATTGGTGAATGAATAAAAAATAAATTTTAAGCATTGTGCTAAACATAGGGAATCCAGCTAGAAAAAAATGTCAATACTTGCTTTCATGGAGCACACATTCTTATTAAGGGAGGAAACACTAATAGAAGGGTAAAGCTTCAGGACAGACAGAAGGAAGACAATATAAATGGGGTAGCAGGTGGACTGGGGTCATCTCATAAATAACAGGAGTAGTTTCAACAGTACACTTGGCTATGTTGGCTTGACTGCTGCCCAGTTCAATCTGATTCAACTACCACATGCTTAATATGGGCAAGGCATTGTACTAGATGTTGAGATGGAAAAATTAAAAAAAGATCCAAGCTTGTCACCATCCCTGTGCCTACCTTCCAAGAACAGTAGGAACAAGTCTTGGTCTTCCCAGGCTAAAATATATTAGTCACTCATTCAACTAGTATTTCTTAAGTGCCTACTATGTACCAGGCACTGTGTTAAAATCTGGAAAGAAAGGCAAAAATGTGGTCTTCTCTTTCTAATAGTTCACATTCTAATGGGGGGAGATGATAGGCAAATAATAATATACAAACAAGACATAGATAGCATAAAATGTGCCAATCTCAAAGAGAAGGCATGAAGGTTAAGGAGAAATGTGAAAAAGGCTTCTTGCAGAAGGTATGCCTTTAGGTGAAAGTTGAAGGAAGCCAAGGAATCTTAGAAGGTGGAGATAAGGAGTGAAAGTTTAAGCATAGGAGACAGCGAGTGAAGATGTTTGGAGCTAGGAGATGGAATATTGTTTCTTAGTCCTTAATATCCTGGACCTGGAAAGGATTACTTTTGTTTGGGAGGGGGGCAGAGAAAGAGAGGTGGGAGTTTGTACCCTAGATTGGAAAGTTCATAGAACAAGGAACCTCCCTCTGGGAAACTATTAACCATTGAAAGCAGGGTGTCTGTATATTTGGGAGTAATCCCATTACAAGCAGGCTGTGCCTAGCAACATGGAAGGTAGATTTTGATAACTTACATAAGGAGATTCTACAAACAGAGAACCATTTGGGACTGGAAAATGTGGTACTATTGGAACTTTATTAAGAAGAGTTTGCAAACAAAAATAAAGAATAAAAGAAAGAAAAAAGGAAGGAAGGAAGGAAGGAAGGAAAGAAAGAAAAAAAACCAAAATAAACATTGTAATTATAATCACCAAGCTTGATGCCCAGAAAAGAGTTGGGATAATGTGCCTTCCTCCTTTCTTTGCAAAGAGAGGGGACAGACAGTAGGGAACATTACTTATACTGTCAGGTGGAATTTAAGTGTTGGTTGGTTTTCTGAACTGCTTTTCTTCATTAGAAAAAAAAAACAACTTTGTCATAACAGTTGGTTTGCTGCGGGGGAAGAAGGTGCATATATGCAGGCAGACACACACACACACACACATACACATAAATATATACATATACACCCATGTGTTTCAAAATGGAGATTCTATAAAAGATAGAAATAAAATGAGATTTAAAAAAAGAGAGAGAGACATTGAACTGAAGAACATTATTTAGCAAGACCATTCGGACCTGTGGCAGTAGGAACCTTATCTACGATGGCAGTGAGTGTTCTGTGGGAAAAAAAAATGTAAAATCAAAACACTTGGGTGTGAATGCTGCTTCTGCTGTTTGTTAGTTGTGTAACCTGAAGCAAATTCCTTCATTTCTGTGGGTTCCAGGTTCCCACTCTGCAAAATGAGGGTTTGGATTAGCATGAGATGATCTATAAAGTCTGTTCCAATTCTATAGCCTATGATATTATAAGTATATCTCATAATGAAAATTTAAGTATAGAGACAACTTTCTCTCTCTCTCTCTCTCTCTCTCTCTCTCTCTCTCTCTCACACACACACACACACACACACACACACACACACACACACACTAAAATTTTTGGAATTCTCTCAACTATGCTTTGAACATCTCAGGGAAATAGGTCTAAGATCTAAATAAATCCCTCAGTTACAGTGCTCTTCAAGACACATGCTATCTTGGGGGCATCCCATGCAAGGTTATATTGAAAGATACAAAATGTTTCCTTCTTTGCCTCATTGTCTACCAAGTAGCCCATATTTCTTTTTAAGTAGGGTGGGCAGCTGGGAGATAGAGATTGGTCCAAATAATGGAATTGTTAGCTTTGTATAGTTGTGAACTCAAGATTTCAGACTAAAATTTTTTGCCCCATATGAAAACAGTTCTATTAACAGGTCTTTAGAACAGAATTGAATGGTATAGAATAAAAATGCAGTTAAAAATTCTTCTAACTAATGATATTAAATGAAATAAAAAGTTCATTCTATGAAGTAAATTGACCTATGTCCAGACTCCAGCTTTTTTTGTCATCTATTGTTTAGATACAATAATGCTTGTATTTAAATACAGTTGATGAATAAATACAATGATGTCATCCCTCTTTAGGTCCTGAATCTAGTGCAGTCCTATGTCACACTTCGAGTTCCACTCTATGTTTCCTATGTCTTCCATTCCCCTGTTGGGGTGGGAGGATGGCAGCATTTTGACCTGAAGTCTGAGCTTCGACTAACTTTTGTGTATGATACTGCCATCTTGTGGAATGATGGAATTGGCAGCCCACCAGAAGCAGAGCTTCAAGGTAGGTCCTGGGATTTCCAGAGCTTTAAATTAATTTTATTCAATATTTATAAATAGAGATTTGTTTCTTTAATATTCACAAATATACATATGGAAAAACACCCCTTTGACAGTCTGGTAGAGCCTATGGATTCCTTGTCAGAATCATGTGTTGTTTTTTTATTAATTGAAGGTAATACTCAATTTCAGTTAGAGGTTAATGAAAATAAAGATGTATTTTTAACCACACAATTTCACTGACCCTTTGAAATGTTGGGGTCCATGGACAACTTAGAAATATATAGCTTAAGGATTTTCCCCCAGTTCTAAGTTCCAGGAAGATTGGAAATAAATTTCAATATATTCAATGGCTCTTTTTAAATAGCATCAGTTTTCATGAAAAAAAAAACACTTGACTTACTCTCATAATTTAAGTATGTTAAAAGTTGTATCATTAAGACTCAGAAATATTAAGATACATAAATTTTATAACATATCTGGGAAGACATTCTGCCAAACAAAATAATTTGTATATTGTGAAACAGCCCCATGACTCAGTCAAGGCAACCTAAGAACCAATTTCAGCTCTTAACAAGGAAGGCATACCTCTAGTGAGAGACACCTCATCAGAAAAGCTTTATTTCTTTTTTTAATTTAATAATTCTTTAATTCTTAATTAACCAGTATACAATAGAAACATATACTAAAATGTCACCATGAGAGTATTAGTCTGGACACTGGAGAACAATGGTGACAAATGTCAGTATAGAGATACATTTCATGTTTTCCTTTTTCCAAGGTAACGATCTTTATATATGTTAAGGTTTGCAAAGAACTTTCTGTAACTATGGTGACAAGTGTCAATACAGGAGTGTATTTCACATGTTTTCACTTTTCCTAGGCAGTGATCTTTATATAACATGTTAAGTTTTGCAAAGAACTTTCTGTATATTATCTCATGACTTTAGATCCATCCCCATTCCAGAGTCATGATTCAAAGTCCAGAAATATGCAGTTAATTAGCCCCATTAATCAGACAGGGTACTGTTTACTTTCAAAAATACAGTGTTATCCTAGTTACATACCCAGTTGTGGCACATTGCCCATAACAACCTTTTTTTTAAAGTAGAGAAAAGAAAAAAGAACTGACAGGACATTTCAAGTGTAAACTCAGTCTTAACCGGATTATGGTTTTGTTAGAAGCTATGTCAAATGTCATGATATTGTTGAAAAATTACCCACAGATCATCTTCAAACTTTTTTTTCCTTTTGCTTAAAAAATGTATTTCAAGTGACTCTTCATGGTGGTACTGCTTCTAGTCTCTAGCATAAAGGCATCACATTCTTCTTTTACCTAGAGCCAACTCCTGTCATACTGCTAGATTTCCTGAAACAATTGTTTTCTACAAGCCTGCAAATTTTAGTAGAATCTGCAGAATGCAGATACCTTTAGAGCCTTGATGTACAAAAGTCCCTACTTTTGACAAGTTTGTCATTGTTTTCAGCTGCCAACTTCATTTCTGTAGGTTCAACCTTCAGGAGGACTTTTACAAGACAGCCAGCTGTTCCGCTTGGCTTGCAAAGTTTGCAACAACTGCATTCACTTTCACCAATTTTATTTCTTCTCCTTCCTGGATGTTTTCTTTTACCCTGGAACAGAGACAAGCCAAATGCTGCCATTAATACATACCTGTAGAATTCTGCTCTGATCTCTCTGATGAAAGCACCAAGAAAGTTTAACAGCATGAAATAATTTTTAAAATACTTGAACTATTGTTCTTAAAAATTCTGACTTCATGGGGCAGCTAGGTGGCACAGTGAATAGAACACTGACCCTCAAGTCAGGAGGACCTGAGTTCAAATCCAGCCTCAGACACTTAACACAAAACTAGCCATGTGGCCTTGGGCAAGTCACTTAACCCCAATTGCCCTACCTCCCCCCCTCCAAAAAGCAAAAATAAATAAAAAATTCTGACTTGATCTCTTGTCCCTTTATATTTTTTTCACTGCTATTTGATCTCTTGCCCGGTAGGTTCCCTTTATCCTACGAGCATGCGCATCAGTGAGGAAGGCCGTTTAGTGGTAAACTTCAAGACAGAAGCTCGGTTCCATGGTTTGTTTGTGTTGTCCCATCCAGGTAAGAATTCATTCTTTTCCTATCATCTCCCAGTAAGACAAGCATAAGTTTCTTTTGTTTTCAAATTTTTCAGTGCATTTGACCATTGACAGAAATCCTATTTTTAAAATGCATTGTATGGTCAGTTTTCTATAACAAGCTTGAATGTTGTTCATCGACATCCTGGATTACATTCCCATAATCCAACAATTCTCAAAGGGCACGCCATGGACACTACTCTTGACAAATTCAATGGCATTTATTCTTACAATATTATCAGTCTGAGCACTTCTCCCATGATTTATATGGAACTCACACTTTCAATTGCCTGAACATATACACACCCAAGTCTCCTGAGTTGTCCAATTTGAGTTGGTGTTACCAGTTCAAATGCTGAGTCTTTCATAATCCTTTTAGCAAAAATAATACTGGACAATGAGTGAAAACATTTCAGAACCACTGATATGATATATAACATATTGCTTTTATTTGGAGATAGACTGGACTTATGATTTCATTGGCATAGATGGGGTAGGGAACTTGTGGCCTTGAGGTTGCAGGTTTTCCACCCCTGATGGAATGAGGAAACTCTTTCTACAACCCAAGTCACAACCTTCTCCATAATTTTGTCTTAGAGGTTACCTAATGCACTGAGAGGTTAAATGACTTACTTAAAACCACTCAATCAGCACACACCAGAGACAAAACACAGGTCTTCCTGTCTTTAAAGCCTGTTCTCTATCCAATGGAGAGGAGAAGAGGCAGGAATAAGCATTTATACAGTGCCCATTCTGTACCAAGGCACTGGCCTAGCACTTTACAATTATCTCATTTGATCCTCACAACAGTCCCACAAGGTAGGTGTATTGTTATCCCCATTTTATTGTTGAGCAAACTGAGGCAAACAGAGGTTAAGTGACTTGCCCAGGATCACACAGCTCAGGCTAGATTTGAACTCATATTTTCCTGACTTCAAGTCCAGAACTACTATGCCACTTAGTTGTCACAAGAGTAGACATCTCCTTTGCTTTTGTTTATTTCTTTGAAATTGTAGAATAGTACAAAGGTGCTAGCAGTAATATTTTCCCATTATTAATATTTTCTTATATAAAAACAAAAGTAGCCATACCTTCTATTTGTACCATTAAGCATTATAATAGTAGTTCTAACTCCCCAGTGCCTAGCATTTTGTTCTTCATACAGTAGATACAGACATATTTATTGAATTGAGTTGAATGGAATTAAATCTTAATGGAAACTAGAATCCAAAGAACAACATCCAGTAGTGAAAATGATGTAAATGAAGTCAACCTATTAAATGTCCACAAAATCAAATAACTTAGGAAAGCTAAAGTGGGTTCCAAATGACTAAGGTCAAAACAAACTTCCTTTTTAGTAAGAAATAGTAAAAAAAATGTTAAGTGGGAAGTTACATGTACCTTCAATAATAATGGCTGTATTAAATAGCATTGCTTATTTTTTATGGAAGAGTTGGAAGGGGGCACTATAATTGTGAAACAATTGATTTATATACCAAAGGAAATGTATAACGAAAATGTAGAATTATAAGAGAAATAATGGAATTTCAACTTATTCCTCAAGATGAAGAGCTGACTTATCTAATAGTGTTTTATGGATATTATCTAAGGACTCTCATTTGCAGGGCTATGCTGTGAGATACCCATCCTTAATTACAAGCTAACTGTAAAAAAAGAAAAAAGTCAATAATGCTCCAAATGCTGAAAGAATCCTTACTTAAAGAAATGTTTTTGTTAAACATTTCCTAAAATTATTTAACTCTTTATTCTACAAATTCCCACCATTCTTAAGTGTGCATGTATCTGGCAGGCCTCAAGGGGATAAGAAGCTCATCCACACTCTTTTCTTCCCTTTTCCTGAGTCTTCTGACAACACAGAGAATGAACTTGCCAATCAGAGAATGAGGGTTTCTCATTGTATCTTTAAAGAAATAAAGAACTAATCAAAATAATTTTGTTTTCTTAGCCTTGACAATCTATTGAAAAGCAGGGACTTTCTGACAAAATTTACTAAGCTAAAAATTAAAGTTAATCTTAGTATGACATGGCCTCATATGAGTCTTTAAAAATAGACTCTGTATTTAAATTAGACTTGCCCAGCTGTGTTGACTGTAACTGGTTATATTAAGTTCAACTCATAGCATCTGTGCACCAGAAATGTGTATAACTTCTAACTCACTAGAAAAGAGAGCCTAAGCAGTTCAAGTATTTCAGTGAACCATCTCATAATTAGGAGAGGCTTCAGTAATCTTGTCCAAAGCCCTCATTTTGCAGTGAGGAATCTGAGACCCAGAGAGGTGAAAAGACCCAGGATCATACACAGAGGCAGAGCTAAAATTCAAACTCTCCCTTCTGACTTTAATCCTAGTGGACTTTCCACCATATCACACTGTCTATTGAGTGTATAGGACAATATAGTGAAACTATCACAAAGAAGCAAAAATATTGGCTGTCTGGTCCCAACACTGCAATATGCAATCAATTTTAACATATATGCATATATATGTACATATATACATATTATATATATATAAGTTAATTTATCAGATTTCATTTCCTCCTTTGCCTGTTGCCTATAGAGAGTTGTATGCAACAAAGGAGATAACATATGTAAAAATGCATTTTTAAAGTGAATTGCTTTATAAATGCAAGATATTATCATCACTATTATTGTTGATATTATTATTGTTATTGTCTTTATAGCATCTTCCACAAGCTCTATGATTATCTCAGCTGATCATCCTGGCCTGACTTTTTCTCTCCACCTCACAAGGAGTGAGCCAACATACAACCAGCCAGTCCAACAATGGAGCTTCGTTTCTGATTTTTCGGTAATTGATAAGGGATCTACCTTTATCTTCTTTCATCAGTGGCTTTTAACTAGATGTTCATGAATTTTTAAAAACTTTTTTCTTTATAAATTCACTTCAATGTAATTCATTCCCTTTTTAATCTTATATATCTCATTTTGTACATTTAAAATGTTATTGTTGTTTTTTCTGTGAAGGGGTCCATTGGCTTCATCAACCTGCCAGCTGGGTTCATAATACTAAAAAGGTTAAAAATCCCTCCTTTATTTTTCATCAGCTTTTTAGCTGAAGGGCCATATTTTGTCTTTTCCCTTTCCAGGTCAGGGACTATTCAGGAACCTATACTGTGAAACTGATAGCATGCACAACCTCTCCACATCAGGAATACAGCTTACCAGTGATTTGTAATCCTAGAGAGCCAATTACATTTGAACTGGACATCCGATTTCAGCAGGTAACTCTTAGAAATTACTTCTTTGTTGTATCACTTTATTGGAAGGTTTTCATAATAGTGGAGGTTACCTTTAACCAATGTCTTCCATGTCCTGTCCAACATTTTTTTAAAAAGTAATTATACCATTATTTTTCCAATGAAAATGGTATTCGTAGTTGAAATTATATCATTTGCATTTAACTTACAGTTAAAATTGAATATCTTCTAAATATGTTACAATGATGAAACTTTATTCAAATTAAGGTGAAATTCTGAGATTTTGTATTATTGAATATGCAGTAATCCCTGTTATAGACAAAGTGTTTCCGAGATTTTGTATTATTGAATATGCAGTAATCCCTATTATAGACAAAGTGTTGATATAGTCAGTCATATTTTCTATGTCATAAATAAGTTAAGTATGGTACTTAGTGCAGTACATAGATGAGTTGGCACAAGCTCATAAGCCAAGACCTGAAAAAATAAAAAATTAACAGGACCTAAAAAAAGATTAGCTCATGAAAAAGTTAGAATTATAATTAACAGTAAAATATATGTAATGTCCTGTGAACTCCTCATCATTTCCCCCAAAATCTTCCAAATAAACCTGTCACTGTTAAGGGCACTACCATTCTTCCAGTCACCCAGGCCTACAATCTTTACTCCCAATTCTTTACTCCTGCTCACCCTACATATCCAATTGATTACCAAATCTTGCTTCACATATCTCATATATTTGCCCTTCTCCTCACTCATACATACACAACCTTAGTTCAGATCATCACCACCTCTTACCCAAACTACTGCAATAACCTAGTGCTATAATAGTCTTCTAACTGGTTTCTCTACTCAGCTACCAAAGCAATTTTTCTAAAGTGAAAGTCTAGTTACATCTTCTCCTACCCCCTACTCAAGAAGCTTCAATGTTTCCCTCCCACCTCCAAGATAAAATATTAACTCCCCTGGTGGATATTCAAAGCTCTTCAAAATCTGTTTCCTTGGGGCAGCTAGGTGGCACAGTGAGTAGAGCGCCAGCCCTGGAGTCAGAAAGACCTGAGTTCGGATCCGGCCTCAGACACTCAGCACACACAAACAAAAACCTAGCCGTGTGACCTTGGGCAAGTTACTTAACCCCAATTGCCCACCAAAAAGCAAAAAAAAAAATCTGTTTCCTTCCTACATTTCCAGCCTTATTATGCCTTGCCCCCTTTCATAGGTGCTACAGTCTAGCTACTCTAGTTTATACTTGGAGTTCCTCCAACAAAACACTGCAGCTCTCACCTCCATGCTTTGAATTGGCTGTTTCCAACATCAAAAATCCTCTGCCCTCAATCTCTGTCTTTACTTTCTTTGGTTTCCTTCAAGACTCAGCTCAAATCCCACCTTCTGCAGGAGACCCTACTTGGTCGTCCCAGCTGCTAATACTTTCCTTTTCATATTTTATTCATATTTTCTATACACATCTTCCATTACCTAGACATATATATGTATATATGTATATAGTTATACACACATGTATGTGTGTATGTGTGAGATATAGATACATAGATATATATAGATATATATATATATTTGTTGTCTGCTCCATTCAAATATGTTTCTCAAGAAATGAGATTATTTTTGTTTGATTGATTTTTTTACCTTTTTTGTACCTCTAACGCTCAACACAGTGCCTGTCACATCCTAAGCACTTAATAAAGACTTGTTGCCTCATTTTTCACAGAGATGACAGTCTGAAGTATCTGCTGGGGATCACTTGTGGGTACTTCATAAGATTTAGAGCTAGAGACACCCTTAGAAATCACCCGGTCTCACCTCATTTTGCAGATGAGAAAAGCAAAATTTTCAAGATATTACAGGTCTTAGTACCACATAGTAACAAAGCGTGGATTTGAACTCAGGATTTCAGACTCAGAATTCAGTATTCTCGACAATTCTTCATGTTGTCCCTGCTGCTTAAATTGCAGGATGCCCCTAGAAGCAATTCTTTAAGAGAAGCCAAGTTCACTACTACAAAAAGCAGTGATATCTTAAAGACTTTGTCTCCCCTGAATTGGATACAGTAGAATTCTCTAGGCAGAAACTGCAACCTTGGGAATAACTCCCTGAAGTATACTTGTGTATCTCTACTATGGGGGTGTTTTTCTTGATATCGAAGGATAATTTAAAATCTTGCACTTTGATACTTGTCCAAACAATGTAACACTGATCATCATAAAAGAGATTTAGAGGCGTTGGCTAATAGTAAGCTATCCACATGTATTCTGTAACACAAATAAGTGTAAAGGAGCTAGACTGGTAGAAGTTTTGTTTTATTTCCTTCACAGACAGTTTGACCCCTTGTTCAAGGTGTTTCCTGAGTCTTACACATAGGAAGTAAGAAACAAGTTGGCCTAAGTGTAGGGCTCATAGTTTTGAAGACCTGGACTCAAATTCTGTGGAAGTCATTTAACTTGTCTGAACTTCAGGCAACAATCCTTTAAGACTCATCTCCTAAGTAATGAATCCTGTTCACTTTTCTTAAGCAAAGGAACAAAGTGAACATAACTTTACTCAGCTTTCTCTTACAACATCTCCTAAGACATGCCCTATGATTCCCCGGGTAAAAATATCCCATAGAGGTTACATGGGTTATGTGAAGCCTCCAAGTCGAAGACATAAGGCAGTTGTTATATACTCACCCCAAGGTCCCACACTTGGGTTTCCAACCAATCCATCTGGTGAGAAATTAATTCAAGCTGTACCAAATCTGTTTCAAAGCATCATGGCCCACAACAGATGACTTGTGGTCAGTATCAGTGTCCTCCACCAATGAAATCATGTTGTTACATAGATCTAAGAGGTCCAAAAAGGGCAGACATAATTACAACTCCTGCTATAGTATCAACTTAGGTAATTAACAGCTAAATAACTGATACTAGATTATATATAGTGAGTTTGTCCACAGCATATAGACAATATTGAAAGATACATTCTCTTGGGTATATGAGAAAACAGTGTTTTATTTTGACATCTTCACAATGTTCAAGGGTAACATATTAAAGGGTCTTTGTGATTGGTTTTAGGTCAGTGACCCTGTGGCAGCAGAATTTAGCTTGAACACACAGATGTTCCTCCTATCCAAGAAGAGTCTCTGGTTGTCTGATGGATCAATGGGTTTTGGGCAGGAGAGTGATGTTGCATTTACAGAAGGTATGTTTACATGTAGAAAGGGGTCTGGTCCAGTTGCTATCTAAAGTCTGTTTGGGGGCTTTTAAAAATAATTTTTAAAATTCATTTTCACACGGTCGTTAGAATTGGACATTTATCATTAGCTAATTGCTTTTTCTGTGGGAAAAGTACTCTTACCTGAATGATCTTTAATATACACATGTGTGTAGATACATTTTTATTTTACCTTCCATACAAATTATAGGGATTTGATATACATATAAGCATAGGAGAAGAAAATAAGAAATATGAACTTGTAAGATGAAATAAACAAAAAAAAAAAACCCTCCAGCCTCCAGGTTACTTTCTAGGACTGAATTATAGAGAGGGAGGGAGAGGTAGTTCCTCACCTAGAACTCCCTATAGAGCTCTAGTAAGAAAAATAACTGTGTGTCTAGAAAGATATCTGTGATTGGTGTTTTAATCATTATAGCATTAAATATCTAGATTAAAATGGGAAATATTTATTGAATATCTCTATATTATCATTATTGTTATTTTGCAAAAATTGTTTTGTAGTTGACTTTCTGTGCTTAACATACATCATGGCACTATGTTCTAGTAAAGAGGGTGCTGGGCTTGTAGTCAGGAAGTTCTAGGTTCTATTTCTAAATCTGAGACTGTGATACTTTACAAGTCATGCTTTAACTACCTACCTCATTAGTTTTCTAGAAATTCCCTACTAACAATCATAAATCAGCCATATTGTACATGTCTTGGTAGCTTAATTCCCAACTATATCAAACATTTTGTCATTATTTTCAATGTTACTTCTTTGTAGATTTGAATGATCTTCTAAAACCCACTCACTGTGGGTTTTATCTTAAATTGGCATATCCTTCAGAAATAACTTTAGGTTTTGCTTTCAGGTGATTTTTAAAGTAAAAAAACCTAGCTAACCTCCTTAAAGATCCATTATTTTTCAAGTATTAACTCATAGAGTGTGTCATTCTGTTCTATTTTAAGTTTATTTATGTAAATTAACTAAATTATAATGGGATGCTTCAGCTGTCCAATGATGGGCCAAGCTGTGAGGGGTACACCTGCCTTTGACCTAATATTAACTACATTGAAAGAGATACATTGACCGGCTTGGATGGACATGAAACAGAGCAGGTTTTCCTAGAAAAGTCTTGAAATAGACCTGACTTTTGGACAACCATCAAGGGCCTTCTATACGCCTAGAAACAGGCCAGGGGCTGATTTGTGCCAAGAAAGTGACCCCTTTGCCACTCTCTCATAGGACATTAATAAGGATAGTATATCCTGTCTCTTCTTGCAGGCGATATCATTTATGGGCGAGTCATGGTGGATCCTGTACAGAACCTGGGTGATTCTTTCTACTGCAGCATTGAGAAAGTGTTCCTATGTACTGGAGCTGATGGATATGTGCCTAAATATAGTCCAAGTAATGCTGAATATGGCTGCTTAGCAGACTCCCCTTCTCTCCTGTATAGATTTAAAATTGTGGTAAGTCCCCATGGTTTAACGCATAGGGTAGGTTTCCAATTGGTTGGGCTCTGTCTTACTAAAACCAGCTAGTATTCTTGAGCTTAGTCACATGAAAGAAAATTTATTTTGCTCTTTATTTACAAGATGGAGGGAGGAGAGAAAGGGATGGAGGGGGGAGAAAGAGAGAGAGAAGAAAGGTAGGAAAGAGGGAAGGGAGGAAGGAAAGAAGGAAGGAAAGGAGGAAGGAAGGAAGTCGTATCCTTGGCTTACAAAGTGTAATGTTATCTTCAGCAGCCAATCATTTCCTTTATCACTTAGGACAAAGCTCAACCAGAGACCCAGGCCACTAGCTTTGGAAATGTCTTGTTCAATGCCAAACTTGCTGCAGATGATCCTGAAGCAATTCTTTTAGTTAAGCAGCCTGGATCTGATGGATTTAAAGTTGACTCAACACCACTTTTTCAGGTGAGTAAAGAGTTAGTCTTTACTAAGTAAAGAGTAAAGAGTTAGTGAAGAGCCTGGGCAAGTCATTCAACCTCTCAATGTCACAGGCAACTTTCTAAAACTGTACATTGCAGAAGAAATGGCAACCTGCATTGGCAGAGGAAGTTTCCTCACCTGGAAGCTCCCTCTGCCAATGAAATTACAGATCCAGCTTTTATTCCTGTCCATAATGCATGGAATATAATAGGCACTTAACAAATGCTTGTTGACTGATTGATCAATAAGTGCTCAAGTATCTGTTGAATGAATACAACAAACTGAGCAAAATGAGCCTTCTTTAAAACCCACCCTCTGTTCACTTCCTAGGGCCCAGTTAACAGTACTGACCAAATAGCTTTAGTCTGATAACAATTATTTTGTTTGCTTGTTTTCCAGGTTTCTCTTGGCAGGGAATGGTACATACATACAATCTATACAGTGAGGTCAAAAGAGAACACTAACAGAGGTATTGGCAAAAGGAGTGCGGAGTACCAGTACCACTCTCTGTCAAGTCCTGGGATACTTAAAACATCTACACAGAGCAGAATGAAAAGAGAGGCCAGAAATGCTCCCCCATTTGCCAAGGAAATCGGGGTTGAAAACAACAGAGGAACAAACATCCAGCACATAGCCCTGGACCGCACCAGCAAGAGGCAGATCCCTGAAAGGGAAGTCCCTCCGGATGGAGTTCTTCCCAGGGAGCTGAACAACGGCAACCCCGAAGTAAACCTCATCACAGTTATCACAGGAGTGGCCACTGGCCTGCTTAGCATCTGTGTAATTGCAATTACTGTACTGCTGCTAAAGAGGAAACAGAACTCCAAAAAGAAGGAAACCCCAGAAGGATCGGGGAGCACTGAACCAATGATGCCCCAGAACAGGTACAATGGAGACAGCTCAGAGGTTTGAACTCAGGTGCTACAATTAACCTTCAGAAAGGAACCCAGGGTGTAATACTGTGAACGGACAGTTCTGGAGTCACTAGGCATACTCACAGACTCTGATTTGAACTCTTTCTTTTCTTCCTACAAACACTTCAGACCCAGTCTCTCATTCTGCCAAAAGCTCAGCCTCTTACCTTCACAGCAGTGCCAGCCACTGAAAGGACAACACTGAAATGGAATGACATTTCACTGTAGCAATTTTTAAAGACCCTAAAGAAGGGTGCTATCCAAAGGTGCTAGTAGATCTTATGAACAATAGAAGAGAAAGCCTGTTCTTTCTCTTTTTCACTATGCATGAACTTCATAGGTGCAATGTTCATGTTGTTTATTCAGGATATACAGTTTGTTAACTAGAAACTTCATTATCATTAATCTGGCAGAATGGGAAGCACATCATTTAACATGACAAGTTTTCCAAGAAACGAAGACAGCACAGAACCATGACTAGGGCTATCTCTTAATCCACAAATTTAGGGGTTTCTTAGACTATGTGGGAGAAGGAAAGAAGAGATCTCCCAATAGTATTTGATCTGATTCTCACCTTCCCTTGACCCACCGTGTTTTGTTTGCTTATTTAAATTTATATTAAACCAAAGAATATGGTCTGTCTAGAAGAGAGCACATTTTTATGGAAATGGGACATCTCTGTCCTGGTATATAATGGGTTATATATTATATAGTAAATTATACTTGTTGACAATACCAACAGATATGGGAAAGGACATGGACTTGCTACTATGTTGGTCATCTAGAGAAGATGTAATGTTAAACTCATAAACAAGACAGATTCCTGAAAGAATTGAGCCTAGAAAACATCTACAACTCCAAGTCGCATATTTTATAGTTAGTTAGGACATTATAGAAAATGGGTGTGAAAGAGCAGCACCTACTTCACTGGAAGAAGTTGTATTTATTAATATAATGATGTCCAATGGTAGTGTCTCTTGAAAGTATTATAGAGAATAACAGCTTCCTGTCTCCTAGGATAAGGCCAGTCTTCAGTTAGTGTGCATAAGCAATGGTCATACTTGGATGCATGAGGTTCAAATTAATGATGACACACTTTAGGGATGTTCTAATTAGAAACCAATCTACATGCAGGGGATGCTCTATAGCTGCCCAAAAGGCCCCACAAGATCTGAGAAAAAGTCCTCCTTAATACAGAAAAACCTCAAACCCCATGCTTATGAATTAGCCACAACTTCATAGCGTAACATCCAGAGTCTTTTAAAATATGCACATGTTTATATATATATATATATATATATATGCCCATATGCCTATGTCTATACATACATATGTATACATGTAAGTATTTGTGTGTGTGTATGTATGTATGCACACACAGAAAGATACACAATAAATTAGTGAAAGAATAACTCTTAGTGATGCTGTATACCCTTAAACTTCTGATTTGGGAAAACAAACGTCTACAGTGATTGGGTGAAAACTGAGATGAATGTGATTTCATAGTATGGGTTTTCCTTCCCTTAGTCAGCTTGGCAACTCACCATTGCAGATATCTCTGAGAAAGAACAGAGTCGTCTGGTTTCTTCACTCAATAAATGAGTTTAGCATGGTTCAATTACATTTCAAGGGCACCCTAGCAACATTTCTTACCAAGCAGATCCATATAGTGCTCTGAATCCCAGGATTTCCCTACAAGTCAGTAGTAAGACATCTGGAAGCATCCGTACCCCGTGTTCTGGCCAATAGTTGTGTACTTTTTGGCTACCTCATAGCTTGCATGAATTGAACATTAGCTCTGTTGCTATAGTCTCTGATCTATATACTATGTAGTGTTTGGGCCAATTTGTACAGAGCATAGAGTCTCAACTAACCTTGTATTAAGTCATCAACAAAAAGATGACACAAAAAGCAAGCCTTGCTGCAAAGCTACCTTTTAGGACTGTGCCACAAGACTATGTTATAGCTGTGACCATTATAATAAGATCCTCTGAGACTTCAAATAAGCAATACCTTTAAAAAAACCATCTTAGGGGGCAGCTAGGTGGCGCAGTGAATAGAGCGCCGGCCCTGGAGTCAGAAGGACCTGAGTTCGGAGCCGGCCTCCGACACTTAATCCGCACAAACAAAAACCTAGCCATGTAACCTTGGGCAAGTTACTTAACCCCAATTGCCCTAAAGGGGCGGCTAGGTGGCGCAGTGAGTAAGAGTGCCGGCCTCGGAGTTTGGATGACCCGAGATCAGATCCGGCCTCAGAAAATGAGCACCCACGCATAAATCAAAATGACTAGCCGTGTAACCTTGAGCAAGTTACTTAACCCCAATTGCTTTAAAAAAAAAAACCATCTTAGATCAAATGCCATCTTATAGTGAAGAGTGTTTTAGCTATGCTTTTGTTGGATAGTTCATGGCATATAGAATCCAATAAACACACAACTTTCCCTGTTAAAGAACTAGATTTTTTGCATTTCCATTTTATTCTTCTTCTCCCTCTCTTTTTAGAAAACATTTCATTTTGGTTTGGGAGCAAAGAATAAGTGTCTGAAAACTAACTGAATTAAAATTGTGCAGTCTAACTTTCTTAAGTCTATAGAACTTCAAAGGAAGGAAATCCAGAGTTCCCTGATGAAAATCCATTTTTATATATAGTATCTTAACCTTTATCTATAGATCATGCTCCCCAGCCATAAAAAATTGGCCCCATATAGATTTTTTGTTTGTTTTTTGTAGGGCAGTTGGGGTTAAGTGACTTGCCCAAAGTCACACAGCTAGTAAGTGTGTCAAGTGTCTGAGGCCAGATTTGAACTCAGGTCCTCCTGACTCCAGGGCCAGTGCTCTATTCACTGCACCACCTAGCTGCCCCCTCACATAGATTTTTTTAAAAACTATTTGATGGATTTTTTTTCATTTCCAACACATTATTATCCTTTTGTGAATAGTTCATGGCTTTGAAAAAAAAATTCTTGTTGTCAAGAGAAGGAATGGAGTCAATTCTCTAGAAGATAATCAAAAGCTATTGTTTGTCCCTAGATTAGAATGACATTCTACTGAAAACTCATAGTATTAAAAATAAATGTCATTGATCTTTATAAAACTTACAAAGGATCCACTCACTATTGAATCTTTTTTGTTTTTCTTATTTTTCACATGTTAACAAGTATATTGAAGTTACATTTGCCTAAGCTCAATCAGTTCAAATTCATTGAGTGCTCATTATGTCCAGCTTGTTCTACTAGCCACTGTGAGGAATCATCAAGAAAACAGAAGACCTGGTTCCTTCCCTTTATGGTTCTTATCCCACTATAAAGCTTTCCCTGAACCAAGAGTCATATCAGGTGTAGCATGGTCCTGAGTTCAGATTCCTCCTCTGCCATTTACTACTTGTCTGACCTTGGGCAATTCACTTAATTTTTCTGAGCCTCAGTTTCTTCATCTGTATAATGTGGGAGAGAAGGGCTATATAACTTTAAGGCAATATTCACCTCTAGAATTTTGATCCTATTATTTCTAGAGTCTCTTGTAGCTCTAGAATATTATACTTCATGCCTAGAACAAGAAGAAAGTACTAATACTTAAAGGAACTGTGATTTCATAAGCTCCCAGCTACTTTTCCTATTAGATTGTGAGCTCCTTAAGGGCAGAGACTTGTCTTCGGCCTCTTTTTGTATCCCCACTGCTTAACACAGGACTTGTACATAGTAGGTCCTTAAAAAATCTTCAGGTCTTCCTGACTAGGCTCTAAGTTCTATGCTCCTTCCACTATATTCCCTCATCTCTTGAATGCTAGTATTTGTCATTAAAAAACAAAAACAAAAAAATGCTTCTTGCCATTGTCACCACACATCTGTATTCATAAAATGTGAATGAAATTCTGGGAAATAATTTTCATTTCATGTAACTATAAAGCAGCTTGTAACAATGCAAATTTGAACTCTTATCCAAATAGTGTCCCCTTTTTTATTAACAGGATGGAACAAAATATTTAATTTCAGGATGTCATTGGTTGTATTCTCCATATTAGTTTACTGAAGTCCATATCCTAGCAAGTTTCTTCTCTGTAAAAAATTTGAAGATTATAGATACAAATGTTAAAATTCAACTTTTTAAAATTCAACAAACATTTATTAAATGCCTACTTAAGGCACTGTTTTTGTCTCTGTAAACTGTTGTTATCTTAAGTATTATAATAACTTGTTATTATAAAGCAGCTCCATTTTGGACCTCACCCAATGGTGCTTAGTTAGTGAAGTACCCAAAGGGCCTCATTATAAGCCATTCTTACTCATAATTCCATCCCACAAATGGATCCTAGGTGCCAGAGTTGGAGAGTACCTTGCCTCTCAACCCCATTCATAACTTTGGTGCTTAGTAAGTATTAAATGACCATGCTAAAGAGAAAATTAATCAAGTGATTATTATGTCTTTGAATAGAAGGGCTTTTTGTTTTTAAAGTATGTAGTTAAATGTTCATTTTATTTTTAAAGAAGTCAATATAACATATTCCTGGATCAGTTACATGGTTCAGATTCAAAATCTCTTTTGCTTTCAAAAGTGTAAGTGTTCATCAAACTCAATCATATCCTACTTGATTGAAATTCTCTTCAGCCATTGTGCTGACAAAAGATAAGTAATCATAATTCACATATATATAACACCAAGATTTACAAAACACTTCCTTGCAATATCCCTCTACAGTATATAAATTTTGCTATCCCCACTTTATAGATGAGGAAAATGAAGCTTGGATAGTTAAAGTGACTTAACTATGGGTAAACAAGTAGAAGTTATCAAAGCTAGAACTCAAACCCAGGTCCCCTGATTCCAGCTCTAGTATTCTTTCTACTATAACATGGTTCCTCTAATAGAAATAAAAAGTGAAACTGATAAGTAATAATAGCTACTTACATTTATATAAATCTTTGAAATTTATAAAATGCCTTACTCAGAAACAGTTGATTAATATATACATGAGACATGTCCCAGCAGTCAAATGAAGAAGAATCCCAAAACAGCCAGTCTGTCCATTATGCTGAGCTTTCTTCAAGTAACCATATCATTTGTCAGGAATGTAGAAATACCAGTTCCTCTATTTGTGTATTATGGAAACAGCCTCATAGAAGTAAAGACAACCAAACATTTTATCTCCAGAATGATGTGGCCCCAGTTATATAGATCTAAACAAAGTGGCCTCCAAAGGGCAAGAATTACCTTAGAAGGTCATGTTCAATGAATCCAATCTGATGTCTCCAAAATAATTATTTTTTCATTTCCAACTTATTGTTATTCCACTCATTTATTTCACATAACATACTTGTCATTTATTCTTATAATCTGATATCTCTAGCCACCTTGAGAAGTCAGTTCAAACTCTTCATATTAGGATGAAACCCACAGAAAAGTTGATTGCCACAAGATGGTGTCATGATAAAGTAGTAAATGACATGCTATTTGGAGTGAGAAGATGTAGGTTTCAGTCATTACACTTTTTACTTCCTATTCCACCTGTGTGGCCTTAGGCAAGTCATGACCTCTTAGTGATCCAGTTTCTTCATCCTTAAAATGAAAGTCTTACAGAGTATAATCTCTGAAATCTATGTCAGCTCTAAATCTAAGATCCCATGTCCGCATTTGCCCAGCACAATATTGATAAGGATGAGGTTGAAATTCTCTGTCCTGTAAGTGTCACTCTGTTTTAAAACTTCCCAGTTCACATATTCTCTTTAACACAGGTTTGTTTTTCTTTTTCTTTTTCTATGAAACAAACCAAAAAACAAAAACCCCACCCTAATCTCAAATGATAACAAGCAACTAGTTGAAATCAATTCACTCCTTAACACATTTCATTATTTTTTTCCCTTGTGAATAATTCTAAAATGACTTGGTAATGATAATGAAACTAAGAGAAAAAAATGTCTGCCTGCACATAGTAGGTATTAAGTGCTTGTAGATTGATTTATTGGTTGATTCATAAGATCAAAGAAACACATAGGTTAAGACTTTCATTTCTCAGTGTTTCCTGACTCTTTAAAACTAAGAAATTGCTCTAAGGTTCTACCAATTCTTTTGATTTCTTTAGATTATAGCCAATTCAAAATGAAAATGCAGACTATTTTTCAGAATATATAGTTCAGAACAAAAATGACATCGAGGGCATTTAAAATATAGAAAGTTAGCTCTCCCCCTGACCTAAAGCTAATTAAGTAAAAGGACTCAAAGGTGAGGCTTTTTCTATTGGTTTTCATTAGGATGTGGCTTAAGTTTTAATCTCATTAGGATATGTCTATTTCCTGAAACTTCCTTTTGCCTTTGTCTAAGTACCTTGGTGTTTTGTTTTGTTTTGTTTTTTCATTTTTCCTCAAAATATTCAATTTCACAGGAAAGCCTGCCAAAATTAAACCATCTCCAGCAGTGAAATCCTACTGTGATACCAATAATTCAGCTTCTGCTTCATTTCTAATTAAGGGATTGTGGATCTCATTACTGTTCTCCTTCCCCTTTGGGTGCTATTACCGATGCTCCTAGATCAGAGCTCTACTCATCTGAGAGATGGGATAAGTTGGCACAGCACCTGTCTATGGGGTGTCTCTTCTGTGTGGAGTCCTGCAACACTTTTAAATGAAGGAACAGAAAAGAACTACCCCGTGGAAACATAAAAATAGAGTATTTTAATGGCCATATTTTCCCAGTTTCTAACCACTTGGTGTTGGTTTTTCAACATTAATTTAATTAGACAGAAAAGATAAAGTTCATGTGTGATATGCAATCATTTCAAATACTATGCAAATTTATTTGAGTTTTAAGTAGGATAAAGCATGAAAATAAACTCCAGTAATAATGAAAATAGAGATAATGTGTTATAGTGATTAAGTCAGCCTTGGAACTAAGAAGACCTAGGTTTGAGTCCTGTCTCTGACACGTTCTGGCTGTGACCACAGATAAATTAACCTCTCTGTACCCTGGAAGCATTTTAAAGACTAAATGTGAGAGGAATTAAAGATCTCGAGGGGGTAGTTTCCTCTCCTAACATTTTCCTTTATGGTCTAATCACAGGTATGAACCAAAAGATAAAAAATAATACAAAACTGTGTCTAGTATAATTACTTTTCAAACATGATCGATTTTGAGTTTATGGCTCTGCCCTCCCCCCTTTTATTTTAACAGTCTCATTGAATCTGGTGCTGACTAAAGAAATCAGTTTCTAACTGCATATTGAACTTTTAAATGTAAGTAAAATAGTAAATTTGTGTTATGTAACATGTCTCCTAGTTTAAGTATTTTACAGCAAAACATAAGAACTCCACTTAAAAGGACAAATTGATTAAAAGGAAAATAAACCAAGATGGAAAGAGAGAATAATAAATTTATGAACAAAAGGCATCCATAAAGTAAAAATTAAATTACTGGTTTAAAAAAAAAGAGTGACTAAAGCTTATGACTAAGTTAAGCATACTAAGATGAGAAAACATACTACTCACCTCCAGATGGAGAGGGAGTAGACTCAAGGTGAAGAATGTGACATATCTCTGGCCATTGTTAATGGAGCCATTTGTTTTGCTGGATGTATATTTGTTACAAAGGTTTGGTTTGGTTTTTCTTTTTTTCAAGGGGTGGGGAGGTAATAGAGGCAGAGAAAATGTTTTTGTTAATTGAAATGTAATAAAATTAAATTTTAAAAAGGAAAAGTAATGAAGATCTATACCAGTGTCCTCCATTGTGGCTTCAGAATTTTGAAGTCTTTGGCAAACTATTTCAGGCCAATTTGCCTCTTAAATAACTTTGCCTTTACACTAATGAGTAACAATGTTTGTAGTAACTTTATTAAGTGCCTCCTTCCCTGAAGTGACCTTCACATACCTGATCAATTGAAATTTATCTAGTCACACCATAAGATTATATGTATGTAATGAATGTATTTGCGAAGTTTTGTAGCCCATGTAACTTTTTCTATCAGATTCTTTATAATACCAACAATGTGCAAATATTTCATTCCTATTGTTAGTTACAAATGCTGAGATTGTTTTACATGTTCATTTTCTCTCTGTTTTACATGCCAATTACCTGTAACTATTTAGTCTCTAGTCCTTGCCTATAATAACAAGGTTTCTTTGTTGGAAAAGAAAAATGTAGCTGTTTCCTTTCTGGTTACATCTCTGCATAGGAGTACTAACAACAGATAGGAATTGAACAGTATCATGGTGCTTGTTATAATTTGTTACTTAGACCAAAAGCACAAAATTACTATGGTCTGCAATAAACCTCATTTGTTTTTACATCCATTTCATTTGTCTCCAGTTTTAAATATTTAGAAATCTGTACTTGAACTACTACCATGATGATTATAAGTGATGACGATTTTGTCATCTACTAAAGTCAGAATGCTTAAACTCTAAATGTCCTCATTTTCCCTAAAGTAAAAACTTGAATTAATTTGCTTGTCCAGTAAAAACAAAATTAATCAATTAGCAGATAATATTTGTTGAGAATCTAATACACATGAGCACTTTTCTAGGCGTTACAGTCTCTGTATTCAAGAGGTTTGCAAGCTACTTGGGGAAAATAAGACCAAAACATATGAAAAGTGAAATAATGATATGCAAGGTAATTAAAAAGTAGGCTCTGATTTATGTACGCCCAACTTAAGTGAACAGACATATTGAGCAACTGAAAGTCAGACTGCCAAACATAATCCTCTACCTGTGACAGTTCTTAGAGATTTCCCTCTCCTCTGTCACAGTGCAAAACCCAGTGTTGTCTGAGACTACTTGCCTCCCTGTTCCCAACCCAATCACCTCAATTCAAGGTTCCCTCTCCCCTTACATCCTTTCTGAGTTTCCTTTGGAAATAAAGGTGAGTAATTTCCAGACAATCATTATTCTCACTTATATGTTTGCCTGTCCTCACCTTTCTGTACAAAATCTATTCAAAGAAAGGGAAGCTGAAGGAAGACAGCTACACAGGAATTGTCCATGTTTCTTTCCCAGTTACTAACAGTAAGAATCCCATTGAAAAACTCATGCTATCAGCTTCAAGGAGAGTGAAGAACATGAGGGGCACAATGGAATAACAGAAGAGAGAAAACTTGATGAGAAGGAGGAGCAAAGAGGAGAGAGATGGCAATGAAAAAGGTCTCTAACTCCTGGGACCCAAAGGAGTTAATAATGACCTATAATATAATAAGACTTTTTAAAATTGGGCTTTAATAAACATGTCCAGATAGGTAGTGAACTGGACCTAGAGACAGGAAGACTCATCTTCCTGAGTTCAAATCTGGCTTCATATACTTACTAGATGTGTGACCCTGGGCAAGTTACTTAACCTTTTGGCCTCAATTCTTCACCTGTAAAATGAGTTGGGGAAGGAAATGGCAACCTACTCCAGTATCTTTGCCAAGAAAACTCCAAATGGGATCAAGAAGAGTCAGCCACAACTGAAATAACTGAACAACAACAATAATTCCTAGCTTTAGAGTGAGAGAAGAACTTCATCCTCCATAGATCCTCATCCCTCGAAACTTTCAACCCTTGCTGATCCTCAACCAGCCAGTCACAAAGTCAACTAGAATTTATTAAGTGCCAGCCATAGAGATACAAAGAAAGAAAAAAGATATCCCCTCCTTTCAGGGAGTTCACAATCTAATGAGAGAGATGTGAGTATTTTCAGGGTCCTTATTAGCGACAGCCCAAATAAGTCAGCGTAGGATACAAACAGAATACCCAGGTAAACTCTAATTTATTTATCCACTGCAGTGTGGCACATACATTGTCAGCAGGTGATGGATATAAGGGACTTATTAAAACAAGAAAAAGGGTGCTTAAACTGTTACAAGGAAAGAACACATCCTTTAGCACAGTCATTTTTACACCAGACAAAAGAAAACAGCATCTTCCATATCAGTCAGTTAATTAGCTTTGTTAAGCTGCTTCTCTGCACTTTATTCCATAGGATAAAGAGAAAGGGAAGAGTTTCTGGAACTACTGAGCCTAAAGCAATTAGAAATAAGGGAGGTACCGAAAGGGACGTTCAGTGCTGTGAACAGGGCATCCCAAAGAAAGGGAAAGAATAATAATAGCAAATCCATTATATGCTCTATCGAATCCAAAAAAGTTGTTTATTCTTTGTTTTCTAAGAGGATCAATGACATCACAGGTGATGAGGCATTGAAATCCAATGGCAGGACAAAAGTCAAGATGACTGAGACAATACACAGACAACTATGTACAAATATTATCATATATATGTATATACAGAATAAATTGTTGAGGAGGTTGTCTGAGAGAGAAGGCAGTAAGATTAAGAAATGGAAAAGGTTTCTGGCAGAATATGAAAATTTAGCTGAGACTTCAAGGAAGCCAAGAGGAGGTCATGAAGAGGCATGGGGAGACAGCCAACAAAACAATTGCAATAGTCCAGGTGTGAGGTAACAAGGTTCTAAACCAAGGTGGTGGCAGGTTTAGAGCAGAGAAAGGGGCATATATTAAAGATATTACAAAGTTAGAAATTACAGAACTTGGCAACAGATTAGATATGGAGGGTTAGAGAATTAGGAATCAAGCATTCAGAGCTTCTTAAACTTTTCCCCCTCAAGACCCCCTCAGGGCTTCTTAAACTGTGGGTTGTAACCCCATATGGTTATGGGTAACTGGGAGAATGATGATGCCCTTGAAATGAAAAGGGAAGTTAGGAAGAAGGGGAGAATTTGGAAGGGAGACTAATGAGCTCAACTTTGGACATGTTGAGTCATCTACAGAATTTCCAGTTCAAGATGAACAACCCTGACTCAGGACAAAAGAGTCACCTGTAAGTGAACGAGGTTTAGAGGCAGGGAGAAGTACCACTCAGACTGCCTTGGAGAACAGATATGAGGGAAATGGAAGATTCAACTCATTTTTCTCAGAGAATTGTTGTTATACATGCTAATTAGATTCTATAGGATCATCAGGATAGCTTTCTAAAACTATTCTTAATAGTTCTATTACATGTGTGTTTGTAGATGATTTATTTAACACATATACATATGTTCACACTATATATTTATATAAAATAGTTTATGTAATTAGGGCTATCACCTAAAATGGGCAAACTGCTTCTACAGTTAGCAGCTCCCCCTAGAAGTGATAGCTTCACCCTCAGCAGAGATCTGCAAGCCAAGGACGTAGAACCATTTGTTACACATGTTGTAGTGTGGGCTCTTTGGCATACAGATTGGGCTAAATGAGCACTAAGGACTCTTCCTCCGTCTCTAATCTTTTGTCTGATTCCACCATACATCAGATGCACTCTGGCCTGTGGTGACTATCCTAAGAAAACATACATTATTCATATCACTGCTTCTACAGAGTCATGTATTCTGAGTTTCCATCAGTTTATAAATATACTTAGGGAATATAAATATACTCAGCCCATCACTAATCAAGCACTTTCTCCTTAAGTAGTGACCCAAAGCAACACGATTGATTCCTGAATATATAGTACAAACAATAACTGCTTACAAATTTCAGAAGGGGTTATATCAGTGAGCTCTAGTGGTGTGAGAAGTCTTCACAAAGGAAAAAGAATTGGGTCTTGAAAGACTGGTACAAACCTACTTTGCCCTCCCTTACCTTTAAAAATCTTTCACTTAGGTCTTCAATTCCCTCAAGCTATCAATCTTTTAGGCAGCTAAGTGGAGCAGTGGATAGAGCACTGGGCTTGGAATCAGGAAGACCAATCTTCATGAGTTCAAATCCAGCCTCAGAAACTTACTAGCTGTGTGACCCTGAGCAAGTGATATAACTTTCTTTTCCTCAGTTTCCTCATTTGTAAAATAAACTTGAAAAGGAAATAGCAAAGCACTTCAGTCTTTACCAGGAAAACCTCTAAAGGAGTAACAACATTAAACAATTTAAAATGTCTGTTTGGCATACTTAAACAGCCAGCACTAGAGCAAATACGTCAAACCTATAGAAGCATGTCCCAGTATGCCCAGAGATGGGACCTGCCTTCATCTTTTCCTTGTTGTATGTTCAGTGAACATTCCCTGGTAATAACTATACATCACAATCTCTTAATGTTCCCCTAATTATTCAATATCTTATCCTCATTTTAACATCCTATGTCATGCCATCCATCAGCTATTGAAGGCACACAGGTTGTCCTCTAGGTTTTCCCATTGTGTATTCAACCACCTCATAATTCTATCATTAGGAAACTTCAAATGACTCAGAAGTCTTGTGGAAACTGGGAAGTTTTTATTGCCTTCATCTAACTGAAGTATCAGTCATGTTTAATGTCCCCAGGAGGGCCATTCATCATGGTGCTGAGAATGAACTTCTTCTCTTTGTTCACCCATTTAAAGAGGGTTTAGTTCCCTCATTTAAAAATAAAATCACAACTGACAGTTAATATTAGTTATCACCTTGTCCCCACCCCAAGGGTATTCCAGAATGTGTTGTTTGTGGCTAAAGATGGGATAAAAATGTGCGTTTGGAGATGGCTTGTTGGAGGATTTCTGAGGTTCAGTTTTTCTTTAATGTCAAAATTTAGTAAACTATGGACAAAGCTAAGATAGAAATATCAAAATAAAAACCACCCCTACCTTCTTTCGTTTCAGTCCCTGTTGGCAGTCACCACCCAGGCAGCCACTAAAGTGGGCTGGAGGAATGGGTTTTCTGGAGTCAGCTCTCACAGGCTCTGGAGAGCTGGTTGTTAAATTTTCAGTATGATCATTTATACCTCAACAAATTATACAAATTAAGACAAGATTTATTGTCTTATCAATCATCTAGATTTAAGAAAGTGATAGAGAAAATGTCAATAAGACAGATTATACTTAAAGTGTGATGTGTCTAGTTTTTTTCTTCAGAGAAACAGTTGTTAAAATTTGCAAGCATAGCACTGGCTGGGGGCCCAGGAAAAGAGGCTCATTGCTAGCACAGATCTGAGCACATAGAGCTAGGAGATTGTAGACCCTCTGAAAAGCTTTACTTGGGAGCTCAGAGTAGCGATTATGCTATCAAACAAAGGCTTAGTGAAGGTTTTTCTAACAGCAAGCAGAACCAGGTGATATATATGAGAGGAAAATCAGTGAACTTTGAAGCAGATAACATGAGTTCTAGTCCTAACCATTTTCCTTAGCAGTCAATGTTACCATGGCAAAGGCACTGAGTCTTGGGGTCCCCTCCAGTGGAGATAAGATAATTGGGCAGAATGTTCCCTGTGGCTCCTTACAGTTCTAAATTCTATGATCCCTACTGTCTTTGTGATATTGAGGTCCCTTCCAGAACTATATCCTTTGATCAATCCAGATCAAGTCCATGATACCTTTCTACCATTTGTTTCAGCCCCAGTGCAGGCCTAGAAAAAATGGCAAAGTGGAGAAAGTGTGTTTGCATTGTTTCCTCCATCTCTACAAACCTAGTATTGTAGATCAAAATCCTTGGACTCTAAACCCAGCTCTGCCCCTAGCTAGCTATGTGACCTGGGTAAATTATTTAAGCTTTCTGGGTCTTCGTTTCCTTGTATAATGAAAGAGCTGTTATTATAATCTATAAAGTTCCTTCTAGTTCTAATTTTCCACCATTCAGTCTCCTGATTCAAATCCTACTCTAGTTGTTATACAATCAGGCAAATATTTTTACTACTCTGAACCTCAGTTCATCAGTAAAATGTAATTCATTCTAGTTGACATTTTTCTAATTCATCAGTAGTTAAGAATTTGTCTTCAATTTAAACTCAAAAATGTATTTAAATATTATTTAGTCCTTAGTCTCAGCCTGGTCATTCTGGTGCATACAATGTTTGATATAATAATAGAAAGAGGAAGAAGAGTTGTTGCTGTTGTTGTTGTTGTAGCTAGAATTTATATAGCATGTTGAGGTAAGAAAAGTGATTTACATGGGTTAACTTATTTGATTCTCATACTCTCTTTGTGAGGGTAGATGCTATTATTAGCCCCATTTTACAGATAAGGAAATTTAAGCACAGAAAAGTTAAGTGACTTGCCTAGGGTGACAAAGCAAGTAAGTGGTTCGAAGTCAGATTTTTCTAACTCCAAGCCCCATATTGCATCCATTACACCACCAAATTAATGGATAATATACCAGAAATTACATTTAGTCAACAATACACACACACACATACACACACACACACACACACACACACACACACACACACACTAAGTCATTCTAGTTGATGTTGAAAAGAAAATGAAGGACAGCTAGGTGATGCAGTGAACACAGCACTGGCCCTGGAGTCAGGAGGACCTGAGTTAAAATCCAGCCTCAGACACTGGACACTTACTAACTGCATGACCTTGGGTAAGTCACTTAACCCCAATTGTATTGCCTTCTTTCCTCCAAAAAAAAAGAAAAGAATAATGGCTTTCAAAAATGAGTTGGACTTCAATGTTCTTTTTGGTGACTGCAAGACTGATCCAAAATGATTCAGGCTCCTATCATCTGCTTTGTCTATTGCAACAGACTCCAAAATCCTCTCCCTACCTTAAGTCTATCTTTACTCTTATTCTAATACTCAATCACTAATAATTTCTCCTATAATGGAGGTCTGATCATATAATTTCCCTAGTTGACAAACACCCTACTCCTTTAAGGATCAAATATAAATTCCTTTATTTGACATTTCAAACCCTTCCCAGCCTGGCTCCAACCTAGCTTTAAAGCCTTATGATTTGTTACTCACTTTTGCATATACTCCAGTCCAGCCAAACTGGCCTTTTTGCCATTCATCATACGAAATACTCCAGCTCCCATCTCTGAGCCTTTGAGTTGGTTGTTGT